>CM076678.1:97880218-98265218 GCA_038501925.1 Xenopus petersii | reverse complement strand
TGCCTCTGACAAATAAGTCAGGATATGGGGGAGGCTGGTTATTAAACCCCCTAATGTGAGCCTTTCCTGTCAATGCAAATAATCATAAATTATTCTTTCCTTAAAGCAATACTGACATATTACCGGTTTTCACCAAAATATGGTAGCATCATATTTATAACCTTACCAGCAGAATTCCTACTTTTAAAACAAAACCCTTGTCTCCCTTTGTTACTTTCCACAGTTACATTCAGACACCTCTTCTCCCATGGTTGATGCAACCTTAAATAATACTTTAGCACTTTTTTACAGCCCATTATAAATGGTGTATCACTGCTGCCTCATCTAGAGAGGGATGGATGTTACTGGGGGTTCAGGGGACATAAGGTTGCTGTAAGCAGGATTATCATAGCTGTTTCATCATCTGTACTACAAGCACAGGCAAAATGTTGATTTGGTTTATTTGCCATCACATTTAATTTGCTTCACAGTTGCCTATATCCTTGTGCACATGAATAACCAGAGACACCCTCTTCAACAGAACAACTGCTTCTACCTATAATTAGGGATGCACCGAATCCAGGATTCGGTTCGGGATTTGGCCTTTTTCAGCAGGATTCGGATTCGGCAGAATCCTTCTGCCTGGCCGAACCGAATCCTAATTTGCATATGTAAATTAGGGGTGGGGAGGGACATCACGTGACTTTTTGTCACAAAACAAGGAAGTAAAAACTGTTTTCCCCTTCCCACCCCTAATTTGCATATGCAAATTAGGATTCGGATTCGGTTCGGTATTCGGCCGAATCTTTCGCAAAGGGTTCGGGGGTTCGGCCGAATCCAAAAAAATGGATTCGGTGCATCCCTACCTATAATGCCACTGCAGTTTTCCCACATAGCTTAGTGGACTGGTTTGAGTTAAAAGTTTCAGGATAACTTGGACGCCGATAATTCGTTCGATCGAGTGTTTCACTCTCACTTAATCAGACTAGTGAAATTCAGACACTTCGGGCCCTTATTTATAAAGGCAGTGTCAATACTACATCACCCCCTCACAAGCCAAAATCTTTATAAATGCACACTTCTCCTCTCTGTTCTCCCTTACACGAGGCACTAGGCAGGGTTGCCCACTCTCCCCGCTACTATTTAACTTCACACTAGACACTTTCCTGCGAGTATTACTTGCATCACCAGCCTTTCGGGGGACTCAACATTTTAAATTGAATGCCTTTGCCGCCAAGATCTTACTGTTCCTGACCAATCCATTGGAGGCAATTCCTGCCCTTTTAACCAAAATTGAAAGCGTTAGCAAAGTGGAAGGATTTCAAGTTAATTTAAACAAGACAATGGCAATGACTCTCAATCCACAATTACGAAACAAATGGCAGGGTTCCTTCCCATTCAAGTGGGCAACTAAGGCTATTAAATTTCTGGAAATTCAAATTCCCCCACACCCTCAGACACTTTATAGTCTAAATATTACCCCCCTATTGAAAAAGCTAACTCAGGAACTCAAGGCGTGGTCAAAATTACCTGTAAACTATTTGGGGAAGTGCCACTTAGTCAAAATGATATGGTTTCCTCGTTTGCTTTACTTACTACAAATGTTGCCTTTGTTCTTAACTCGCAAAGACCTGGCAAGGCTGAATAAAACACTCAGTCAATTTATTTGGGGAAGCAATCATTCTCGAATTAGCAGATTAAAACTCCAACAATCCAAATCACAAGGAGGAATAAATCTGACAGATATACAGACATATAATTTATCTTGTAATCTCCGCTACCTGGCAGACTGGATCAATAATAGAGAACTCTTTGCACTACCTAGGCAGGAACAAGCTTTAGTACGAAATGTTTCATTCGTTTTTCTTTTACACTCTCAGGAGAAACAACTCCAGCAAGGGAATTTGACTTGTGCCCGCACTTTAGGAGAGAAATGCTTTCTGGCAGGCTGCTGTTTTTCCTTCTCAATGTAACTGAATGTTTCTCAGTGGGACATGGGTTTTTACTATTGAGTGCTGTTCTTAGATCTACCAGGCAGCTGTTATGTTGTGTTAGGGAGCCGCTATCTGGTTACCTTCCCATTGCTCTTTTGTTTGGCTGCTGGGGGGAAGAAGGAAGGGGGTGATATCACTCTAACTTGCAGTACAGCAGTAAAGAGTGATTGAAGTTTATCAGAGCACAAGTCACATGACCAGGGGCAGCTGGGAAATTGACAAAATGTCTAGCCCCATGTCAGGATTTTATATTGAATATAAAAAAATCTGTTTGCTCTTTTGAGAAATGGATTTCAGTGCAGAATTCTGCTGGAGCAGCACTATTAACTGATTAATTTTGAAAAAATGTTTTTTTCCCCATGACAGTATCCCTTTAAGAGGTAACCTCGTGGGGACAATATAAATGATATTGATCATTAGAGATAGGGTGGTTTATTTTGTAACATATATTGAGGAATGTGGGAGTAGGCCGGGGGAAACCCTTGTGTGTAGGTCTACTTCCTATTTCTTTGTAAGCCTATGTAACATGACATTACTATATGGCATTCCAATTTGTTGTTTGTTGATATGTTTATTTGGTGCAAATAAAGACATTATTAAAAAAATAAAAAAAAGTTTCAGGATACCCAGAACTGTCCAGAATTGTAGAAAGTGTAACAAATCTAAAGTGCTGCACAACCTCTATTGCCAGTATAGAAGGAAATACAACACCAAATATGCTAGACCTGCACAACCCTCTCATGGACTTTCACAATTGGCTAAATGTTACTCTGGGCCACCTTCCGAACTGTTGTCATTTGTATTCATATTGTTCACCAGACTTTTTTCAATTGCTTTCCATTTTTTATTTATTACCCGTCTCTGGTGTTTGGGTCTGGTTTGTTCGGGGTGCAGATTCTGAACTGTTACAATTTGCTACATTAGTCGATACATTTCTCAGCCACATTTGTGAAATAATAGCATCTATTGTATCAATTATATCAGCTGCCTGAACATTGGGATTCTGGCAAATATAAGCTAAGTATTAGTGATTTCCCCCTGCCAAGCTGCTTCAGATAGACATAAGGTAAAAATTTCAACTTTACACTTCAATGTTAGAAAAACTATCACAAATAAAAAAAAAGAAAGTAATTGAAAAAATAAAAAAATTATTTCTGGTGATCTGAATCAACAATAACCCCTTTAAGAAACAGCATAAGCACCAGTGGTAAAACTTTGTGTTACTGGGCCCCACAGAAAATTCAATTTAGTCCCAAATCATTGCTAAATTGACCTATTAGATTAAGACATTTTGAAATTGCTCATTAATTATGGCTTTACTGGCCCCCCCTGCAATTTCAGGGTCTGCTTCCTCTATAGTTATGCAACTGATCATCACATTATCTCTATTTTATAAATCTATTCATCTATATTTTTTAAAGATTTAAAGTTAACTTTTGTTTGCTGCTTCAGTTAAGCTTGATCTATTCAACTCCACTAGTTCATTCTGTAGCGGGCATGCAGAGGGAGAAGTGCTGTGAATATAAATGAGCTGTTTAGATAAAGACAAAGGGATTCTGCCATTTGACAATTGCTATGATCCACACTGTATATTTAGAATCCCACCTATATACTGAGATAGGGCTTTTATTTTTTAATTATTTTTAATTATTAACTTTTTTTTTTTAATTATTTTTTGTTTTTGTTTTCAGAAGCTCACAGACTACTTTTTCAGAGAGAAATCAGCCCCCCCAAAAAAATACACAACAATATTTTGCATGTTGATTTCAGAAGCAACAAATAGTTCAGAGTACAGTGAACCATTACATGATTTAGGATATCAGAATCCAAAAGATATTTTGTTAGTTCACACATTTAATTACTGCTTGCAAAGCGTCTGATTTTATTTTTATGGAATCTTACTCATAAAGGCTTTGTGAGGGAGATGAAAGGGACTATTTATAAAAGAACTGGGATGCTGCCAGTTCAGTAATCATAAGGCAGACGCATGCTTCAAAAAGAAAATTATAGAAGGTTATAAGACTTGAAATTTAAAAGCCATTGTGTAGTTAACAGGCTGAGAGAAGAAAACATTTGGAGTTTTTAGCAATGACGGCAAAAGTCACTTAGAATATCTTGTTAGTGTAATAAAGGCAACGTAGTCCAAGAAAATGCTTCAACTTAACAGGGCTCCCTCATCTCAACTTTTCATGCTCTTTTCTAACATTTGCGGAGTTTTACAGAGTCAGCCTACTGTTATAACACTACCAGAGGGAAGGGATATAGGTATAAATAAAGCTGCGGCCTAAAACTTTTAAAAAATGTGATAATGTGATAAAAAAAACAATTGCAGAAAACATTACAATTCTGCTCCATTACACTCGGCACACTTCATGCATGAGAAATACTGCGTACAGTTTCTCATTTTTATTGTTGAATGATTTATAATATGTTGCCCAGACTTACAACAAGTGGAGTGATTTCCAATCAAAGAAAATCAGATATGACCATCAGTTTAAATGGATTTCAGTTCAATTGGAGGCCTATTTATAAAGCACTGAAGTAGTCATAGTAGGATTTGCAGCTATTTTTCCAATGATCGGATTCTCGTGTTGATAAAGCATTAAAACCTCACACGGAGGGATGACGAATTGATATTTAAATGTTAATGAAAATATTATTGAAGAAAATGGTCACTTTGACCTGATTACTGTAATAATCAGGTCAATAAAGATTACTTTTTGTTGTCTGACAAGTCATTTAGCGATTTGTCGAAGAGAATGTCAACATTTAACACATCGTATAAAAAGGTAAAGTCAAAAGTCACGTTAAAGGGAAAAATTTCTGTATGAAGTTGGAAAAATTGGAAACCTTTTAATTACTTTTGACACTTTATAAACAGGTGCCATAGATCTAGATTCTCTCTAAATGCAGTGTACATATGTACTGTGCAACAGCTTAGGAAGATATACCAAACTGGCACCTTCAGTTCCAGAAAGACCCATCATGAGAGCAGGTCCACACAAATTCAAGCAAACTGCAAACTGGTGTGGGTTTGAAAGAAAACTATACAATATGCCTTAATATTTTTAAAAAAACTATTTAAAAAAATTGTGACAGGAAAAACAGCTTTGCCATAAACTGTATATGGGTGGCAAAATAAATGTTATAGAATTATTTCAATTAAAAGCTTTAATGGACATTTTTGTTAACTTGAGTGTTAGCTTTTTTTTTTAAATTTTGTCGTGGAAGAAACGTCAGGGCAAACCAAATTTCTCCATTCATTTTCAACGAGGCTGAAAATCCTCATCGTTTTTACAAACTGGGAAAAGAAATACATAAAGCTACTAGAGACAATTCTCATTTACTTCTAAGGAAACTCAACTGCTTTTATGTTTTTCCCTTTAATAAATCCCGAATTCAGGAATGCAACTGTCATTTAAACAACTAACAGCTTACTAGCCAAATAAAAATGGTAAATAGTTAACAGGAGCCATTTAGCTTCACATTCCAAGGGTTTATTACCCATTTTAAGGGTTAGGCCACACTGGGCGTTGTTGGGAGATTAAGTCGCCTGGTGACTAATCCCTCGTCTTTGCGGCAACCAGTCTCCCCAAACGCTTTCCCTGCCTCTGGGCTGGCAAAAATTAAAAAAAGCCGGCGCTAATCACACGCGATGATTAGTTTTCCGAAGTCGCCAGAAGCGACTCAGGGAGATTGGTCGCCGCAAAGACGAGGCGATTAGCGCCAGGCGACCAAATCTCTCCAAAACGCCCAGTGTGGCTTTACCTGAAGACATACAGATAAATACTGTAAAATCTCCAAATAAACATTTATAAAACATTATAATTTAGGAGTACACCAAATTCACGATTTTCGATTTCAGACAAATATAAAGCCTAAGCAAATGACAAAAGATAGAAGACAAAACCAAAAGTGCAGAAAGGTTCTGCAGGAATGAATGCTGCATCTGTCAGACATCCAACTTTTCAGTAAGCAAACCACATAAAGGGACTGTGTGTCAGGTCACCAAATACAAAGGTATGGGGCAACGGTAAAAAAACAAATTTAACACACACACACAGCAGTGGTTTCTCTTGTAAAGTTGAGTGCTACAGCATTTTTACAAAGGTGAAAAAAAAAAAGTTACACTACTTTAATAACTACTTTTACAAAGGTAAAATTAAATATATTACCCAAAATTTTGCCCAGGTGTGGTAACTTATAACAACCAGTAAGATGTTTATTTTTTAAGAATTGTTTGATTAAATATTGTGGCAAAGACACACTTCAGAATCCTCTGCTCAACCATATCGGTGGATCCATGGATGGTAACAGAATTCTTTTCACTGACCACAGAAGCACACAATGCCTTGAAAATGTATGTCCTCCCATGCTTGGAGAGGCTTCAGATGGGTTTTTTGCCTTCCTCTGGATCAACTGGCAGATAGGTAGTTAATGACAAAAAAAAAAAAAAAGGTTGAACTCGATGGACATGTGTCTTTTTTCAAACTTACTTACTATGTTACTATGTTACTATGTTACTATGTTACTATGTTACTATGTTACTATGCTTCCAAAGCATACAAGCAGGTTAACAGGCTCCTGATAAAACTGACCATAGAATGTGTGAATGCAATTGTAAGTTCCACTGGAAAAGGGATTGTAAATGAATACATTGTATGTACCAGCCTAAAGGAGAAGAAAAGGTCTTTTTACTTGGGGATGCCAAAAGTTAGGTACCCCCAAATGATCGCATGTGCTTACCTCACACCCTGAGATGGTGCTCCTATTAGGTGAAAACTGCGCCGGCCTGGGATTCATACCAGTGAGCATCAAGGAGCAATTGTTTTCCAGATTCTTGTGGCAAACAGAGGCAACTGCCCTGGGCCATATACTGGAGAACAGCAGTGGGGGTTCCACATTCATGGTAAGGCATCTACATGTACAGAAATGTCTGTATATTAACCCCAACATCAATATGGGGTCCCTGTAGGGGACAGCTTGCCCCAAGCCCTGCTTAGAAATAGCTTGTGTACAGCTGAGATACAACATAGAGTAAATACTGCACCTGTGAGTATTTGGATTCACCTTGCATTTAAGTTAGGTAGCAGTACTGTATGTTGACTGCATTTATTAGAGATTCACCCCCAAATATTCACGCAGAAGCAATGCTCCTTGAACATAATAAAAAGTTCCATTAAAGGGCAAGTAAAGTCTAAAATAGAAAAATGCTAGAAAAAAAGGCTAGAAAATGCTGTATTTTGTATACTAAATATAAACATGAACTTACTGCACCACACGCCTAATCAAACAAATGATTTATGCTTTCAAAGTTGGCTACAGGGGGTCACCATCTTGTAGCTTTGTTAAACATCTTTGCAAGACTAAGACTGCACATGCTCAGTGTGGTCTGGGCTGCTTAGGGATCGTCATAAACAAAGCTGCTTGAGTTCTGCATGGCTGGGAAGTAAGGCGGGGGCTCCCCCTGCTGTTCATAAGTATAATTGTTTCCCTGCTCACCAGTTAGGGACCATCTGACAATTCCTATCCACAGCAGTAAATGAAGGGACAATTTCACTGCATACAGTCAGGTTTCTTATAAAAACGGTACACATTTTTTAATTAAAGTATATTGGAGATAGGTTTCTTTTTCATTAAAGAAAGTAAAAATGGGACTTTATTTTTTTTGCCTTTACATGCCCTTTAAGCATCTGTGAATATGCAGCTTAGGGAGATCAGTAGCTACTTTAATAAAAATATTATTCTGGAACATAGAGGTCTAGGGCCAGTACTTTGATGAATAGCAGGAAAGCGAGTGAGTCAAACTTAAGAAAAAAAAGATAAACATACTAGAGGAAATGTGTAACATTGAATACTAGGAAGCCAAATTTCCAGTTGATAAAAACAGCTCAGTCTTTCTAAAGTCACAACATAATTTGTATTTATATCATCTCCCCAGGCATCAGAAGACACCTCTCAGAAGAAACCAATTGTACAAAATCGGTATCCTGTTTTTTTTTTTTTTAGGATCTAGCAACAAAACTTGAAGAGGATTGTCTGTTTCCATTCATAAACGTTCTTTAGACTTTTTGCTTACAAATACAACATTACATTTCTTTGTATGTATGGATTACTTGGGTTGCTAACGATATATGGTGTAAATTTCATGCCAATAGCCCCATTAGAAATAGATTTACTGAGAAAACCATTGATGTGTTCAATACTTTTCTTCTTTAAAAACATTTTTAAAAGATGAATTTGTTTAGAAAAAAAAAAGTTGATAAAATGCAGTGATCCTTCTTTGCTTTATGAGTGGGACTCTTGATGCACTGGGGCTAAGGTAATAAAATGGCAAGTTACCATGAAAGATCAATTTATATTTTGAAACTTAAGAGTGTGTGTGTGCACAAATGTACCATAAAACACTGAGGCCCTTTAAGTGAATATCATGGAAGTGAGTAGTGAGTGTGCCCTACAAGCCCTTATAGAGGTTACCAAGCAATTACACAGTTAACCCCACTCAACTCTCAATAGACATTACAAGATACCTCTTGAATGGTTGTAGCTGAGTGATTAATGGAGACAGGGGAGTCTAAAAAATGGGCTTTTATCAAATTCCTCAGCCATATTTTATGACCCATGTACAAATGATCTCCAGCAGGCCAGCTGATACAATGGCATATAGACACTTTTTTTTTAGGGTAAAAAAGTCAAATTTCAAAATCCTCAAAAAAGTAAGTACTCTCACAAGTGACTTATACAGGGCGGCAAAAAAAAGTGCCAGTGTATGGCAAGCTTAACTGCATAAAACACTTCTAGCTTCTAGGCACAATATCAAATCATTATATGTAATTATGATTATGATTAATGTGAAAGTCAAGTAGATTAAGAGTTGGACAGAGGAACTTCATTTAGATATGGATGAAGATGATCGATCACAAGCAATAGAACTCACTAGTCTAGTCATCCCCAACCACTGGATCGCGAACAACCCTTTGTATGTTGCTCCCAATGGCCTCAAAGCAGATGCTTATTTTGGAATTTCAGGATTTTAAGCCTTTTTTGGTTGCATAAAAGCAGGTATACTGCCCAATAGAGCCTTCTGTAGGCTGCCAGACCACATAGGAGCTACCAAATAGCCAATCACAGCCCTTATGTCATCCTCAAATACATTGTTCATGCTTGTGTTGCGCCCTGATTCTTATTGCATTTGAATTTGGCTCATGGGTAAAAAAGGTTGGGGACCCCTGCAAAAGTCTTGCTCGACTAAACATGTGCTACTTCATAGGAAACACTTAGTAGGTAGTAGTATATAGAACCAGCCTGTAAAGCTGATTGGGACCTCAATGCATATCTGCATTGTTTTACAGCAGTGATCTCAAACCAGTAGCTCGAGAGCAACATGTTGCTCCCCAAGCCTTTTGATGTTGCTCCTAGTGGCCTCAAAGCAGGTGCTCATTTTTGGATTTCTGACTTAGAGGAGAGTTTTGGTAGCATAAAGTCCAGGTGTCCTGCCAAACAGACCCACATGTACACTGGCAGTCCACATATGAACTACCAAATAACCAAATACAGCCCTTACTGGGCACCCCCTAGGAACTTTTGTCATGTTTGTTTTGCTCCACAGCTTTTTATATGAAATATGGTTCACAGGTAAAAAAAAAAAATAAATAAAAATGCTGGGTACCCTTTCTAGAGGTTGCCCTACAACTGTAAAAAATTGTTATATCTGGTAGTCCAGCACTACAAAGATTTTGGTGTAGCGTATACCATCTTATCTACTCAGTGTTGGGCACTAACTCACATAAACATCAAGCAGAAGCATTACTTAAAAAAAATGATGAAATGCATATATCTGTTGAAAATTTGGTTACTCCTATATTCATAGCGGCTAAATAAGTGACAGCAAAGGGGTGGTTGATGGTTATCTCAAAGTTTTTTTTAAGCTTTTTTTAGTGGAAAATTGACTATTACTTTAGAGGATGAGCAAACATTTCATAAGATCTAGGATCCCTAGATAGTATACAGATTGCGCCATGCTACTTTCACATTGTAGTGAGCATTAGTACTGTTATGCATAGACTCTTTGCTTCCTGGGAAGCTCAAAGGGTGTACCCATACATTTAAACCCTGCTCCCATTCGAGGTGACCCTCACAGTGACCTGGACAGCACATGGGCAGTACAGAACTTTCTTTTGGAGCTTACTGTAATAGCTTGTACTGCGGCAAGGGATACCTGGAAGAGGAGAAAAAATATTGTCACAGCAGTGTGACTGGTCACTTAAAAATTCTTCAAAATATCTGCATTTGCATTAAAAGTTACCTATAGGTCATTTTGATCATCTTTCAATAGGTCTGCTTTTGTAAGTAATTGTAATATGAAGTTCCTAAACCTCACTATTTTGCCAAAGTGACTGCTCCACAAATATAGACAAATACAAGTCCTCTGCACTGAACCCATTAACAATATATTTAAGACATTGAGACATGTTGTGCCTTAAGCTACCAGTAATAAAAAACATAACAGGGATTGTGTGTACACATATTGCAATATATGTAAAAGACCAGTAACATCAAAAAATTATTTTTAAAAATTAGTTAGTATACATTGAAAAAAAGAAATTAAACTTTAAAATCACAAAGTCTTAGTATAGCTTAGCGAAACTCTGCTTTCGCTCCTCTTCAGAAAGCGATTGGGCGATCCATCGTGTGGTGCTCGATTTCTCCTCCCTGCCTTCCTTATAGGAGATAGCCAGGGAGGAGAAATCGATCGCTGCACTCTGTTGCCTTTTCTGAAGAGGAGCGGAAGCGGAGTTTCGATAAGTTATTTCTTAATAAAGGCTTTGCGATTTTAAAGTTTAATTTGTCTTGGTGGGTTACTGGTCCTTTAAGCTGGCCAACTATGTCAAAGTCATCCCTGTTTTGTTTAAAGGGTAAGGCATTTTTAGTAGCTTAAGGCACAAAACGTCTCAGCGTCTTAAATATATTGTTAATGGGTTGAGTGCAGAGGACCTCTTATATTTATCTATGCGAATTTTGTGGATACAACCTCATTGCATCCCCGCTTAATGGTTTTAAAAATTTGTGGTGAGCACAACTTTCACTTCTTTGCTCCACAAATATGGCAGCCCCTTCATAGAAGAGGGGGGGTAAGATAGGAAGTGTAAAAGAATTGGGAAATAATGTTATGGAACAATCATATAAAGCATGCAAAGACAATGTTATGACAGATGTAAAAAAAAAAAATAAAAAGATTTATTTCTGGTGTCAGTATCTCAATATAATGGCATGAGCTTAAAAGTGTGTGTATATCCTGCCTCAATACACAAAACCCTTGTTAACGGTGTACAAACACTCAGACAGTGTGTTCATAACCACTATGCAAACACTTGTCACTGTTAAATAACCCAATCATTACAAGTTCATTGATACCTTGTAATAAATAGCTGCGGAAGTATGGAGAGTGTGGCTTTCCATGGCCACAAGCCAAGCTACCCAAAGTTACCTTCCACTGTTCCCCCAGGGGCCCTCCACCACCAATATGCAGGTCAACAATATTTCAACTTGTATCTAACCCTAACCAGCCCGCTGCCAACCTGTACCCAAACTCAACACAGCTGGCACCTCCATTTATACACCTGCACTGACACCCCCCCCCCCCGATTTCATGAAGGGGTGGTACAGGTGGTCTCCTATAAATGGAGGCTGCTGGAGCCAAAAGCCGTCAGACTAAGAGCTCAACCGGAACCCACAAAATGCATGTGTAAGCTGGCCCAAACCTGCCAACTCCATTTTAGACACACGGCTGCTCTAATAACTGGTTTCTCTTGCTAGCATTAACAAGCTTTTGCCATAGACACTACTGTGAGCTCCAGCTGAGAAGTGAATAGCTGATGTTTGTCCTTTTTTGCCAGCTATTCAATTGTCACTGTATAAAAGCAGTAGGAGCCCTGTTTTTATTTTTTGTAACTGCAGCTACAGTTGCTGCCGATAAGCAAGACAGGATAAAAGGCAGCAGGACCCCTCACTCACTCACTGGGCTGTATACACTGGCACAGGCTAATGTGATAGCTCATTTGAGGGTGAGACAGACAATAATTAAGAATGATAATACATCTATACTATACTATGTCAACTGCAGGCCCTTCATCCCTGGAAAAATCTAAGGCCAAATGGCAGAGAGACATTCCTGAGTTGGACGATGAGAAGTGGTCTGATGCTCAACGATTGGTTCCAAATATTTCCATCTCAATGAGAGATAGACACATACAGGTAAAATTTTTAAACAGAGTGTACCTGACACCGTAACTATTAGCAAAAATATAAGATAATGTATCAGATATGTGCCCTAAGTGCAGAGATGAGGTAGGTACTCTGTTCCATGTATTTTGGTCATGCCCGGTGATACAAGGATTCTGGGGTAAGGTGCTTCAGTTCTTGGATGAAAAGCTAGCACTCCTAAATATTCGTGCCCCGGAACTCTGTTTACTAGGCCTGTTTGGGGATGTTCCACTTCGCTCTTACTCCAGCCATTCTTATGCACTGGAAGTCCTTGGACCCCTCCTCGTTGCAATATTGGCAAAAGCTGGTAAATGACACTCTTCCAAGTCAGAAATTGACATACTTAGCCAGAGGGTGCCCAGAGAAATGTGATGCCATATGGGGTACCTGGTTGAATTTACAGTAGTTTGTGAAAATGATCCTGTATAGCCGTAACGACTGCCTCTGCCTCACGTCTTTTCCTCTCTTTTCTATTTCATTCTCTGCTTATTGTTGTTAAAATTGCAAAATAAAAAAAAAAAAGAATGATAATACAGGTATAGGATCCATTATCCAGAAATCCAATATCCAGAAAGATAGAAATTATGGAAATTTTTTTTTTTAATTATTTCCTTTTCTTTGCAATAATTAAAAAAACCTTGTACTTGATCCAAGCTAAGATATAATAAATACTTATTTGAAGCAAAACCAGCCTATTATGTTTATTTAATGTTTACATGATTTTCTTGTATGGTATGAAGATCCAAATTATGGAAAGATCAGTTATCCGGAAAATCCCAGGTCATGAGCATTCTGGATAACAGGTCCCATATCTGTGATACTAAAAAAAATAAAACAGGATACCATATGAGAACTAAATGTATGGGATACTACATTTTCAGTGAATGCAGAGCTTCCCAAAAAATAATAGAAAAGCTATCATGATTGCTGCATGTTACAATTTGCAATTACCCCATGTTGTCTGAAAGAGGGTTCTTAAAATTATCTGGGGGAATTATTGGGTTATCCATTTCATTTCACAATGACTCCTTAGAAAGTAACCAAATACTTCTGGGACTAAAGTAAAAGGAAATTTAGAATAACCACAGAGAAGAAAAGAAATAACTATGCAGGTTTCAGCAGGTTCCGATTAACCCTGCATGTATGTGCCAGCCCTATTTAGTAGTCTACACTAGTACAGTGCTGTTAAAAAGATGTTGGATAAACCTTTTAAAAGAACAAAGAACGGTTGACGAGAAATCAATTACAACAGCAATGGGGGCAGTGAACTGAACAGAGGGCAGCCCACATGACCCATACAAACAAGCCTAGCTGTGCCCTAAATACAATGTATAATAGTATTCTAACACCCACTTCATGAATCCCTCTAACATAGCTAAGCATCAAACTCATAGAATACAAGTAAAAATAAGATGCTTTCTCAATGAATATAACTATTGGCATCATTCATAAGTATTACATGACTCCTTATATAATTAAATACATTGTACAAGGCGCTGTATAGAAATTATTCAGGCACAAAGACACACGGCCCGATTCTGTGCTGACTGAGGCACAGGGAGGTTAAAGGGTAACTATAATGATTTATTACCCTAATCTTTAACACTGTCCTATAAAACTTGTACCCATTTATATGGTACAGACCTGTTAATGCAAAGTATAAGTTTGTTCCCTATCTCACAACACACACACTAGAGTAAAGTTCCGAAGAGTAAAACCGGATATTAACAAAAGCTCAAAAAAAAAAAAAAAAAAAATGTTCACCTTAGGTCAGTGATGGGCACGCACTGTACTAAGATTCCCAGCAGTATAGTAAGCCCAGTGGTGGGCAACAAAGAGTCACAAAGGCTGTCCAGAGATGCTGGGAGGGGACAGAGGAACAGGTTGACCAGCTTTGCCTAAATCATATCACTGCTGTAATGTAAACCATCTCCACTAAGCTCTATGTTAATGATATCCTCATATTTAATCGGGCAGATTTGAAAATTTATTTCAGTAAGGACCACACTGGGGTGTTGGCAGGCTTATATAGGTGCCATTATAATTCAATTGTTGGCCAAGGTCAAACAATCAGATCAGTCCAATTTGGCCCAGCACATAGGTGGACAAAATGGGCAAAGATACACTTGTTTGGTGACCTCTCTTGTGAAATGTACACATAATTATTTTTAGTATGTATAATTACAAAGTTTTCTTAATTTTGTTAATGCATTTATTTTAGGGATGCACCAAATACAGGTTTCAGTTTGGGATTTGGCCAAATGCTGCCTTTTTTTGAAGGGTTTAAATTGAGCCAAATTACGCCTTTAAGTGGTTACTTGGTTTCTCTCAAATCTGGACATGCAAATTAGGGTTTGGATTTGACTGGTATAAAAGCAAATCTCTCCTGGAGGATTCAGTATTTGGCCAAATAAGAATATCATGGCATCCCTAATTTATTTTCCGTTTAATACTTCTATATTCATAATCCTTACTTAACATTGTGCTTATAGTTGTCATCATTCGCATCTGTACCTGCTTCTGAGGAGCTTACAATGAAAGCTTTTGGAGTGTGGGAAAGAACTGGAGCACTTGGGAGAAAAACCACGCAAACACAATGTGAACATACAAATTCCTATATAACCCCAAAATGTTTTTTCTTCTACACCCTCATAGTGTAAACTGGAAGCGGAAACGTACTGGGGAGTCACCTACAGATTTGATACTTTGAATAACATTTTTCAACAATTGTTTGTTCAGACATAAATTAACCAGGTGGACACACTAGCCACATAAGTGGTTATGATTTAATTGGAATAAATTTAAAAAAATGTAGAGGTTCTGAGAAAGGGATGAATGGTTTCTGTAACACACAGAAATGAAACGCCCTGAAACTTTATCTCTCAAGAAATATAAGAGGATCTCAGGGTCTATCAGGACAGATGCAACAGCATAAAGGCTGGTTAAGCAAGTCTCCTCCCTAGCAGCCATAAGGAGGAGATGAGAGATAAGGAACAAAAAGTCATACAAAGATAAAGAAATGTTTAAAAATAAGGAAATGGGGGAAAGGACACACATGTCATGGCCTGATATATAAAAGAAAGAATAATCACATTCACTTGCAATGGATTACATAAACACAAGTGTTGCATCTAGACTGCCAATATAGATGGGGGGTTTTAGGCAAGGGACAGAGCAGGAGCTGGAAGATGTTCCCTATGTTGAGTGCAGAAGAATGCAAGGTACAGCAGAAACTGTTTTGATGGCTTCCCTGCTATGTCAGCTGTCATTTATATGTTCGAATTCAGCCCAGTGCTCTAGTCCCTGATATAATGGGATCAAAGTAAATAGACAAAGCAAAATTGTCAGCCTGTCAGAGTGTTGAGTCATTCAGATTACCGACTTGTTCACACACAGCTACACTGACCTCTCACGGTTGTGGTTACTTTAGATCAGATCTCATGAAGTCAGCCTCAAGCACTAGCTTACATACAAAAACACTCATAGGAACTTACACGGGCTCTCCCTTTGGCAAGCTTCATCAATGTTGTCATATATGGGACTAACTCACTTGCAGTTCAGGCACAAACGCCTATTGTTCATACATCTGACAGGGCACATAAGTAACTTTGCAACGAAATAAAAATTAAATAATTCATGTACTGTGGTTTAGTTTCTAAAAAACTTAAAGGAGCCTTAAAGGAGATTGAAACCTTTAGTAATAAGAGGGAGCCCTACAGAGTCCATCATCCCGAACTGTACCATTTAGGTCATTGGCTAATGGAGGGTCGGCTCCGCTGCTCTCAGCCAGCATATTTTTTTTTTCAGGCTGAGAGAAGCGGATCTGCTCCTTTCCCTGGCTCCACTCATTTGAGCTGTTTCCGCTTGCGTGCAATCACACGCAGCTGAGCGGAGATCTGCCTGAAAATGCTTTTGGGTATTTGGGCCGACCTCCACTGAAAGAAATATGCAGACTGAGAGTCTGTACCCATGGCCTTAGGACCCCTCAAAGGAAAACTATACCCCCAGAATACTTGAGCAACAGATAGTTTATATCAAATTAAGTGACATATTAAAGAACCTTATCAAACTGGAATATATATTTAAGTAAATCTTGCCCTTTTACATCTCTTGCCTTGAACCACCATTTTGTGATGGTCTGTGTGCTGCCTCAGAGATCACCAGACCAGAAATACTACAGCTCTAACTGTAACAGAAAGAAGTGTGGAAGAAAAAGAAAGAACTCTGTTTGTTAATTGGCTCATATGGCCTAACATGTATAGTTTGTTTGCATCGATTATACAATCTCAGAGGGGCGGCCCTTATTTTTTATAATGGCAGTTTTCTATTTATAATTACCCAATGGCACATACTACGAAAAAAAGCATATTATAAAAATGTGACTATGAAGATTTTCATTCATCCAGGTCATGGTATATCTAGTATAGGTAAATCTAAAAACAACTGGACTTGCTGAGTAATCAATGAAGACGTTTCACTACTCATCCGAGCAGCTTCTTCAGTTCAACTGACTGGTGTGGGAAATTCTCGGCATATAAACTCTTCCACTAATCCAATCACAATGGCACATTGTAACTCTTCAAAGATGTGACATCTGAAGAAATTCACAGAGTTGTAGATTCTGTGTAGTTACTGTGATAGGATTATCCAATGTGTCATGCAACTCCTAGAAAGAGGTGAGAGTTGAGTTACTTGTGAGAGTTGCATAAATGGATGTGCGTAGCGTTCTGGAACCGCCAGGGTACAGATGTTAGAACAGCATTGTATGTAGCAGACAGGTGGTGTCGAAGGCCCCCACCTCTGTTCAGGGATGGTTTCTCCACCTTGACATGAATCGCCTCTTTCGTGCCTCGTTCAAGTTACGAGGTGTTAAAGAGGCGATTCATGTCAAGGTGGAGAAACCATCCCTGAACAGAAGTGGGGGCCTTCGACACCACCTGTCTGCTACATACAATGCTGTTCTAACATCTGTACCCCTGCTCGGATGAGTAGTGAAACGTCTTCATTGATTACTCAGCAAGTCCAGTTGTTTTTATATTTACGTATACTAGACATATTATAAAAATGGTTTATTTACATGAAGCAGGGTTTTAAATATGAGCGGTTTTATGCAATATCTTTTTATAGAGATCTACATTGTTTGAGGGGTATAGTTTTCCTTTAAAAGGGGCTGTTAACAGTACCTTTCTGTAAAGCAGAGTAGAGCAGCAGGGCTGGCAGACAACATCTCATGTCATCAGGTCCTCTTCTCAGCAATCTCAACACTGAGCATGCAAAGTTGATGGCAGGTCCACATCAACTGCACATGCCCCTTTCAGAAGATTGGCAAGAAGAGAACCTGAAATGGCACAAGATGGCCAACCCCACTGAGGTTCTCGGCTCAGCCCCATTTATACAACCTATGTGGTGTAATTCAGGAGGATCTGTTGAAAGGGCTGTTTAGAGGGGCACAGATATTAAGGTTTTTGTACCCCTTTAAACAGTCAGAATTGTATGAAGACATCAATGAATTCATGCAGGAGATTAACCATTGAGTAAAAGATCTCATAATACCCATAATACTCTCATAATACTAAATAGAAATTGTGTTCTATTTGTAGTAGGGTAACATCAGCCTTGCACCCTGAAGCACTGCATGTATTAAATGTTAAATTAGCACATCTCAACAGCCACTCCTATCTTTAGGCAGCAACAGAACCGCACCCAGCTGTGCAGTAAAAAAGTCACTAAAATAAAAGTTTAACAGAACCTCTTAGGGTCTCGCCACATGGGCAAATGAGTCACCAGGTGACAAATCTCCTCTTCTTCACAGCGACTTATCTCCCCCAGATCTTTATTTTTCTAATGGAAGTGGTAACTGGCAAAAAGTAGTTTTACAGCACATTTTTCGACAAGCATACTGTAGTGGTCAAAATGCCATATGGGCCATTAGTCTAATAGTGACAGCATGTGTCAAACAGATGCTCAGTGTGGTCTGGGTTTCAGTTGGGAGGTTAAGTTTAGGGATCACCATAAACTAGCAAAACAAGTCAAATCATTTCTGCCATAGAAGCCTATACAGCAAGTCTGATTAATAATCACAATGCAGATACAAATCTCTACATGGCCATCGCTTGCTGCTCTACAGGGAAACAAACAAAGCTGCTCCAGTTCTGGGAATTAAGGTGGGGGAGGGGGGTTTCCCTGCAGAGGAGTTAGGACCGTCCTATCTGCAACAGTCAGAGCAAGTAAAACAAAGGGGGAATTTCACTGCATATAATCTGGTTTCTTATAAAAAGGTACACATTTTTTAATTGAAGTATGTTGGAGATTTCTTTTTCATTAAAGAAAGTAAAACTTGAATTTTATTTTAAGCACATCTTTTAAGACATATTGGGGACATATTGCCTACTGTCATCTACTGGGATGAGGCATACCGTTTGAGAGATTCTAAGGTGACGCTGCCATTTGTTAAACTAGCTAGGTAGCTAGGTTAGTAATGGAATAGATTGGAAAAAAATCAATTTTTTGGCATCCAACAAAATCGGACTACCACATTAGCTTTGTGTAAACCACTTGAAAAAGGGCTTTGCCCAAAATGTGTGATGTGCCCTAGAAAAAGACCATTAATAAAACAACTGCTTGGGAGTCTTCCTCATTATACGAAGCCTCATATAAACCAAGCTCAGGGTAGTGATAGGCAACTTGTAGCACTCAATAGGCAATAGGACTGTTTCTGAGAATCTAGCACTTGAAGTTCATCAAATGAATGACAAATGCTGCATAAAAAGTCCCATTTTGTATAATGGCGATGTTTCACCATATACTCACACATCAGGACATTACTACACTGAGAATAATTTTGTCAGTTTTTTCCAGGCAGGTTTGAGAGTCAATGTAGATCCTACTTCCACATCTGCTCTGGCAGTGAAAATAAAAGCCTCATTGCTGTTTAAAGAGTTAATTATTAAAATATATCCTGAAAATATGAATATATCATGTTTACAATAACAGATGTCAAGGTGTTCCAGGCTGTGCCGTTACTAACAAATATCTAGCAGGCGTGGGAGTCAATAAGTCCTCCCTAGAGACGGATAGGTGCAGAAAACTGTGATCATTAGAAATATGGGACCTAAAATTAGAGAAAGAAAGAACAGAGGAAATTAAGGGCATAAATGGCTGATATATTTTCGGTCTAGCGATTAAATCAACCTAAAACTTTGAAACTGTAACCACGTCCATGAAACATAGTGAGTCACGACCAATTGCTAAACACTGTGCCTGAGCAATTTATTAAAGGATTACTTACAAACTGGTTTGAGAAAAATATTACGTTTTTTTCAGCCAGCAGAGTAAACATGCATTAGCTATCATTTCGTAAGAAACTAGACAAGCTTGTTTCTTAACACATAATATAATCCTTACGTTGAATTAGTTATTGTTCTTAACACATCTTTTGAAAGTGAATATTTTACCTAGGGATCAAATTTAAAAGATCTATGCAAAATATGACTTATGAACATCATTTTTTGGTTAGTCAACAAGTACATTTGGTTTAAGTTATAGGAAAGATTGTTCGGCAGGCAGGATAACATTAAGGGCAGTGGTTGAAGGGGAGATGCAATTTTGGGTGACTTTGCTATATATTGGTTCTACTGCCAGTGATTTCAGTTATTTCCAAAGGAGATGCATTTTCAAGACATTTGTTGCTCACAGTAGTGCATAAATAGTTGCAGGTGACAAATCTCCCCGTCGGCCACTGTTGTCAGGAGCTAACTGGGATCGAACCCTGAACTATACTCTCACAAGCTCCTGCATTATTTCGTTGAGCCACTGGAGACCTTTTGAACCTGCTTCTATTGGTATGATTAAAGACGTTCTACCTTTTACATTTGCTCACCTCCTCCTCCTCCTTCTTGTTCTACCAGGTGTTGGTAATATGTTAATTAAGGGCCTTTATAAGCCTGTTACCAATGTTACTCCGGTGCTTGATCATTGAAGCTCCCAAGCTAGATCCTGCGTTCTCCTTGTTCCTGTGACTTCTGATTCCTGCTTTCGTTCCTGAGATTCCTGCTTGTTCCTGAGATTCCTGCCTTGTTCCCTGTGCCTTTGTTCTCTGCTTCAGTTCCCCTTACCTGCTCTCTGTTTGATCTCCTGGTTATTGACATCGGCTTGTTTTCTGGACTACCCTCTGCCATCAGCCTGCCTCCGACCTCGGCCTGCCATACGGACTTGTTTGCTATCAGCCTGCCCCCGACCTCAGCCTGTTTCTCGGACTTGCTTTATTGTTGCCTGCCCTTGACCACCAACCTGGCGTAAGAACTTATATTATTTATCTTTTGTTATAAGTTATATTGCCATACTTTTCATTATTAAAAGACTATTCTGCATAACATGTTTCCGGCCTATCAAAACCTCAAATACCCGATGTACTCGTGTTATACAGCACCAAGGCTCCTAACCACCAGCCACTCACCTGTGGCCAAGCCTGACAGAATGATCAAGCCATTTAATCAGGAGCCTGCTGGTGACACCTCTGCTGTGCAGTCTGAACTACAACAATCTGCAGAATGGCTTTCCTCCATTAAAAGGTATGAGGGTGAAGATGATTCCTTTCATGATCTACTTGATTTGTGCAAGAAGTTTTCTATGGTTCCATTTGTCAAAGAAGCCCCTGATAATATGAAAAGCAAGTTAATTATTCTGTTTCTTTTGGGAGGCAAGGCCTTGGAGTGGGCTGAGGCATGTATCGATGAAGAAGCTCATTTTTTAGAGGACCCCTGTTCCTTTCTATCTTTTCTAAAGGCAACATTCACTGGAGATTTGTGGCCAGTTGCTTCCAATTTATTTTCTTCCAAGGAATCTTCTGTTAAACAAACTAAGCCTTTCCAGCTTACCCCTCCAGTGCCAAGATATTCCGAACTTGTTGGCCTCAAAAATATCTATCAACCTGTTACTACCTTTTCCTATAAAGATTCAGAGGTAGATGATTCTTTCCAAGTTGATTGGGGGAATATATCGGATGAGGAAGATTTGGAGAATTTCTCTATTGAAGAGGACTGTACTGATTTTTCTGATGTGGAAGATTGGGAAGATGTGGAATCGGATGAGGATGAAATACCTACCGCATTTACCACTAGGTTCAAGGGCCGATTAGTCTCCCAGTGTCAGCCTGTCTTCCACTCTCTACCTACTCCTCAGTCTGCTACCATGTCCGTTACCGATCCTGTATCAGCCTCTCTGAGTCTCAGGCCTGAACCACAGTTTATTTCTTTTTCTAATATACCACGGCCGGCTTCCCAGCCAAACTTCTCTCCCATCCCAGGCTCGGTTCCAGCAGCCCAGCCGGTTCCAGCAGCCCAGCCGGTTCCAGCAGCCCAGCCGGTCCCAGTGATGGCTTCCCAGCCGGTTCCCCGAAAGCTGCCTCCCGTGCCGGTTCCCCGAAAGCTGCCTCCCGTGCCGGTTCCCCGAAAGCTGCCTCCCGTGCCGGTTCTCCGAAAGCTGCCTCCCGTGCCAGCATCCCTCCAGCCTGCAGTACCTGTGCCAGTGGTCCCGTCTGCAGCTCCTGTGCCAGTGGTCCCGTCTGCAGCTCCTGTGCCAGTGGTCCCGTCTGCAGCTCCTGTGCCAGTGGTCCCGTCTGCAGCTCCTGTGCCAGTGGTCCCGTCTGCAGCTCCTGTGCCAGTGGTCCCGTCTGCAGCTCCTGTGCCAGTGGTCCCGTCTGCAGCTCCTGTGCCAGTGGTCCCGTCTGCAGCTCCTGTGCCAGTGGTCCCGTCTGCAGCTCCTGTGCCAGTGGTCCCGTCTGCAGCTCCTGTGCCAGTGGTCCCGTCTGCAGCTCCTGTGCCAGTATTTCAGCTTCCAGCCCCTGTGCCAGTACTTCAGCTTCCAGCTCCTGTGCCAGTACTTCAGCTTCCAGCCTCCGAGCCAGTAGCCTTGCCGCTTCCAGCCTCCGAGCCAGCAGCCTTGCCGCTTCCAGCCTCCGAGCCAGCAGCCTTGCTGGCTTCAGTCTGTGAGGACCTGTGTACTGTGGCCTCTGGGCCCAAGGACAAATCCACTTCTAGACCTGCCGTACCTGCTACGGGATCTGATAGTTCTGGTGTTCCAGAGTCTACCAGTCTTGTTGCTGTTCATGATGGTCTTCCTGTTGTCCTGGGCAAGCCACCACCTGTAATAGGTGCCTCTGCTGGTCCGCCACCTGTAATGGGTGTCTCTGCTGGTCCGCCACCTGTAATGGGTGTCTCTGCTGGTCCGCCACCTGTAATGGGTGCCTCTGCTGGTCCGCCACCTGTAATGGGTGCCTCTGCTGGTCCGCCACCTGTAATGGGTGCCTCTGCTGGTCCGCCACCTGTAATGGGTGCCTCTGCTGGTCCGCCATCTGTAATGGGTGTCTCTGCTGGTCCGCCACCTGTAATGGGTGCCTTGGCTGATTCTTCTGCTCTGCTGGCCGACCCTGGCGACTCTTCTGATTTGGCTTCCGACCCTGGCGACTCTCCTGATCTGGCTTCCGACCCTGGCGACTCTCCTGATTTGGCTTCCGACCCTGGCGACTCTCCTGATCTGGCTTCCGACCCTGGCGACTCTCCTGATCTGGCTTCCGACCCTGGCGACTCTCCTGATCTGGCTTCCGACCCTGGCAACTCTTCTGATTTGGCTTCCGACCCTGGCGACTCTCCTGATCTGGCTTCCGACCCTGGCGACTCTTCTGTTACAGCTTCCAACCTGGCTGATGTTTCTGCTCTGGCTCCCATTTCTGATAATTTATTTATCCTGTCTCCTGGCTCTGTCCATCCGTTGCTGTGGTACCAGTTCCTGGCAACTCTGCCACTCTGGCTCATGTTCCTGTCAGCCAATCTGTTTTGGTTCCTTTTCTTGGTAGCGGTTCAAGTTCCTGGCAACTGTCCTGCAGTGGCTCATGTTTTTGCCATTCTACCGGCCCCTGATTTTGATGTTCCACACGTTTTGCCATTTCCTCCACTTGGGTTATTTTTGGAGCAACTCTTTCTTTTTGTCTGTTTTGTTCTAAGATTGAGTTTTTTCATATGTGCTTTTTCTTTATTTCAATTTATCCACATGCCACAATGTTCATGTTTCCTTGCCTTATTCACTATGTACTCTGCTAATCTTAACTATAATTTTCTGTTGGACAATATGTGGACTATAATCATCAAGAACTCTACTAAAAGGAAGGTTCCACCAGATCCTGGGATCGCCCGGTGGTCGATCCTTGAGGTGGGGGTAATGTCAGGAGCTAACTGGGATCGAACCCTGAACTATACTCTCACAAGCTCCTGCATTATTTCGTTGAGCCACTGGAGACCTTTTGAACCTGCTTCTATTGGTATGATTAAAGACGTTCTACCTTTTACGTTTGCTCACCTCCTCCTCCTCCTTCTTGTTCTACCAGGTGTTGGTAATATGTTAATTAAGGGCCTTTATAAGCCTGTTACCAATGTTACTCCGGTGCTTGATCATTGAAGCTCCCAAGCTAGATCCTGCGTTCTCCTTGTTCCTGTGACTTCTGATTCCTGCTTTCGTTCCTGAGATTCCTGCTTGTTCCTGAGATTCCTGCCTTGTTCCCTGTGCCTTTGTGCTCTGCTTCAGTTCCCCTTACCTGCTCTCTGTTTGATCTCCTGGTTATTGACATCGGCTTGTTTTCTGGACTACCCTCTGCCATCAGCCTGCCTCCGACCTCGGCCTGCCATACGGACTTGTTTGCTATCAGCCTGCCCCCGACCTCAGCCTGTTTCTCGGACTTGCTTTATTGTTGCCTGCCCTTGACCACCAACCTGGCGTAAGAACTTATATTATTTATCTTTTGTTATAAGTTATATTGCCATACTTTTCATTATTAAAAGACTATTCTGCATAACATGTTTCCGGCCTATCAAAACCTCAAATACCCGATGTACTCGTGTTATACAGCACCAAGGCTCCTAACCACCAGCCACTCACCTGTGGCCAAGCCTGACAACTGTCCTTAAGGTTGCGATTCACCTTCCACCCTTTTTATTCCAGTTGTTTTCTAGTAGTTTAGCAGAAATAAAGACTTTTTTCATTTACTTTCTATTTTTTCTATTTTTTAATATTGAAATTGAAACATTCATTTTTCACCTTATGTCTTTCTAAAGCATTTCTTCTCTTTGGCCCTGCTGAGCAAAATCCCAGAGTATCATTTAAAGGGATGGTTCACCGTTATGTTAACTTTTATTATGTTATAGATAGGCCATTTCAAAGCAACTTTTCAATTGGTCTTCATTATTTATTTTGTATAGTTTTTAAATTATTTATTTGTCTTCTTCTTCAGGCTCTTTCCAGAAAAACAAATGCTCTGTAAGGCTACAAATGTATTGTTATTGCTACTTTTTTCTAATCATCTTTCTATTTAAGTCCTCTACTATTCATGGTCCGGTCTTTTATTCAATTTATTACAAGGTTGCTAGGGTAATTTGGACCCTAGCAAATGGATGGCTGAAATGGCAAACTAGATAACTGCTGAATAAAAAGATAAATAAATCAAAAAACATGCATTTTAAAAAACTTAAAACAAATTGCAAATTATCTCACAATATCACTTTCAACATCATACTAAAAGTTAACTCTAAGGCGAACAACCCCTTTAAAGCAGCGGTTATAATTTGTTTTTTTAACACCTGATTGCACAGACTGAAAGAAATCCATGATAGTCTTATAAACAATTTCTCAACCACCCTTAGTGTGATGCAACCACTCACTCACCATGTTGCACTGTGAAGTGATGGATTTTGGGAGTCAGTCTTTCTGCTTTACATAGGGAGTGGTGCACAGATTCTCTGGAAGACAGAGTCATCTCTCAGCTAGTATAAGCACCCTGCACAGGGACCTCTCCCCAACCCAAATCGTGTCAGAGAATTAAACTATATGCCCCCATCACCAACCACATGCCTGGTCTACAAACGCAGAGTTGCATGGCAGGGGTTGGTGGTTCACGGGTGGTAATAACTGAGTAGAAACATATACACCAGAAGCCTATCTATTTTTGGGGATAGCATGTATTTTCCTGGTAGGCAATAACCTCTAGGGATACCGATAGTGAATGTGATATGGCCAAATATGGGCTATACAAACCCCACTTTCTATACAGTGAAGGAGGTCCCATGGAGCATTAGTCAGTGCTAGCCCCGTGTACTGTGATGCTTGGGGAGCGGGGGAGAGAGAGGGAGAGAGATTTGCACACAGAACTACCACTTAGAGACTACATTTATGTGGTGTATTTGGCAGGAACAAATTATTCTTCAGAACTGTGCAGAAAAATATTTATGTCTGCTGACTGTCATCTCCAGGCCACTAGCTTAGGGCACAGCTTCCAAACAATACACATGCTATGCCAGTTTAGTGTCTTAGTATAAACCAGCCGTCACAAGACACTGTCCTCAAACAATCTGCTCTCCCAAACTTTATGCAAGACAAGACCATCGGCACAGTATCATCCAAGAAAGAAAAAATCCTGTTTCACACAAATACAGACACATACAAGAATACTTTCAAAAGACAAAAAGGAAAGCACAAATACCCCAAGCACTAAATAAAACATAATAAAAATCTAACACTATTAAAAGATCCCACAGTTGTTGTCATGACTCCCAAATGTTTTAAGTCCTGAAAATCACATAATAATTGAAAGTAAAGCACCCGTCACAGAATCTGCCCAATTTAGTGAGCAATGTAGCGCTTTACCTGGTTAAAGCCTTGCTGCCAATTCACTTTACAGGAGTGTTGCACTATGAAAGTATTCTGCATTTCGTTTTTACATACATTTTTTAAAGGATGCGGTCATCACCTTTTCTTTATTATTGTTTCATTTGTTTGCACAATGGGGTACTTGAATACGATTTCTGTTGCAGCTTGTAAACAATTATACATTTTAGTATAACCTCTTGTTCAGTATGAACTGAAGCAAGGAAAACAAGAGATGTAAACTGCTTTTAGTTCCCACCATCATGGTTCTCGCAAGCAATTGGGAGGACTAAAAGGTTATCGGATTAAGAAAAGGGCACGCCAGGAGATTTGTCGCCCGCTGGAAATCCGTGCTGCTCCAGACAACAAATCCCCCATAAATGCCTTTCCTTGTGTAGCACAGATTTCCCACAGACAACAAATCTTGTGTGCCACTGCCCTAAAAGTTCACAAATAAACACCCTGCATAATTGGCTTCTGCTCATCAGTAAACCAAAACAGTTACAACAAAGGAAGGGGGTTTTTACAGAGAGCTAACTTTTTTCTATTTAAACTAACTCAGCTGACTGCAGGGAGAATGAGGGGGAGGTAGTCAATAATATAGGATTACTTAACTATGCAAAAATATTGTTTTTTTTTAAAAAAATTCATAGTATAGGCCAGACATTTTCCAGCATATGTGCTGTTTATTTGACTCACTGACCTGACCCTAAACAGGTTTCTGAATTCCTTTACAGAGGACAGTCACTGCTCATTCAGATGCATACAAATCTGCTACCCTTTACGAGCAACACAAAAGGCAGTGGTATGTCCAGGAATCCCTTTCAGTTGTTTCATTATCTGCAGGGTTTCGTTGGACATACAAAGAATGGTCGTGGGAAATTTTCAATTTCTAGTATATATATTTCTGTGCAATCTTCTTTCTGTTCATTATGAGGCTGATGAAGTGAGTGGGATATTCTATCTTTATTAACTGCCAGAGAATCACCCCTAGCTATGGCTAGCAGAAGAATAACAAAGACAAATCATTGCAGTGAGCATCTCAGCCATTACAAACCCACCCTAGAGTTCCTGATTCATAGTTTGATCCAATAGTGTGCCTAAAATAAAGTATATTGCACATATGTGTGCTGAATTAGAACATTTGCAGATTGTAAGCTCTTTTGGAAAGGGGCTCTCTTTACTTCCTCTAATGGTTGTGTTTAGTACATAATATATGTTTAATGTATATACCCATACTTTTACAGTAGAACCCAGATTTTTCGATTATTTGCCAATTATTTGTAGTCCTGTACTCGTACGCTCCTTTCAAGGTTTCCCTTGTAAAAGCAGGGATCTACTGTACACTGTTGGACAAAACCTGACTTAGAGATAAGGAACATCTAGCATATTGGTCAAGAAAAATATCCTATCAATCCAAAACCTCCTACAAGGGCAATGGCACGTGGGCCAATGAAATCATCAATATTTGTACTGTATGCAGTTTCCTTTCCATTTACATCAGTGGTCAACACAATCAACACCCTGGTGCTTTTTCAAAGTAAAACTATATGCCAGAACTTTGCAGGTCTCTAAAGGAATAAACTGCATTAAAACAGGCTCATTAGTAGGTAACTTGTTATTATAATATTCTTATAAATGGTGCTTAAAGATGCCAGTGGTTATAATTAGTGCTTAGTGATTTAAGTTCTGTCACATCACTCACAAACTATTTATAAATGGTTAAAGGTGCGAGTTCTGTGCCAGCCTGGCAGACTTTGGCACCAAAACATGAGTATGCATTTTGCCCCAAATTGTGTCTGCACTCGGGCCAATGCAGTGACTCTGGGTGCACACATAAAAGAAGGGAGATATGAGCGGAGGTACTGTTTTTTGGTTTGTGCTTATACACATGTGAGGCATTATGTGTACTTTTAAGGCAACAAAGCGATACAGACATGTCTGCAGGTAGGAGAAAATATACAGCTGGGCTGCATTCTAAAGGATAATGACATGATGCATGAATAAAGAAAGGATTGTGTAATAAAAAAAGAAAGCCAACTAGTCATTGCATTAAAAACTGAAAACCATATTTAATTTCTGGCATAGATATTACTTTTAAACACTACTGGCAATGTTAATAATTTGTGGTATTTGCCAGTCATGCATAATGTAAATACACACATATTTGTTATGTATGCGAGCTCTACAGATTAATGACAGCCATTTTCCATGTGAGAATCCACATGCCGATGCATTTCTAAACACTGTGTGAAGGGAACTTGATTCACAAACAGGCAGTCCTGAGTCACAACGTCTGCTGCTGCAAGCACCCTTTCATTCTGGTACTAGAATGAATGACATAAGAAAGAAACATGCAGAGTTAAATGGATATCAAAAGACCCAACAGGCTCTGTCTGCTTTATTAGTATGTAAAGCAAAGAATATTTCACATTTCTTCCTGCTGGAGCCACCAACTAAAGCTGGCCCAAAAATGTGCAGATATATCCTTATGTCAGACAACCGATCGTGCATTGCAATCTCCCAATCTACAACTAAACATTCAGATTAAATAAAGTAAAAAAGAACAAATCAGATGTTCTGGCCATAAATTAACAGACAGCAATCTTACGAGTTATGTCGGACAAATAGTAGTGGCATTCACCCATTCATATCACCCATTGATACATGCAGAGATATCTTTAGCCAACAGGAATCTTCTAACATGTCTGATCGCCATGGTATGAACAATGTCGGGATGATACACTCATGGCCCACAAATCATACTAAACTAAGATTCGTATTGCTTTATCTTTGCTTACTATAGACCAGGCCAGTCCTGTGTGCCTTTCTCTTCACACCTAGGGGTAAATTTATTAAGATTTGAGCTGTGTTTTCCTTGAAAAATTTCAGTTTTCGAGGTTATTTTGGAGTCAAAAATAAATTTTTCGAGCTAAAATTTTTCGAGATTTATTATACCTCGACCTTGGAAATGGCTTGAATCCGAACATACAC
The DNA here is from genome assembly GCA_038501925.1 of Xenopus petersii. NCBI lineage: Eukaryota > Metazoa > Chordata > Amphibia > Anura > Pipidae > Xenopus > Xenopus petersii. The sequence continues at coordinate 98,236,299 of CM076678.1, read as the reverse complement.
CAACCTATCGAGGTCACGTAGGAGTCAATGGCAGAGGTCCTTTGAACCATTTGAAGATGTTAATCGCCTTCATGATGTTTGAGTTTTGTTCGGTGGAATTCACTCAAAAACTCGATCAATTCAAGCGATTCAAGGTTTTTTTTCCAAAAACTATCAATTACAGTTTTCGGGTCGTTAACCCTGAATTAGCTGATTTGAGTTTTTTTCCATTCTAATTTTTCTTAAATTAGAAAAAATACAAGTGGAGTTCATTCGAGGTATAAAAAAAAAACTCTTTAAATAAACACCTTTGATAAATAGCCCCCCCTTAATGTTAATAAATCTGAATGCTTAATTGCATGATGTTTGCATGTGTAATTACAAGAGTAAACATTATGAACATTTGCAAGATGTTACTTAATGCATAACTTTGAGCACACTCCAGCATACAGGGTAATTAAGGATTTAAGTAAGCTGGAAGAAGCAGGCCAGCAAAAGTAGAGATACTTAAAGGAAAACTATACCCCCAAAATGAATACTTAAGCAACAGATAGTTTATATCAAATTGAATGACATATTAAAGAATCTTACCAAACTGGAATATATATTTACATAAATATTGCCCTTTTACATCTCTTGCCTTGAACCACCATTTCATGACTCTATCTGTGCTGCCTCAGAGATCACCTGACCAGAAATACTACAACACTAACTGTAACAGGAAGAAGTGAGGAAGCAAAAGGCAGAACTCTGTCTGTTAATTGGCTAATGTGACCTTACATGTGGTTTGTATGCGTACAGAGTGAATCTTACGATCTCAGGGGGCGGACCTTATTTTTTAAAATGGCAATTTTCTATTTATGATTACCCAATGGCACATACTACTAAAAAAGTATATTATTATGATAATGGTTCATTTACATGAAGCAGGGTTTTACACATGAGCTGTTTTACTCCGTATCTTTTAATAGAGACCTACATTGTTTGGGGGGTATAGTTTTCCTTTAAAGCAAAGCATGATATAGCTTCTTAGAAACTCTCCAGAGCCAGTGGCACAAATGAAGTAAGAAGATCCAATGAGAATCATGAAAGTTCTGTTTGCATTTGACTTTCTGTTTTTGGTTCACACAATTTTCATTAGAGGCAATCAACAGTTTGTATAGCTCTGATACAGACATAACTATAGCTGAATTAGAACTGCTCTTCTAATGTTAATTAACAGCAGGCCCGGACTAGCAATCTGTGGGTTCTGGCAAATGCAGAGGGGCTGCTATAAGGTGCCATAGAAAGTCATTATTTAATGGGCTGGTAACTTTTTTGTAGCCCGTTGAGAAAATTATAGGGTAGAATTTATGAAGCATAACAAAGTGGTGTAAAGCGATACCTTTATTGACTAACTAAGATGATAATCACAGCAAGCTTTCAGAACATTGCAGTTCCTTCTTCAAAGCTGAAGAAGAAGCTTTGAAGAAGGAACTGCAATGTTCTGAAAGCTTGCTGTGATTATCATCTTACTTAGCCAATAAAGGTTATCAACTTTTGACCACTTTTGTTATGCTTAATATCAAAAGTTCTACCATAGAATTACCTAAGATCTAGGAAACCCCCTTACCCTTTAAGTGGGCAAATAATTAATTACATATCCTCCTGACATAATTCTGATGTATTCAGTGTAAAGGTAATGTCACACCTGGAGATTCGGGGAGATTTAGTATTCGCCTCTTCTTTAGGGCGACTAATCCCCCCCCCGAACGGCTTCCCCCTGTCTACAATGATAGTCGCCCCAAAGAAGAGGCGATTAGTCACTGAGCGACTAAATCTCCCTGAATCTTACCCTAAATAAGACCATGTAGGCCAATAAATGATAAATATCTTAAAATGTATAACCTAAAAATGTACTAAGATGTCATGTGAAAAGGTTTGTCTGTATTTTTTAGCTTTGTTTACTTTTGGCATGGCCTTCATAGCTCCCTACAGAGGTTTCTGCAAGAGAGAACAGTATGACTTAAGTAAACAGGACTCTATACAAAGTACTTTGGTGAAAACACGCTTTGCAACTGTACCTGTTATACCTTAATACATACCTAAAGGTTAAGTTCAGTAGCCTCTAGACATACAGTATAACTAGTAAGGATAATGTGCTTGCACTTCTAATAACTTGTAATTCTTTCAGTAGAATTGTAGATGCGAACACTTTTTGGTTAGTGGCCCACCATGCTACCATGGGCCTAAAAACTCTTTTGCACCAAGCAAGAAAACACCTAAGGCATGTTGCAGGGCAGAAGTCCATGCATGAGATGTGAAAAGGATTTCCATTATAGTCACTGACTGACAAGCAGCACAATTGTGTTCTAACATTTTCTGCTGTTGTAAAAACACCAGGGAATAAGCTGCTGTATGAGCCATGAGCCTAAAAAGCTACTGCAAACACTATTTAAAAAGAGTTAACCCTTACAAATTGTAAGAAAAGAAAAGCATTTAGATCAGTAAAGCTCTCAGCGAAGCACCCTGTCCAATAAAAATACCTCTCAAATCGACAATGTGCTGCACGTATTTGTCGGGAGCACTCAAACTGAGGAAAACTGAACACTGGCCTTGGACACAAGATTTCTTAACTTTTGTAAACAAAACTGTGGAGTCTGAGAACAGAACACATGTCCCGATAACTCCTGACTAATGAAAGCATATATCCGCTAGAAAATTTCTTTGGCTACTTACCATAATACACAGATTCAAAACAAAAACAAATGACCTAACAAAAGACTTTGAATGCACTGGCAATTTCCCTTTTTTTTTTCTCCGCTACATAAGTAAAAGAAGATGAACTACCTGTACAATGAGGTATTTGTGGATGCAGCTACCTGGTATCTACCAATCACCTAGATATGATCCATAAAGCTTTAATAAAAATTAATGTAAACAAGGCTCCAGGAGCTGATGACATACACCCCCCAATTCTTGATGGCATACACCCCCGGATTCTAGAGAGCTTAGTTCTTTTAGACCAGCCCCTATTTCTGATTTTCTCACATTTACTTTCATCTGGCATGGTACCTATGGATTGGAGAAAAGCTAATGTCATTCCAATATTTAAAAAGGGATTATGATCTCAGCCTGGCAATTATAGGCCTGTAAGTTTGACATCTGTGGTGGGCAAATTATTTGAAGGCTTGTTAAGGGATCACATTCAAAATTTTGTCCTAGTGAATGACATTATGAGCAGCAATCAGCATGGCTTTATGAAGGATAGGTCATGTCAGACTAATTTGACTGTTTTTTATGATGAGGTAAGTAAAATGGACAATGGGGGGCAGTAGATGTGATCTATTTGGATTTTGCCAAAGCATTTGATACCGTGCCCCACAAACGACTGCTTTCTAAACTAAGGTCTGTTGGGCTTAATGAAGTCGTTTGCACATGGATAGGAAACTGGCTACAGGATCGGGTACAGAGGGTGGTTGTTAATGGTACATTCTCTACTTGAAGTAAGGTTCTTAGTGGGGTCCCTCAGGGCTCGGTATTGGGTCCACTTTTATTTAACATGTTCATTAATGACTTAGGGAAGGGTATTGTAAGCAATGTATCAGTGTTTGCAGATGACACAAAACAATCCAGCCCAATTAATTCCATCCAGGATGTGGCATCCTTGCAACACAATCTTGTCAATCTGGGCAGCTAAGTGGCAAATGAGATTCAATGTTGATAAATGTAAAGTCATGCACTTGGGATGTAAAAATATCCAAGACACTTATACCCTTAATGGGACTGCACTAGGCAAATCCATTATGGAAAATGACCTTGGAGTCCTTGTAGATGATAAACTTGGCTGTAGCAAGCAATGCCAGTCAGCAGCATCAAGGGCAAATAAGGTCTTGAGCTGTATTAAAAGGGGCATAGAGTCAAGGGAGCAGGGGGTCATTCTTCCACTGTATAGAGCACTTGTAAGGCCCCATCTAGAATATGCCGTACAGTTTTGGTCTCCATCTCTCAAACAGGACATTATTGTATTAGAGAAGGTCCAGAGAAGGGCAACTAAGCTGGTAAAAGGTATGGAAAATCTTAGCTATGAAGAAAGACTGGCCAAATTGAGGGATGTTGAGGCTGGAGAAGAGGCGTTTAAGGGTTGATATAACTATGTATCAATACATAAGTGCTACGCAAAATGTTGGCGCTATATAAATACATGTTAATAATATAAGGGGATCATATAATAATCTCTCTAATGCTTTATTTACCAGAAGGTCTTTCCAGCTGACACAAGGTCACCCATTCCGATTAGAAGAGTTCCCGCCTAAATATTCGGAAGGGGTTTTTAACAGTGAGAGATGTGAAGATGTGGAATTCTCTCCCTGAATCAGTTGTACAGGCTGATACATTAGATAACATTAAGAAGGGGTTGGATGGCTTTTTAGCAAGTGAGGGAATTCAGGGTTATGGAATATAGCTCATAGTACAGGTTGATCCAGGGACTAGTCCGAGTCAGGAAGGAATTCCCCCCCCCCAAGGCAAATTGGAGAGGCTTCACATGGGGTTTTTTTCCTTCCTCTGTATCAACTGCCAGTTAGGCAGGTTAAAAAAATTAAAAAGTCAAAAGGTTGAACTTGATGAACGTGTGTCTTTTTTCAACCCAATTTACTATGTTACTATGTAAGCAATGCTCATGCACACAGCATATAGAAGCAGTTTTGTTTTATATTTTCAAATTCAATTTTGTAAATTGAATTCCAATACAAGAATGTGCTTTATAAGAGCAAAGATAACCACATACTGTATTTATTAATTTGATATTATTCATTGATGGCCATACGCACACTGGAACTGTATGCTGGGATCACTTAGGAATGCTTAAAGGGATTATGTCATGATTTTTATGGTATAGTTTTATTCCTAACTTACACTGTTTACACTACAAATAATTCACTCTACAATATAAACTTTCATTCCTGAACCAAGTGTATTTTTTTTTTTGAGTTGTAGAATAGGTGTGTAGGCAGCCATCTCAGGTCATTTTGCCTGGTCATGTGCTTTCAGAAAGAGCCATCATTTTAGGATGATATCACTACAATTTGCAGTACAGCAGTAAAGTGTGACTGAAGTTTATCAGTGTACAAGTCACATGACTGGGGGCAGCTGGGAAACTGACAATATGTCTACTCTCATGTCAGATTTCAAAATTAAATACAAAAAAATCTGTTTGCTCTTTTGAGAAACTGATTTCAGTGCAGATTTCTGCTAGAGCAACACTATTAACTGATGCAGAACAAAAGTCTCTTTAGGGTGGCAAAGGCTGATTAGACCACCTTGCTTCTCCTTGAGTGGACCACAGTGGTCAAAATGTCATGTTTCATGAGGTTTATCTGCTAGTTGCGCATGCATTTCCTACTCTTCCATAAAGAGAAGCTGAGCTTCACCCACAGTGAAGGGTACGTGCATATTAAGTGCAAATGCCGAGTCCTGAGCCTGTGGAATCGGGAAGGAAAGTCCTGCTGTGCACGGAATGATTTTGCAGGCAGTGGGGCCTAGGACAACAGAGGGAGCAGAGGCCAGTCTTATTTAACTATAACATTTTCTGTCTCACATACAGAATATCCCATAGGCAAAACCCCCTACCCAGAGACTTCTTTCCCACTGGACAAAAATGGAGCTTCTGAAGCATTTCTGTCTATACCGGATATTCTGCAGGACTTCCTGCTGTCCCTGAAGAAAACATTGCTGGAAAGAACCCAGACAACCTGTAACATTCAAAACAGACACCTCCTCATTAGTTCTAGCAAATATGTCTGCCAGTAACAGGGCTTTTGTCTCTCAGTGAATGCTGGGAGTTGCAGTTTACAGTACCGATGCTATTTTTTTTTTTTCACAGCAGAAACTCAAGATACAATATGCGTTTTGAGATATTGCGGAGCTGCAAACATACTGAACTGTAATAATAATCGACAGCTACACAGATTAAATGAGCAGTAGCTGTGGCACCCTCCCAAAAGCAATGTGACATTAAAGAAAGCATGACTAAACACCACTTGCTCATTTACCCAGGATTACTAAACAAAGATGAGCTGATTTTAGGGAAGATACGGACATGTTTCATCCTGCCTTAATCTTATACATATAAGCTGGTTCACTAAAACCAAAGGATTTCAGTAGTCTTATGTAAAGAAGTTGCCCTGTGGTCTTAAAAAGTATCTTCACCTCAGCCTACTTTTTTTTCATGTTTTAAGAAACAATGGTGTTTATATATACATGGTCATACCTTGTTATGGGTAAGGGTGGAGGCCTAATAAACTACTGGCCTATAACAGAGGTCCTCAAAGTCTGAAAAATACTTGGCTTTATTCACTTCCCTAAGTAAAAGGGAACAGCAGAAAGTTGCCAAAAAATTTTACAAAGCAACCCCACAAACAACAGTGCAAGGTCCAAGAGCAAGTTGCGATACTCAGGAAAAGTCACTAACGCAGAAGCCCAGACCATTTGAGGCTGTGTTCATAGCCCTGAGAATAAATGAAGACTGCAAAACAGCAGCATGTGAATGTGTGGTTACAGGCTAGATGGAATGTTAAAACTGCTTATTTTGTGGCACAAAAAAAAAAAACTGTTTTTTGGGGGGGTAAAATGAAAGAGTGTAATTATAAGCACCTTTGCGATATACATTTATTTTAAAAATTAAATGGTTTTAAAGTTATTTGTGAATGTGATTCCAACTAAAAGCAGTATTCTGTGTCTTTTCTCTAGTCCTGTCTTTTGAAACAATGTAGCAGTCAGTTCCGTTTCAAGGTCTAATCACCTGGCATCATATTGTTACTGAAGTCAGAACCAGCAGTGCAGAGAACATTAACAACTACAAGTTACTGCTTTGAATCACAAATCGGTTCCCAAATAATATTTCTAACTAATGTATACTGCAAAGTCACTTAGAATTATACTTTTTTTCATTATGCAAAAATGCAATTTTTGAGTGTAGATCCCCTTAGAGGCTTGCCTTTAAATTAACTTTTAGTATAATATCACTTCACTTCATTCAGTGAAGTATTATTCACTTCAACTTTGCATACCCTTTAAAGGGGTTGTTCAACTTCCAATACTTTATTCAGTTCAGTTGGTTTCAGATATTTCACCAAAAATAAAGACTTTTTCATAACACTTTTTATGTGTGACCATTAAGTATAAAAATTGATTTTTCACCTTCTAAAGCAGCTCTGGGAGGGGAGGTAGCCGACCCTGGAAACTGTTCTAAATTGATACATTTAATTGACACATTTCTTATCTTTGTCCCTGCTGAGCAGCATTGCTGAGTTTCATTAAAGGCAGCTGTTATAATTGATACAATAGTTGCTAATATTCCAGAGATGCTGCTGAAAAATATATCAAAATAAATGTTGCAAAATTGTAACAGTTCAGAATCTGCACCTGAATTACTGAGCTGCTAGACAAACACCAGAGACCGGAACTTTAAACTTAGATTTTGAAAAAAAACTATGTAAAAAAAAAAAATACAAAACGGAAAGTAATTGAATTAAGTTTTTATGTCAGGGGAACAATCTGAAATCAACTGAAAAAAAGGTGTTTAGATGATTAACAACCTCTTTAACAAACTATAACTCAAATCTATCCTAATTTTAAGTCTGGATAATAATTTGTTTTTACTCCCTTCAAGAGAAACAGACTACAATACTGCCTGTTCATATTCAGAGATCAAAAAGTCTCAATGAGCAGCAACACCAACAGAGACACTCACCATAAACATCTATGTAACTAAGAAATCAATTTATTTATTTTTTTGTTTGCCAACTACGGGTGAGGTCCAACACAAGAGCCAAAATATGTACCCCAATGTACTGTCTACATACGACATGCCAAGACCATAGACATTCCCTTTAATGATTATCTAAGGAAAAGAAAAGTAGTCCATCATATTAAAAATGCTATGGGAACAACAACAACAACAAAAACCATACTGCTCTATAAGGGTAGCAGTAATACTCCAGTAGGTGTTTAATGTAGGGTTTAAGATGAATAATTCAGTTAAATCTATTCATCAACAGGCATCCTCCGGTCCCAAATGACCCAGCACCATCTGTGTCCAACCCATTCACATTGGTGAAGACAGCAGGCGCACTGGACTCATCTGTGCAGACAGTTGGGCTTTCCAGCTATATCATGCCCAACAAATGGTGCCTTAAAAAAAAAAAAAAAAAAAACTGTCAAAGCACAGGTGGTTGTGAATAACCATTTATACACTGTATTCCACACATGCCAACTGCTTTCTCCCTCGTGCCAACTACCCATTGTGGCTGTTAATGTAAAAGTAATGTATTTTCTACATCAGTGTGTCCAAAGACAGAACAAGAAATTAAGCAAAAGAAGAAAAAAAGTCCCAAAGGGGAAAAAAACAGGCAGTTTCTGACAAAGCAAAAAGGTTAAAAAAGGGTCAGTGGTCAATAAGATAAGAATTTAATCAGCATTTCTCTCTTCTCCCATCCATACATCAGCAGAGAACAAACAGGAGGGGTTTCTTTGTACACAAGTCAGGACTCATCACACCCTACAAACTTCTTACTAGTCCCCCCCACCACCACCACAATGCAGTACTGCCAAGAATGTTCCCAATATACAAATACTGGACTGAGGTTCAGCAAAACAGTATAACTGGGCACAAGAAGTTGCCATGAACAGAGATGGACCCATAGAGAACAGGGGGAGATTACACATTGCATAAGTCAAAGATCCACTCTTGTACACAGCTTTTAACACAAACTGTCAGGGAAACAGAGGAGGCAATGCAGACCTTTTCTAAAACAGCCTACATCAGAGAAGTAAACATTTGGGAGGGAAAAGAAAACTACTTCCATCTCTGATGGGTAAAACAAGCAACAACTTCATAAAGTTTCCGTAGTTACAGATAATTTTATTAGACAAGAACGAAAAAAAACTATAATAAAGAGCACATTACCGAAGCACTGCAAACTTGTATCCCCAGCACATTCTCTTTGTAATTGTACAGTCAATTAATCTGTCAGCTGAAGCACGGCACAACGGCGGACACAGCTTCCCAGCAGCAGACAAGGGCTTTTGCATGGAGTAGAACCATACCAGGACATTACTAGCCTAATACCCACAATGACTAGGACTGCTTATTGTTTGCCAGGGTGGCACGGCTATAACCAGGCTCATAATGAAAACACAAAGGCAGAGAGCATAGTGACAGGGAGAGATATTTATACTATCATACTATCACAATTTAATAATAAATAAAAAAAGTTTAAAGCCTTTGGTAGAAGTGGACTAATGTTCTGTTACAGCAACAGTCCCTACAACCTAAATGTAACTACAACTCCCAGCAGCCCCTGATGAGCACTGTTGAAGCTGGAGGGCCACAGGCTGAAGCAATATGCAACGGGGGGCCATGGGATGTATATTTTCCATTGAGAGTGTTTATAAAACGTTAGTAATGATGGAGAAACACACAGACAATGGAGCAATAACAATAGCAGCAGCACAGGGGCCGGGGAGAGCAATGTGGCCCCAGAGCAAGTCCTTAGTCTGTTATTGGCTGAAGCCACCAGCACTAACCAATCGGAGGCTGAGCTGAACGTTAAGCAATAAGAGTCTAGACTTGTACAGGCAGCTTTCTCATTAATGTTCTCTCGCTCACAGAGCAGGTGAACAATGTAGGGAGATAAGAACATTATAGGAGACCCTGATAATGAAGCAGCTGCAGAACTACATATCCCAGAGGCCTACAGCCTGCACAAGTGGCGGGAGGATGCTGGAAGTTGTAGTTGTACGAGAGCTGAAGCGCCTCACGCTGCGTGCAGAATACCTGGAGCGCTATAATGTATCCCAGCGGGTAGCAACGAGAGCTATCAGCCCCGCACAAGGAGGGGCCCAGGTAGCGGCCCGTCACTTTCCTGGGTGTCAATGGAAGACCATGACTACGCCCGTTCCTCTGCCTTTTGCTGGTCACTGACCTGTCAGCGCTCCCACAAGCTCGTCTAACGGTGTCAGCGCCTCTCCCCGGAGCTTCTGGTTCTTTCTCTTCTCTCATTCAGACTCCGGCTCAGCTCCGTGCGCGCCCCCACCCCTTCACACTGCCCAGGCTTGCTGGTAGGCAGGTTCTCTCGGGTCACGTGCGCGTCCGCGTTCCCGATTCGCAGGCACCGGAATGGAGGCAGAGAGGAGGCGCGCCAGGCACGGGGCGTGGCTGAAGCAAAATGAGAGTCCAATCGGCGTAACCCATTCAACAGTAGCGCCAAAATGAATCGCGGTAATAGAAGCTGAATGTTGAACAATCAGCAGTGTAGCTTATTGGAGTAATAGCGAATGAACTGACTATAAAGACCAAGCACAAATTGTTTAGGAAGCGTGTGGAATATTCCCAAAACTGACTTCGTGTGTACAGGCTCTTATATAATCGTGTGGGACTCATTTATCAGAAGTGGAGAAATTTGCTTGTGGGCAGTGACCCATAGTAACCAAACAGCGACTGGCTTTTTTCAACCAGCTGCAATTGTTTCAGCCAATGAATGCAAGATTGTGATTGGTTGCCATGGGTTACTGCCAAGTGTTGATCAATGGCCCCCAATGAGGTGCAAAGATGCCAACGTTGATACTGTTTTGTCTGTCCAGATCCATTTCAGGCTGGAACAAAGATGCATACAGTGACTGCCTGCAAACTTATAGGGTTAAATCAGTTGCTCAAAGTCATTTAACCCTTTAAAACATTTACTTCAGTCACTGAAAAGAGAAACCAGTTTCAACTTCAAAGCTGTCTAAATTGATAGTGTGGAAAAGGCTGAAAAAAGGGAGGGGGCAAAAGTACGGTTGCCATCTTTGCGGGCAACTACACCCTAGCAAAGGGAACAGGCAGTAGTGATGTGCGGGTTGAGAATTTCTCGACCAGCAACCTGACCCTGTCCCGCCCCCTCCCAATTCGCACCCAACCTGGCCCACTGCTGCCCCTCTATTTATAGACCCGCGCCTGACCCGCCCCACAGTGACGCCACAAAAGGGGCTGGCGCAAGTCTATAAATTTTGATGCCGGAAGTGCTAGGTCACGGGCGGGTAGAGCAGGAGAAGAGCTCGACCCAGATCCGCCCACAACCCCAAGATTTTGTGCAAGAGTCGTCCCGAACCCGCCCGACCCACAGGTTTCGGCCGGCCCGCACATCACTAACGGGCAGATAGCATAGGGGGTGGAGCAGTGATGTTGGGGTGGGTATGATGACATCAGAGGCGGGCACAATGATGTAGTGGAGTTATGACACTGGGCTAGTGTTATTGCGTCACTTTGACTCAACTGGCTGGATTTCTGTCCAATTTTCTCAATGTTTTAAACAAAACAGAAAGATTTGAACGGACAACCCTCTGAAAAAAACTGAGAAGTACAGATGAAACCCACACTGGCGGCAGCCCTACCTCTATCTATTATACCCGATGAGTAAGCCCAATGCTTTAACTACAGGTATGGGATCTATTATACACAAATCAGTACTCCAAAAAGAAAGCTCTGAAATACAGCATTCATTTAGAAAAACTATTTTTTATTTTTGATTGATTTGCCTTTTTCTGTAATAACAAGAAATGAACTGCGCTTGACAATAACCAAGAATGTTTTCGTTCGTTCCTTGTATGTGACACATACAAGGAACGAACGAAAACATTCTAATATTCGTTTTCCCAAGCCTGATCATCTTGGGACTTGTTGCTGTGGACTGGTGCAATCAGGGGGGCCTCCAGTTGGACGGTGCATAGATATGCTCTATTTTAACCATTGCCATGTGAGTGCATTTTAATCTTTGTTTTACATTATTAAAAAGTTTTTTACACTATTTGCTGCTATTTGTTGATCTACAGTCTACACGAAGGGAAACGCTCCAGATTTTACGTGCAAGTTGATACTATTTGTTTGTGAGTACCCACCTAAACAAGCTCTCGAGGAGAGTCCTTTTTAACCCTTTTTGGTGAAGGTTGACAGTAAAGGAAGGTCACACATATATGGTGTAACAAGCGATCTGTTCCCTACACAAGAGGTGGCAACATTGCAAAACGATATTACCCTATTTGCCTGTTTGTCTGTTTCCCGTGCCTCTGGCGCTGGCTCTTTTATTTTAGTAACAGAATTTGCGGACTTGAAGGGATACAAGTGGGAGCCGGCTGGGATCTGTGAACACAACCAAACCTGGGCCTATCTTTCTGGTTAAGATATTTCCTTATATTATAGAGTACATATTCTGATTGAACTCATCAAGATGACTCTATGGGGGTACCAGCCTAGAATAGGAAATAGAAGAGTGCTTTATTTTCTGGTGTGATATTCAGGCTTACACTAGGCATTATACCATGTAACAATTAATTATCTATAATATGAGTAATATAATAATAACCAGCAGACAATTGTGGCAGGAAACCCTGATCCTTATTAGTTCAGATAGCCATCTGCTTTTGTCCACAGACCTCTCCTAAACGCTACTGGGCTGTTAATTAAGCATCCCTGTCTTACCTGACCCGAGGATCCCTCTTCACCCAGTGAAATCTAAATTCCTCATTACCAAGTATTCCTTGGGCAATTGCTTAGTTATATTTGGCACATAAAACCACATACGTGCCATGGGTAACTTTGGTTCCCAACTTAAATGGGTATCCAGGCTTTCCAGAAAGGGAAGACTGTCAGACTACTAGTTTCACACTTTTGTCCATTTAAAGAATGCATTGCCATAATTCTCCTTATCTTGGGGTATTGGATTCACAGGAATATTTGCATTATTTAATTTTCCAGTAATGCAAATGCTCCTGTGAATCCAATACCCCAAATGGAATTCCCTATCAGGTGGGGGTACTAAAAAATAGGAAGATGCTGGTACCCTCTCTGATATCCTGTTAACATAACACTCTCCATGATCTTTACAAGCTCTCAATACCTTCTCATTACCTCTCAGGGACTTGTTACCTAAACTCCAGAAATTCCTTTCTTGGGTTTTGGCTCTTATTGGCTACATGCCCTAATGTAATCAGTCTCAAGTAGCAATCTTACTTTTACAGTTTAAACCAGCTTGCAACCAGTTAGAAAGATAGAGATTGGATGCCTTTGACTTTACACTTGGATTAAAGCACTGTGGATGCAAAAACAGACTTTCACAAGCAAGCAGATTATGAAAACAGCCATAAAGCATGCAATGGGGTAATGTAAATGGTAACTGGTAAACAGGCTCTCAGGAATGATGTGCCAGTGGAATGAAGAATATGTCACTGCAGCCAAGAGTAGGCCCAGTTTTCCAATGGTGTAACTACCTGGGCTGCAATCAGGCCCGCCAGAGCACAGATCCGGCTCTGTCATTGAGCCAATTGCTGCCCTACTTCCATGACTACGCTACTGCAGTTTTCCCAATATTGATTCACACAGGGAGTAGTTAAAAAAGGAATGTAAGCTAAAAGGAACAGCATGATGAGTCAGATCATTGTAATTTTTGGAAACAAAACATTTTTAACATTCTCAGTAACAATAATGCAAATGTTCCTGTGAATCTAATACCCCAAGCTAAGGAGAGTTCCCATGGCAATGCATTCTTCAAATGGACAAAATTGTGATAAAAAAAACTAGTAGTCTAAAAAGGGATCATGTTTTAGGCCTTATTTATATGCAAGGTCCAGCACACGGACATTTTATTTAAAGGCTCTCCACCCAAAAACTGTTTTTTTAGAGAACATGTAATTCTAAGCAACTATCCATTTACACACAAGAATATGCTCAGCACTGACACAAACCCAAAGTCCAACTTGCAGCACTCCCAGAATGTGGAAATCTCTTCTTCCCACACTTCTGTTGAAATATCTTAAAAGGACAGTGCAACCCACTAGTACAATACTGTTCCAAGAAACTGGACCAATAGTACAACAAGAGTGATAGACAAATATCAGGAAGGTGAGGGAAGATTAACAGTGTGCAACCCTTAAACCATAGACACACTCCCACAACGTAGTGCTTTGTGTTCACAAACAGGAAGAACTTTATGCTCCACTGCACTTCTTAGTAAAAAGATAATGTCTCCCAATCAATTTTTGAAACACAAAGGGAAAAAACAATAGTGTAACATGCATTGAAATAATTTTTTTTTTATTGGTGCATATTATTCTAAGCATCAGCACCCAGATCAGGGTAAAAAGTGCCAATGTCAATGTCATGAGTCATAGTAATGCAGACAAGCCATCTGCCAAAAAACTAATACACAATAAACATTGACTAAACATGTTCAGTTTATTTTAAAGGTTTTAGTAAATGTATTTGCAATTGAAAGTAGTGTTTGTTTATCCCTTTCTTTTCTCTGGTTCTAATTCCAGTTCCCGTCCAGGTCATTTTATCAAATAGTTTGCAAATCAGAGCCAGGAGAGCTAAGAACATAAATAACCAAACATATATCACTTTTTTTTCAGGCAAAAACAAATGCTTTATTTAGATGCTTGTATCCTTTTTTTTTTTAATTCCTCTTTATTTATATATTTTCATGTATACTTTTCTTATAGAATAACAGTACATTATTGAAATATACCATTAAAAGAAATCATACAGTAAACTAATTATAAAAATAAAATAAAACAAAACATAACAGAAGTTATCAACCTTCATTCATTAGATCTGCATTCATGAACTCTCTGATATAGATGCGTTAAGACCAGACAGTGTGTGAGATGGTGCGTTAAATACTTTACTTATGCCAGGGATTTAACAAAGAGTTTTGGGAATTACAGATATTTGGAAATGTTGGAGTTCCTCGGTTCCAAGAATAGTATCAGGTTTGGGCATCCGTATTTGTCGTATTTTTAGTACTTTGCTAGTTATTTTAACGTTTTCCCACAAGATATATCACTTTTAATGCCAATTACATTTAAAAATAACTTTAAAAAAACAATAAAAATTTTAATTATTGTATAATGGAATATTTCTTAGTACACCAGGTTACTATATAGTAAGGGCTGTTTGCAAACAGAAGGGTTTAATGACATATTAAGGACGATAATAGAAAATAAGTAAAGTAAATATAGAGTCGTCTTGCAAGCTGACCTGAATGTAAAATGCACAGAGCCTGCCTGTCAATATATTTAAGCCCTATTGCCAAGCTCTGTATTTCAAATGTAAATGTTCCATATTCATTAAAGAAAATAGGGAGCGGGGGGTGTCCTGATTATATTCTTGTAAATGGCCAAAGCAACTAATTCAATAGGAAATATAATGATACATTGTACTGAAATGGCAGTGAGGAAGGAACAATTAAGTGTGACATTGCCTAATGGTGCTTATCTTACAGATCCTAATGGCCTGCCCTTATTTTGTGTACAGTGGTTATAATGCAATACACAATGCATCAACATAGTAAATTGCAATTTAAAGTGCACTAAAGCACAAACAGAATTTGCGGTTATTTTAGAGAACAGGCTGTACCATTCCAGGGTAAAAATAAATGTGAATGTTGCAGTGATTTAGATAACACAAGTCCTGCAGTCTCTAATATTTGCCACAGCAGACCCAAATGTTGCCGAGCACTGGAGTATAAAAGGTACAGAGGGGTAAGTGCGACAACCCCAATTTACAAATTCAAATCTAAGCAAAATGTACTAAAATTTGGGGCGCATTGACCTCCTGCCAAGAAACTAACACTGAACAAGAACCCACCTAAGCCTACTTAGGACAATTAAAACTAGTAGAACCACCATTTGGTAGCCCACCCCTTCTTTGACCCCCTTCTCCCCTTACTACCTATTTTTAGTTTTACCTTATTTTATTGTTTGAGTTATTGTTTTGTTAAAATGCAAAAATAAAACCTTTAAAAAAATAATCCAAGCAAAATCTAAATTTATTTTGCCATTTATCCATTTAAAGTTACAGGACTTTTCCATTCTGTTCAGCTGAGCATTAAAGGAGAACAAAAGCCTTACAAAAAATAGGTTAGGGTGCTAAATCTTGTGTTTTGAGCTTACAAAAATAGCCTAAATACACTGCTTCTCCCCTTTTTTTTTTGCTCAGGATAGTTTTTATTTGTAACAGTATGAGGTTAACATTGTAGATTATTGCATTAGATTACACTTCTTGGGATAACAAGCTATACCAAGCAATTATTTACTGCATTGTATCCTGGCGCTCTTATACTATATATCAATATTCACTACATGCAAACATGTGCAATTCCCATTTGGAATCCTTCCCTAGCTATGGTTAAGGGCATTTCAACCTAACTCAGCATCAAGCCATTTCTCCCAGCTTTCCCATTTTTCCTGTAAAAGCCCCTTTCTGTGAGTATTATTTTTTCCTTGTTGCACACTTCTGTGACTGCTTGGTGCCAGTCTGCAATGCCTGGGGGAGCGCTGTTTTTCCAATTAAGCATTATCAGCCGTCTGGCTTGAAATAGAGCTTTCATGACTAGTGGTCTGTGTGTTGCAGGGACTGTCTCCTTGGTGCCTATATGTAGTAAGCAAAATGATGGCCGGCAAGGTGGAGTGGAGTCAGTTAACTTAGAGATGTAATTTAGATTATCAGTTATATAGAGCAAGTCAGATTCCCATGCTTCCCTACTTTTTAGGGGTTTTGCCATTACTATAGCCTCTGTCATATCTTTATAGAGCTTGGAGGGAGTACCTTTCTGCTTAGGTTTTTAAAGCGCTTCTACTATGGCTGAGGGAGCTATTGTGATGAGTTTTCGACTGTTTTGTCTTTTCAGAGCAGTGCTGACTTGTAAGTATATTAACCAGTATGAGCTTCGTATTTTAAATTCAGCTTTAAGTGTAGCAAAGGTTTTTGGTGCATTGTCTTCCCAAATGTCCATAATATTAGTTATTCCATTCTGTACCCATTCTTTCGGGGGAGTAATGTGTGCCAGGAACGGGAATCTCTTGTTGTTCCAAAGAGGGGGTCTGTGGGGAATAATGGCAGAAGTTTACCAAGGTTTTGGGGCCCTGTTTAGGTTTGGACTGGGCTGGTAAGACATTGTGAAAATACACAGTGTGCCCCTGTGAGAAATTAGGTGCACTGTGAGTATATTATGGAAAATATAAGGCTTATTTGGGAAAATATGTTAAATATGATGCACTTTTGGGAAAAACTGTAGCAATGTAAACGTTATTATAGCTTTTCTATATATATTTTTTTAGAAAAGTTAAAAAATCTGACTCTTTATTTAGTACATCTTAAAAAGCAGGGCAACGTTTCGGTCTATATCTAAGACCTTCCTCAAGATATATATATATATATCATATATATATTCATCTTCCTTGAAAAAGATCCCTATTGGGATCGAAACGTTGGAATAAGATACCATGTCACAATAAAAGATAACAGCACTATGGAGGATTGACCGGAGACCTCATGGGACATGCACCGCAAAGTTACTACAGAGCGTGAGTGCTGTTACTAGTGTCTATAATATATATATATATATATATATATATATATATATATATATATATATATATATATATATAATCACTTTGGTAAAGGCCTTGGAGAGGCCGAAACTTTAGTCTTCCATGTAAATAAAACATTTTTTTTTAAGACCTGAGAGTGCAGACCTTATTTGTGGGATAGATTTTCTAATATATTGGACACTGCACTCCTCCTTGGACTATATATATATATATATATATATATATATATATATATATTGCACAGAAAATTAATTCTAGGGCCCCTACCATATACAGAGGTTGTCCTTCTTTTACTAATATATGTTGAAATTGCTCATTATTTAAGGCATTATGGGGGCCCCTATGCCTCCTGGCCCCCTGCAGCAGGGTCTGCTTCCTCTATAGTTATGCCCCTGATTTTTGATGATTCTGTAGAGCATTTGTGCAATACAGAACTGGGGAATGCACCCACCCTAATTAAGCAGGACGTCTGGAGAAAAAGAATACGTTTGCAAGACAGCATTCTTCAAACAATACTACAAGATGATGTAGGTTTTCAAGAAGTCACTGGGCTGTCCTCCAAGTGATTTTACCATTCCTTGTCCTTAAATGTATGCTATGCACTATTAAACTTCCCAATTAAGCGAACCAGTTCTATGAATTTTTATTCTTATTTATGCAAAAAAAAATACATTTGTTATTACTCATTTTATTTCTTCTTAAAACCTTTTTGGGTACAGACCCACTCCAATTCATATATGTAACCCTATACATAACTGTAATGGCACGTTTCATTCTGTTTTGTATGTATCTTGTTCGTGCAAATAAAGAGATTTTTTTTTTTATTAAAGGAAACCTTTATGAGAGTGCAATAAATTCTAATGACTGGCAGAAGAAAAATAAAGGTACTGGGGACACAATTTCCTTTTTAGGATACACAGGTAATCAAGGCATTAGTATTAGGGATGCACCGAATCCACTATTTTGGATTCGGCCGAACCCCCGAATCCTTCGTGAAAGATTCGGCCGAATACCGAACCGAATCCGAACCATAATTTGCATTTGCAAATTAGGGGTTGAAAGCGGAAAATATTTTTTACTTCCTTGTATTGTGACAAAAAGTCACGCGATTTCCCTCCCCGCCCCTAATTTGCATATGCAAATTAGGATTCGGATTCGGCCGGGCAGAAGGATTCGGCCGAATCCAAATCCTGCTGAAAAAGGCCGAATCCCGAACCGAATCCTGGATTCGGTGCATCCCTAATTATTATCAACCCAACAAGGAAGCTAACTTCCTACTCAATTAACTTCAAACTAAGTGTACTGTAAATTCCAACTGTAATATGTTCCATGAGGCAGTCGATAACCTGACAAGGGGAAGTGTTAGTGATCGAGTACTTTACATCATTGCATCTCCGAGACAGAGAGTGTAGGAGATTTTAAAGGGGAATAGTCCGTTAATCTATTTTTAAAGGCTGAAGTGTTAATCTTTTGTGCTTCTAAGAGTGCAAACATTTTAATATTAAAGGGATGCTTACACATTTTTGTAAAGCATTAGATGTTTAAAGAAAAAAATTGTCATCCTCAGGAATCTGTATCCAGTGGTTGACATTCTAGTATATATTGTATATTTTTCCAATTGATCACAAACCTCAAGTAGTATTTTTATAGTGTGTAAGTTTTCCCTTTGGAGCTAATTGTACTTCTTAGGAGAAATAACAGTAGGAAAGCGGACAGTAAAAACAATATCAGCGAAAAATGTTGCCATCTAAGGGTAAGGCTTTGGGGCGAGTAATCTCCCCGAAACTGCTTCTCCCTGTCTTCCACCTGCTAGAATGAGAAATCACCTGCGGCATGGCACTCGCGGTGCTTCATTTTACCAAGTCGCCCAAAGTTTCCTCGTGAGACAGCCCGATATCACTCACCTCAATGTGGGCATATTGTGAGAGATCCACTCGTTTGCCGAAATCACCAAACAAGCAGATCTCTACGTGTATGTCCACCTATAGATTCCAGCAGAGGGGATCGGATTTTGATGCATCCTACAAAATCTCATGCTGTTGTGTGACCCAAAAATCTCCAGTGTAATTTAGCTGTGATTAGTCATAATGAAGATTTCAGAGATGACTGCTTCTAAATAGATGAGGAAGAACAAATAAGCTGCAAGTAAATGTTTCACCAGCAATCCATATCAATAAATCATCCTTTATTTATTGGAGATAAACATTTCACAGTCAGATGTTCTCTCGCCCCATCCCATTAGAAAGGGAAACATAAAATGGTCATCCAGCATTGTTATTAACAATCCATTGAGATTAAGGTCAAGTATCGATCGGAAATGCATATTCATGTCTTCCACCGCATGGCTCACATGTATGCATTCTGTCTGTACCAACTGGAGTGGACGTCAAACACCTTTTAAAGGACCTGTAGATCCCCAAAACATTTTGTTTGTATTCCTATCCTGCAATTATTTATTAGGAAACATAGAAAATTTCATTACATATCACTCTAATTTGGTGAATAAGACATAAATAATCCACATGTGGATTAGACTGCACTGTTTTTCACCTGCCCCAGGTGCAGTCCATTCCATCTTTACTTTACCTTGTGAATATATATCAGTGAGAATTAAGCTGTGGGACTCCATCTGTTCTTGTTCTGTAACAGGATCCTAAATCAAACATTTAATATACTTCCTGTTATTAAACATAATTTGCCTATTTGTAGTCACAAGTAATTTACTTATTATATCATTGCTGTTTCCTGTGGACCTGCCCTTTTACTTCCAAATAGCAAATCATTATATTCAACAAAGCTAATAGAAACCTGGAATTGCTCAAAGTTAGGGCAGAGATGAAAGTAGTACTGGGCTCCAAGCATCACAGAGGCCCCATAGGGTACATATGTTGATAAAATATTTGTATGGGATCTGTTATCCTGAAACCAGTTATCCACAAGCCCTGCAATATGGTACTGCCATTTCTCCATGTTTCATTAAACAATGCTTTATTTTTGGACTGATTTACTTCTGTTTGTAAGATTGTAATACTAGGACCGTTCCCCATATTTCATATCAACTACTGAATGGAAATAAGGGGCAGGGTGGGGGTATCACATGTTAAATGTATTCCATAATACAAGTATTCATATTAAAAATACTAACAGCTGTAAATAATATCGGAAACATGATATAAAACCAAGGATGAGCAATGTATTATAAATTGGTGGGACCACAAAACAGGTGTAAAATATGGGAATTCCCAGGATATATAATATTGAGGTTTCACTGTATAAAAGGTATGAATATCAGTTTGTTGTCACTTTTGGCACATATTATCATAATACCCTTTTTACTGCTCCACATCTCGATCAGGGCTTGGGGGAGGTCAGGAAGCAGCACAGAGAAGTCTCAGGCAGGGAGTGGGTCTGGGTCAGCGGGGACCACCAGGTTTTTTCATGGTGTCCCACTAGCCCAGCCTGGCGCAGAGACATTCAGCCATAGTTTGCAAAAGTCACCCTAACTGACCCACAAGCTGGGTGTTTAGGTGTATCGAGGAGCTGACAATCATTTGCCCTATAGCTTTTAAACTCTGCAGTGTTAGCTAACGGAATCCACCTTATAAATGATAAAAAAAACTTGAATGGTCATAGAATATTGTACTTGTAATGATCATTTTGGTTCTGTTCTGTGGAACACTTATGGGCAGGATGTGCCTGCACCTGTCTCTCTACACTCATTTGACTTGAAGGAAGGTAGGAGGCAAATTAGGAACACATTAAATAAACTGAAGAGTCAACATCTATTCACCCCAGAGAACACACTCACCTCAAAGATGCTGCATTCAGAACTGATCTGTTTCTTTGTGTTTGCAGGTAACACATTGGTGATGGGTAATTCTTTTTGGAAAAATTAGCAGCATTCCTAACAAGGTTTATATGAGATAGTTGCCATGCCTACATATGCCTTTGTGAATTTATTTGTATGAAGTGACAGATTCAAACCAAAGACAGCATGACCGGGTAACACTCTTTTATTGCTTGGACAATAATCCGTGCCAGATACCATGTGTATAAAGTGTCTTGTATATTTTGTGATTAGCAGTTTTATGGCAAGCATCAATATTTTTAAAAGTCAGAATTTAGAATCATCAAAATGGGGTGGAGGCAAATGGGGACGAGTAGCAGCTTGAGGCAGATGTTAGAGTATTATTATATATAAGTGTATGTGTCTGTTGAAGACATGCAGGGGCTAAAGAGAGGCAGTGTCTCTGGGGCACTAGGAGGTTTAATCCTGCTGCAGGTAACTATGGTACAGTTGCCACTATCCCAGGGTAATCCCACAAAAGTGGAAACAGAGGGGCAGCTGTGAAACTGTGGGGCTATACTTGCAAGTTTATTTACCATCTGAAAACTCAAATCTGCTCTGTTAAAGAAGAACCAAACCCTTGCTACTAAAATCCCCTACCCTACATAGACCACCTCCCTGCTCCCCCTCACCAGCCTAGATGCCCCTAACTCTTTACTTACCCCTCTGTGCAGATTCTGTCCAGCAGAGTTCAAAGGCACCATCTTCAGCAAATTCAGTAATCTTTGGGTCTTCTTCCGGTGCTTTGGCAATTTCCATGACTTTCGGTGCATGCACAGATTATAGAAGAGAAGAAGATGGCTGCCATGAACTCCGATGATTTAAATCTGCACGAGGGGTAGGTAAAGAGTTAGGGGCATTTAGCAAAGGTACCACCTAGGCTGGGGGGGGGGGCAAGGAGGGGGGTTTATGTAGGGTAGGGGGTTAGGGGATTTTAGTAGCAAGGGTTTGGTTCTCCTTTAAGGACTAAATACACAGAAGATTTTGATATGATTTTTGTGGGTCAGACAAAATCTGATCCCCACAGCTACATCATGTGTTTCAATGAGGAAAATAAGACGGTCAGACACCATCAGATTTTATTTTGCCGGATGAAGATGCAGCGTTCCCTTCTGTGTTGCGTCAGATGGAAAGTTTTCCATGTAGTTTCTACATCAGTTTTTGTATCAGCCCCATTATATTTTAACCCCCGGCAACTGCACCCAACTTGTGTGATGTGATCTGTCCATCCAACACCAGCCTACAAAATCTTACTTCATAGGAGGAACATTGTTGCAGTGGAACATTACTCTTTATTTATAAAAAAAATAATGCATAACATTAATTAGAATGAAATCAGTTTTATTTTTTTGCAACATGGATCCATCATGTGTCACCCCATTGATTCCATGCCTCATATAGGGTGTCAGTGTATGACCAGTTCAAATAGAATCACTGGGGATCAGGCAAGAGCTGCCATCACCGGGGTTCATTGTTTTACCTTTACACTTGGTTTTGTTCTATAAAGTAGAATTGGCAAATCTGCCACAGCCAGTTTGCAAAACTCAGGGTGGTGGCACACTGGGCGATTTAGTTGCCTGTCATAAACCTTTGCTACTGCGAGCGACTAAACCCCTGAAATGCCTTCCTGCTGACAAAAATGTGAATCGCCGGCGGGATGGCATAAGCGTTTCTTCAATTTTCCGAAGTCGCCCAAAGTGAGACAACTTTGGGTGAATACAGAAAACTGAAGAGGAGCTTATGCCATCCCGCAAAAGAGAAGAAAAAGAAAAAATCCCCTTTGACACAAAAAGGCAACTGATGTCGACTAGTCTCTAGATCAACTTTATGCTACAGTTTTAGCTAAGTAGCCTTTTATTTATTCACTTGCCAAAAAGGTATCCAGCCATTGCTTGTAGCTGGTGGCAACACATGTATTCAGTAATGCCAGAGATGCACAGATTTTACATAGTTCTGACTGTAAAAAAAACCTTTAGCGCCTTATGATGGAACCTTCTTTCTTCTAATCTTAAGGGGTGCCCTCTTGTACTCCGGAAAGGTCTCCTGGTGAGTAAAGCATCAGAGACTTTATGTCATGACAAATATTTTATATATATTTACACATGCATCAACCCCCCCTTAAAGGGAATGACTATAAAAATGAATTTCTTTGCTTAATAAAAGAAAATATAATTCTAGTTTTATTTAATAAAATAAATATAATATAATGTAGTAATAACATTTACAAATACCATGTACAAATAATTGTGTATTATAATGTATATTGTGCTTAGAATTACATTTTGACTGTAAATGGGGAGGACCCTTGTAAGCACCTCTCCTGCAGTGTGAGCAATCCCAGCTTGGCCACCCTTTATTCCAGTGATCCCCAACCAGTAGCTCGTGAGCAACGTGTTGCTCTCCAACCCCTTGGATGTTGCTCCCAGTGGCCTCAAAGCAGGTGCTTATTTTTGAATTCCAGTCTTTTTGGTTGTATAAAAACCAGGTGCACTGCCAAACAGAGACTCAATGTAGGTTGACAATCCACATAGGGGCTGGGCTACCAAATGTCCAATCACAGCACTTATTTGGCACCCCAAGAACATTTTTCATGCTACTGTTGCTCCCCAACTCCTTTTACTTCTGAATGTTGCTCATGGGTTCAAAAGGTTGGGCATCCCTGCTTTATTCCATAACCTTTTTTAGCTTAGTCACTCACTGCATATTCTAGGCAGTGCTTTACCAGTACTTTGTAAAGGGGAAGAACTACCCTCCCTCCTCTGAGTGTACTGGATATCCCTTTTAATAGATTACAGTATCTTGCTGCTGACTGGCAAAGATTGCTACAGGTATGGGACCTGTTATCCTGGAGTTTTCTGGATAACAGATCTTTCTGTAATTTGGATCTTCGTGCCTTCCGTCTACTAGAAAATCATTTAAACATTAAATAAACCCAATAGGCTGGTTTTGCTTCCAATTAGGATACATTTTGTTTGTCTCAAGTACAAGGTACTGTTTTATTAAATGGTGTCTATGAGAGATGGCCTTTCGTAATTCGGAACTTTATGGATAACAGATGTGAATGTGGATTGTATATATTTTTCACCCAATATAGAAATGTTTTGATGTAAAACACATATACCCATAAAATGATTTACATACATGCATACAATATTTCCTATAGTTAGACATTTTCTATCATCTCTTTGCAGGTTTCCTCCTGACTGGCTCCTACCAATCAGGTACGTTACAGATATTCACACCTGAGTTTGGCTGCACCTACCAACCCCCAGCAATCTCTAAGATAATTGCCATTTGTGAATGTTGGATTTTGGTAGTCAAACTATAAGTCACAATAACAGTGGCAATAAGCTGTAGGAGAATGTGGTTACATGGAAATTGTTATAATAATTTCAGCCATGAATAGCCCCTCACACCATATCAATGATTACTTTTTTTATACATTAAATCACACTATGCCAGTGTCCGTAATTTTTATGTTGTACATGAGAGTATGTTAAAGGCATGAATTCACTGTATCACATCTATAAACTTGCTGCACCAATGTTTCCAATGAGTCCAATGAGCATATTTAACAGATGATTTGAGAACTCAAAAGCCTAAACAAGTAAACACAACTGGGTAGTAACCTGGGCATGTTTGGCTCCTTTAAGCAATCAATTAGTTGGTTATCCCCCAGAGTATCAACACTAAAGTTAATGAACCATGAGATCAAACTGGTTGGATAGATGACCTGATCTGGAGCATGAATGGTACAAGTCTGTTTGTAATGACATTGTCACTTAAGCTCCCCATAGACGCAAAGATTCTTCTTGCCAGACGACTGATTTTAGGGAAGTCCACCCGATCCTTCGAAATTATCGTGCGGTTAGTGGGATTTGAACGATCGTACATTTTACGATTTTTCGTCCGACATCTGTCAGAAAATTGATCGGCCACGTTAAAAAATCTTTGTCGGTCCCAGTGCAATCTATCTATGTTTGCAGGGCCAAGCAGGCAGCTCCCTTTTGTTTTCCTGGCAAATTGGTCTTTTTAGTTGATGGACAATTCGAACGATTGTACGATCGTTTAGAGATAATCGTGGCCATCTATGGATATGAGTAAATTGTGCTAACATGTGACTAATCATCACTCATCACCTTAGTTCAATGATGGTCAACTTAAGGGCAGAGACACGGTCAGATTTGGGGAGATTATTCGCCCAGCAACAAATCTTTTCTTCTTTGGGGCGACTAATCTCTTCGAACTGCATTCCCCTGCCTTCCCACCGGTTAGAGTGTAAATCGCCAGCGGGATGGCACCCGGAACTATTTGTTTTCCAAAGTCGCCAGAAGTTGCCTCACGAGGAAACTTCAGACGACAGCCCACATGTTCACAGTCCCTAGCTATCTTTGCCCATGTATTGTTATTAACTGACAAAGGGTTTATCACATGAAATCTCAGGGAAAAAATTTAAGTTGAGATGCAATTCAATCCAGAAAAACTTATCTCACAGTTTATCACGTGAAAACTCTATTAAAGTCTATTGGAAAAAACTGGAACTGAGTTTTTCTGACTTCTCCTTGAACTGAATCTCATCCTTGACTTTTCACGTGATAAACCTTTTTCTCACTGAATTGAATCTGGCCCATAGTGTAAAACGGTTAGGAGATTCAGTAATACCTTCATAGTAGATGAGAAAACAAAGGAAAACAGAAATACTAATGCATTCATATCTTAATATTCTTATTACACAAGGAAAACATTTAAAATAAAATTATAATTGCTCATTTACTATGATAGGAAAATGCAAAATACTGGCACCTAGGTTTTGTTTTTCTCGGCACTATCTTTCTATGGCATTCAAGCACAGATCTATCTCCCCAGTTCAAAAAGCCCAAAAAGTTCATGCCTGGTAGAAAATAATAAGCATATACAAGATACAAGTGCTAGGTGTATGGCCCTACAGTCAATAGTTAAGAATAGTATAGAACTTAGTTCTATAGTGTCCCTTTATAATATAACACAGCTAGATGGTTCTAACGGCTAATAGAATAGAGGTCCATAAGAAATGGCTCAAGATAATTAAGCAAGATGATCGATCTTAATTCTAAATTCAGAATATGCTATAAAGAGATGTTGTGGAACACAGAAGTAGCAAATGTTTTTTATACTTTCATGTCTATTTATGGAAGCTAAGATGGAATGTTCTTATCTAATATATTCCCTGTTTTTTCCCAGCTGATTATCATGAAGATTCTTCTAGTTTAAGATTACTTCCAGAACTTTCACTTAGAGGACAATCTGCAAGTCCAGGTACTTTCATTTAAGGGAAACCATCTCCAGAATTCCAGTAAAGCAAGGAATGGTACATGATGAATGATGGAAATAGAACAGTGGTCAGTTGGAAAGATGGGGATGGCAAAGTGCATACTAACTGATTCAATCAGCAGCATATCGACATGTCTACAGGCCCCCAAATAGCTTTGGAGGGGCCCGGCGCACATTGAAACCTATCTTTTAAAGCATTTATTTTTAGTGAGTAGTGTGGCTATAGAGGAAGCTGACCCCTCATCCTGCCCCTCCCCCTGTGACCTCAGAGTCTGCTTCCTCTATAGTTATGCCACTAGCAAATTCTATTCTTTATATATTTGAGATTTAAGCCAGCTTTATGATCCAGTGTTTTTTCAGGTTAGCTTATAATAGGAATGCACCCCATCCATGATTTGGTTGAATCTGTTTCTTGTTTCAGGAGGATTCAGACAAATTTTAGAAGTGAATATTTTACAGGATATTCATTTCTCTTAGATACATTTTGTCTAAGGTTATGGACCACTGGCAGTGATATGTTTAGCACAACTAATAGCTTCATATTTTATGAAGTACCAAAAAGAATGATATCACATCACTGTTTGTTGACATTGCTGGTCCTCAGCTCAAGGGCAACTTTGCACCACTTTTTAATCACTCTGAAAATGTTATTTGGCCATTTCTCTCTATAGTAATAAATTGGCTAGGTATCAGCTCTGTGATCTGACAGTCAATCCATGGGCTGATTGGATGGACCACTCAGAAGTTGTGAGAAGCATTTGTTGACCTTATGAATACAACCAAGAAGATCTCTGGCCTTCGCCAGTCAGTGCTGAGTTGATAACACTGGTTGTTCAGCCAAACTGACTGTTTTGGGGATCAAAGAAACTGTGTTTATGTGTGCCCAGCTTAAGACTATTGAATCCTTTTACCACTCTGTTGCTCTAATTGAAATGGACAGCCATGGAAAGCTTTGACGCCTGCCAACATGTAAATATCCAGTAATGCCAGATCAGATAAGTTACAGCCGGCCATGTGTTTATATATCTTGCAGTACAGCCAGTCCTTCTCTTTGGATCGTTTCGATTCTTAACAGGGATTCCTTTCCCACAAAGGAGGGGGGTTAGAACAGTATTATCATCTAGAACATTGGTTCTACAAAGACATCATCCATTAATAACTGAGATCTTTGAGAAGTTTTTCTCTCCATGTAAGTTGTACTAAATTGCTATAAATAATATTTTAACAGAATATTTATTTTCAATTAAATCATTTTTAGTGACCAGTTGCTACTACATTTCCGGAGCAAGTCTTTTGACATTTATCTTGAAAAGCAATGCCCATAATATAACTGGCCACACATAGGCCTGTTGCTTTATGTTCTGCTCACTCATACCACTGGTACTATGTGATTTAACCTCAAACCAGCAAATATCCCTTCAAGACTGGCAGATGAGCTCCATAATGTGATTGAGTGATTGTTTTGTCAGCAGACTGAACACAGTTGTTGTGGGGAAAAATCCAATAGTTTGTCCAAGCTGCTTACACCCCCCCCCTGTATGGCCAGCTGAGGATGTTCACTCTTAGATTTTGGTGCACCTCCCCACCCACACAATACCAGAAATAAAGAAAGAAACAGTAACAGGTGGAAGTCTTTGCCGTGTGTTGTTTATCTAATCATAAATACCCACCTATTCAACCAAAATTCCCTTGTTTCAACAATTGGGATTGCAGAAAATAAATCTCTATGGCTACTCCAGAAAGCCATACAAGAGAAAGCAATCTCTTTCATTTCTTCTTTCAATTTCCAATTAAAGATATTGTATAGAACTGCTGCAGCCAAAAATGCAGACTATAGGGGTCAACATATGCATAAACATCTGATGTTTTTACCCAGTATAAAGTGTATTTATTCACCATTCCATACAAAATGAAGAGCCTGATTCACTGCAGTTTTGAATTAAAAAGATCCTCCCCAGTTGATTGTAGAGACACTCTTTTTTTGAAAGTGTACAATAGAGTAAATTAATTTCCAGTCCCTTAGTGCAACAGAGTCCAATAACAAGGTGCAGCCCCAATGCCCATTGCTTTGTACAGTCTTATGAACTCTGAGTGTTTCTATGCACAGGATGG
This sequence comes from Xenopus petersii, assembly GCA_038501925.1. NCBI lineage: Eukaryota > Metazoa > Chordata > Amphibia > Anura > Pipidae > Xenopus > Xenopus petersii. The sequence continues at coordinate 98,207,645 of CM076678.1, read as the reverse complement.
ATGGTTTTAAAAGTGGATTTCTTCATTGTTGATCAGACTGGATTGGTGAACTCAACAAGTGCACTTCTCACCCAGGTAATGAACTTAAAATGAAATGTAAAGGTATTTTGACTCTGATTCTACATGTAACACTATGTGAAAAAGGGCACTTGGTATTGTACTCTTAGGCCCCATACAGAATGCAATCTGGGGAATAGATTTCTAAAGCTGGCCATAGACGCAAAGATCCGATTGTACGAATCGAGGATTTGTACGATTTTCGGGCCGAGTGTGGAGAGTTCCGACATTTTTCGTCCCATGGAGATCGGTCATTTGGTCGAACAGGCAGGTGAAAAGATTTCTGTCGGCTGCCGATAATTTCTCTGCGTGTATTGCCGATCGGCCGATTTTCAGTGGGAGACTGTCACCAGCTTTGTCGGACATAACTTTCATATGATTGCTGTCAGGGGCAGAACATCGGCTGATCTGTTCTTTTACTACTTTATTTGATCGGAATGGCTAGTGGCAGGTCAGGAGATGGGGGAAGTCCAATCGTTCGAGGATTCAAATGATCGGATCTTTGTGTCTATGGCCAGTTTAAAGGACTCCTCCCCCCCACGCTAATGCCCCTAACTTGTTAGTCACCATCCATGCAGGTCCTCTCTTGCCGAGTTCATGGGCGCCATCTTCGTCCGATCAATCTTCTTCATGTATTTGGTGACGCATGTGCAGTAGGAGGCATTTGCCGGTTGTATCTACTGCACATGCGTCACCAAATACATGAAGAAGATTGATCGGACAAAGATGGCGCACGTGAACTCGGCAAGAGAGGACCTGCATGGAGGGTGACTAACAAGAGGCATTTGCCAGGGGGGAGGGGTTTTGCACCAAAAGGGTTTCCTTCTCCTTTAAGAGAGAGCAGAGAGGGATTTTCTAGAGCACAATGCTGTTCATATTGTTGTACTACCAGGCCTGACAATAAAAGGTGACTAACTGGAAGTCTGTTTAATCTGCTGCAGGTAGAAACATTGCTCTCATCACAGTTTTCTGCTGGAACCTTTACCCTAGTGATAGTCGGCAATTCAACAAACTAAAGGGATGTCTTCGGGATAGTCTGAGAGGCCGATGCAAAGGAAAAGTGGAAATGATCTGAAATTACAGAGGAATCCATAATTCTTTGGGCCTATGCAATAAATACGCCAATGAAATGACGTGTCGGAGGTTTATTTCTCTAGTGGTGAAGGCGCAGTGCAAATTAAGGAAATTGTGGCAAAATATATCACACGAGTATTGTCTAAACCAAGCCTGAAATGGCAATCTGTGGATTCAGACAAATGCCAGAGGCACTGCTGTAAGTTGCCATAGACAGTTGCTATTTATTGGCCATGTGGGGCTGTTATACCTGAAGGGCGGAAACACACGCTCAGATTTGGGGAGATTAGTCGCCTGGTGACAAATCTCCTCTTCTTCGGGGCGACTAATCTCCCTGAATCGCCTTGCCTCATGAAGAAACTTTGGGCGACTTCGGAAAACGAATCACTCAGAGTGCCAGCGATTTACATTCTAGCCGGCAGGAAGGCAGCGGAATGCAGTTCGGAGAGATTAGTCGCCCCCGAATCTGAGCGTGTGTCTCTGCCCAAAATGCCTATTTTGAATCCAAAACTGGTCTAAACCAATGGACCAGCCTGATATGGACCATGTTATGGGTGGACAGGCTACTGGTCTAGTGACTTCACTGAATAGCTGGATCATGGCCAAGCTTTACTTTGCAGCAGGAATAGTGTTATTGCCATTAAACCCTAGTTTTTATTTCAAGGCATTATGAATAAAAAAAGATCCATATGGTCTTTATTAAACATAATCAAAATGTGACCAAAATCTTTAGGAAATAAAAGCTTATTTATTTTATAACGTTAATTGGGGTAGTGTGACCCATTTACATGGATAAGGACAAGATTAATGTGTTCAGAGAGCATTCCTTCCTTATCAAGAGGGAGCTACCATATTGGTTGCCTTTACAATATTCATTCAATTCTGCTGAACAGTACTGTAAACACAAGATGATGCTGACCTGATCCAAGTAAGCACTGCAGTTACTCATGTACAAATGCAAATATAAACACACACACACATATATATATATATATATATACATATATATATATATATATATATATATATATATATATATATATATATATATATATATATATATAGGCAAGAAGGAAAAACCGCACCAACAGGTCTTTATACAAAAATAGAAAACCTTTTATTCTATTCGAATAAAAGGTTTTCTATTTTTGTATAAAGACCTGTTGGTGCGGTTTTTCCTTCTTGCCTATGATTATTGACACATGTAACCAGCACACAGGCATTGCTTTTTTTTGGTATATATATATATATATATACATACACTGTATTTTGTAGATAATAAACTTAAATTATCTCCCATTTCTTTTACATTTAATGTAGAGTAAACCCTCATAGAAATGTCAAATATACTTTCCCCTGCAATGTATTGTAAGATCTCCTATAGTAATACACAATGACTTATCTTTCATTTCTTCATTGTTATATCTAGAGTCACTAGCTACTTTTGTCATATCTATAATGTATTATGATTTTTCTGACAAAGGACTTTTTGTTCTTATGGCAATGTCACATGGGCGATCAAGACACGTTGATATCAATGGGAAGTGATGTTGGTCACTCTGGGCAGAAACAAGTGACAGCAGTGACATTGCCCTTAGTTCAGAAGCCACAGTGCCCAAAATAGAGCATAACTGTACCGTTTATACATTCAGATGGTTCAGACCATTAAACATCCAGCACTCGTCTTAACTGGAGTATAAAGACTACAATGGAATGCATATGAAGAAACCTTTTCAGAAAACAGACTTTTGGCTTCAATAGATTGATGTGAATTATCTGAATTTCAGATGTCAACTCTAGCAGGATTGGGCTATGAGATCACAGGTGCTTGGCTTTAGCCTACCTTGGTAGTTTAGAAAATCTGTCCAATGGAAACACCAATTCACAAATGTGTAATTATTTTCCTATTGTTTCACATGATTTATATGAATGTACAGGCTGTTTGCAGTTTTAGACTTAAATAAGACTCCATTGATACCTCTCTGCTCACAATTCATTATCTGCTTATTTCTCAATATCTCTTCCATAGTTTAAATACTTCTGTGTTCTTTCAAATAAGTATCCAGTTCAGTGGTTTATTTGTTCTGTGCAGCTCTTATCTCTTCCACTTTTAGGGTAGAGACACACTGGCAGATTAGGGGAGATTAGTCGCCGGGCGCCCTAGGCAACCTGGCCGGCTATGTCGCCCCCATTGCACGCTTAAAGGAGGAAGTGCGCATGAGCAGAGGAGCGGCAAACCTGCATCAGTGCCCATGCGCGCAACAACGCAAGCTTTGCAGAATCGCCAGTGCGCATGCGCCAAAGAGAGCTCACTTGCGTGAACAGCTTCTGGAGTCTGGAGAAGACGGTGCCAACTAGGAGAAAGTGTCAGAAGAGGTATATGCCTGGCGCCCCTCTGCCTCGGCGCCCTAGGCACGTGCCTCTTCCGCCTACCCCTAGTTCCGGCCCTGTCTTCAGGGCGACTAATCTCCCTAACTGCCTTCCCCTGGCTATAATGAAAATCGCAGGCGGAAAGGCACTCAGAGTGCTTCGGTTTCCAAAGTCACCCGAAGTTTCGGAAAAGGAAGCGCTCAAGAGTGCCTTCCTGCTGGTGATTTATATTATAGGAAAGCAGTTCGGAGAGATTAGTCGCCTGATGCCACATGGGTCACATCATCCCCCACTGGGTTTCAGGAGTTATATTAGCACCCGACACTGCTGCGGTTTCTTATTTATCTGAATTGGTGTTTCCACTCCAAAACCTGCCCCACAGGCTGAACCCATTTCTGTTGGTGCATTTGCAAGATGGGGCAGACAGGAGCAGATTTGTCTTTTCTATGCTGACATATAGAGAGTATGACACTGGCCTTAGGGTTATGACATAAATCAATATTAATTAATTTTGTCTAAAATTTGTCCAAGCTGAAAACATAGCATTGCCTTCTATCACCAAGTTATTACAATGGTGGATGGAATAATCGGTCTCAAAGATGCTCTAAGCCTATTTGCCTGGTGCTAGGGTTCATTATGAGGGGTTAGGAAAGTAAGAGGAAGGTGCAAAGTCCTCAAGAGTAGTATCCAAAATCTAGGTGAAAAGCTGAAGGCTAGGACTTACCCATTACAGATCAGGGGGACTATAACACCTACAAACAATTTGCCAGATTGAGCAGAAACTATGATAGTCTGCCTCTGTGTTGCATGCAGCACATTTTCAACCCCTACTTTGGCTAGAATTATTAATCAGCCCCTACCATACATTGTTCCATGTTGCAGTGATGGATTCTGGGAGCTGAAATCCCTCTGCTGCACAAGTAATGGAAGGTGCCCATCCAATGAAAGAGGACCTTAAAGCTGGCCATAGACGCAAAGATCAGATCGGTCGAATCCTTGAACGATTGGACTTCCCCATCTCCTGACCTGCCACTAACCTTAAGTGTAAATACTCCTGTGCATACAGACACACAAGGAAGCAGACAAACAGGGCTCCCTGGGTCGCACAACCAATGTTATACTGAGAACTGATAATAGTAATGTAAGCCATATGCCTAAATAGGGTATTTCTGGTCTGAAAGCGTATGTTGGGGAACCAGTGACAATAAAGACCACTCTCTTTGCGCAACAAAACGCAAAACTTTAAATAAACGAAGCCACAGAACACTCACATGTGTGAATTAAAGACACGAGGGTGAAAACAAAGAAAAAGACATGGGGACTTTGTTAAATACAGAATCCATTTTATTGTAGGCATTAACAATAATAAAATATCTAATTTCCTTAATGGTTGAAAAACCACTTCTTTTTTAACCATAAAATCCCTGGATGTTGGAGAGGAGGAAGATTCATAACGTGAGAGAAACAAGAGGAAGAGATGAGCAAGGAAACGAGGACAAACAATAAATAAATAATAAAAACCACTGAACATGGACCGTTTTCTCGCATTTCAGTCAGACAACAGGCACAATTTCTCGACACCCTTGTATTAGCCCTTTAAATTTGGTATCCATTGCAGTCATGGTCTCCTGAGAGGGAAGAAGGGTCATATGAGGCAGTTACATATAAGCACTTTCCACTGCTGGCGCCTACCAAGTAGCAATGCACCGCAGTGTCACAACTAGTGAAAATGCCAATAAATGGGATGTGTGTGAATGTGTATTTTGTATAACTGTTTGGGTCCAACAGGGAGTGTAAATGGATTGGTACACATTAACCACCTGTAAGACATCAGGTAGCTCTCTATAGTCCCTAACCAGACCTAATAGTAATTCCTGGGAGGCTTCCTAATCTTTCTAATGGAAGGCCAGGGACTTGAATGATACAGTTAGATGTTGTTAAATGATGATTAGCTTCAGTGTTCTCCCTGACACACACAACTGTGCATAGGAACAGCTCAAATACACAACATATACTGGTTTATGCACATGCATTTATATTGAAGCAGCAAACTTTACCTGTTTCTGTGCTCTAACAGCCTTTCTTGTTCCAAAAACATTGTGTTATTCACTACAAAAATGCGAAGCAAACTATTCTTCTGCCATGTTAACATTTGCCAACCATCAAACCACTTTCTGAAAAGCCTCCATTCATACTCTGCATGGTGCCATTAAAGGGGAACTATCACAAATAAGCTTCCTAATTCCGAAATAAGAAACTTTCTAAACATAATCAATTAAATATTCAGAGTTGTTTCTAAAGTAATCAAGTTTATACTCACTATTCCTCTCTCAGCATCTGTTTCTCTTCATTCTGTCTTCATGCAGCAGTTGGGTGTCAGATGAATGACCCAATATATCTTATAGGGGGGAGGGCTCCCTCTCCTAGCAGATGTATTCGAGCTCAATCAAATAAATGATTCCAGCACAAACAAAATCTAACAAAATAACTGCCTTTTGCACAAATTCTGCATGTAGAGAGACAGGATTTCTGGTGGTTTTAATAGAGTGAGCTCTAATACATATTCTAGGAGCCCCCTATAAGATATATTGGATCATTCATCTGACACCCAACTCCTGAATGAAGAAAGAATGAAGAGAAACAGATGCTGAGGAATAGTGAAGATAAACTTGATTATTTCTAAAACAGTACAACATTTTTAGTTGACTGTATTTAGAAAATTTCTTATTTCAGTATGCTGAAGCGGAGATAAATTTTTCATTTTCGTAATAGTTCCCCTTTAATCATCCCCCTTTCCCTAGTGCTCAGTAGTAGCAAGACAGCATTGTCCCTGCGAGTCACTTCAGATGCTCTCTATTCCTTCCCACCCATTAGCTCCCAGGGAAAAGGCTGCTCGGCAACTTCAAACAACACTGACGGGTCACCTGACATACTGTTAAAAATGTAACAAATGTGACAAATGGGGCTTGCAATCTACAAGACATACATTTCTCCAACACGTTATGTTCTCAATGCTTCACAAAATGCATGTGGCCCATGTGATTTGCTTTGTTGCCAATTAAATGATAACTGTGTATTCCCCTGAAATAAAAACATATGGGATATTGGTGGAAAATACTACACTGATTTTACAGTGATGTTCCCATTCCTTCTTAGATGACATAAAGTGATTCATAGTATAGATGTGAACTGTTATAATTACATTTTACAATCAAAATATACATATATACACATTTGTAAACTCCGAAACATTTCTTTAAAAAAAAAGAAAAGAAAAACAATATTCTAAAACTGATTGAATTGGGATATGTTACAGAGGCCATGAGAAATGTTCTGACCCCTTCCAGACTTACATTGTGTTATTTCAGTGTTCTTATTTACCCTTGAGGGAAGTGTCGGTAGGAATAAGATCAGTAGGTAATGCAGTGGTACTGCCGTTTGCTTGCTGCAGTACAATAGCAATCTCATGGATTCTGGGAAGATGTACAGCGCCTTCTTAGTCTTTTATAGGAGTTCCACTTATTGGAAGATAGACACAAATAAAAAATATGAACCTCTTTCAATAAAAAAAAAAAAAAAAAAAAAAAGATATGTACTACATATTAACTTCCACGTGGTACTTTACACAAGTGCTCTGCACAGAGCATGAATAAATTCACCCTATATACAGTGCGGTATGTGGGATAAGCTTCCATATCGCTAAAAAGGCATGGATAGGTAGGACTTTCCCAGACATATTTATATTGCAGAGGACGTCATTACACTTGTCTTTTGGTTTAGCAGCACTGAATTCCAGAGATGGCACCGAGTCCTGACTTGAGATTAACAACTGCTGTTCTTAAATTCTCCATTTTCAGTGATTGACAGCTTGGTGGGGTTGGTTGGAGAGATTCCATTGCGCACCTGGGAGTTATAGCGCTCCTTGACCTGTGTGAGGGCGCTCATCAGCCGCGTGTTGGCTGCATCCAGTGATATGATCCTCTTCTCCTGCAAGGGATGACAGTTATTAAAATACACAGCTCAGCGCAAATGCTTAGCCCAATTTCTTCTATGCAAAATGAATGCCTTCAATAAAGAACAGTTTGCTTTTGTGCATCACTTGCTGCTGTCATTTCCTTGTGATGTTCAAGAGCGACCTTATCTGTATCACATAGATCTGTATAGATCTTATCAGTGTCATATAGAGCGGCTACTTACAATAGCTTCTGTCTATAGCACTGTTACATTCAACCCGGGAGCTATAAATGATACAGATGGCTGCACAGACAGGAATGATTAAAGGGGAACTATCGCAAAAAATGAAATATAAGCTTCCTCATACTGAAGCGAATGAAGCGAAACAGATGCAGAGAGAGGAACAGTGAATATAAACTTGATTATTTAAAAAAACAGTCAAGAATTTTTAATTGGTTGTATTTAGAAACTTTCAACTTTACAAACAAAATCTAACAAATAACTGCCTTTTGCACAAATTCTGCAGGTAGAGAGCCAGGATTTCTGGTGATTTTAATAGAGTGAGCTCTAATACATCTTCTAGTCAAAGGGAGCCACCTATAGGATATATTGGACCCAACTCCTGAATGAAGACAGAATGAGGAAAAACAGATGCTGAGGGATAGTGAAGATAAACTTGATTATTTCAGATAGGGTGGTCAGTTGTGACTTTCTAGCTGCTGATGCCCTATAACTCCTAGTATTCAAAAGACAAAAACTGAAGGTGACAGGTTGTTGTCTTTTTATCTGAAGCTGGGGCATCAGCTTGTATTGTCCAGGTATCCCTCTTCTATTGCTTGAGAACAACCCCCCCCCATTGGAGATTGTCCTTATTTGTTCAGTTCCAGAGGTCCAACTGAAGGTAGAAATGGCATCGTCTGTAAGTGGCTAAAAGGATAGAACCAGGGCCTAACTTCATTTGGAAACATCACAATTATTGGTTAACAGCGACTGACATGTGACAATCTCCCATGGCCAGACAGCTGCCATTGCAGAAGAGACAATGCGCAAACATTCCGTTAGAGAGTTTGCAAATATTGGAACGAGAATACACAGAGTTGTGGACGTATGACAATTCACAATAGCGTTATCACTTGGGGAGTTAGAATTGGCATCACGGCATTCAAATTCCAACAGCTTGATCTGTATTTATGGCTACAAGGTGTATCAAACTGTAGTCTTAAGGTGACCATAGATGCACAGATAATATCATACAAAACTAATTTTCGTACGATATTCGTTGTGTGTATGGTGGGAAAAGAGCTGACCGATATAGGCAGAAGACTTGGATATTGATCAGCTTGTCGATCGGGCTGGACGAAAAATTTTGATCGGGTGTCTTTAAAGGTACCAGAACATCGGCCATTGTTAGTTCTGAATCGTCAGATACAGGTAAAATTCTATTGTTTCTATCTGTATAGCTGATGATTCAGCTCTACACGTGTGTATTGAAATGAACAATCTTTCTTGAAAAGATCTTTTCAAAGAAAGATCGTAATTGTTACGTCTATGGCCACCTTAAGTGCTACAGGTGCTAAGATGCAGGTCCTAGTATTCACCAGTGCTATCTAATTACATGCTACAGGACACAAACTAGTTGGCAAAACTTGCACAGAAGCCAAGGAACTACTAATTTGATGGGAACGCTCTCCATTGTAAAGATCTGCAGTAAAACAAAAAATCCTATAAAAATAGCAAAAGTTACTGATGACTTTGAAATGCTGGCAAGTGAGGGCACACAGCAACACTGGAGTGACGCAGCCAAATGCTTGTACTGAGGCAAGGGTGACAGGATAGTGGTGAGGGAATGCACAAAAACATAAGAGGCACTGTTCCTAACCCCATTCCAGCTCACAGGGTGAGGGAGAGGAAAGCTCAACGCCTTACTGGCCAAGAAATTAGATTTTATCCCAGGCATGGCGCAGCAGCTAGACAAAAGCTAGGTCTTCTCTCACATGTTGTCACTCTCTAACAAAACCCTCCTGAAACAGCCTGGGAACAAACCATAAATACTAAACTAGACACCCGATTGAAGAAGAAAATGTGTGAACTGGGGCAGTTCCAAGCTTATACTACCCGCCTGGGATAATAAACTAGTATAGGCTCTACAATAAGACAAGATTTCATTCAGGAGGGCAAGCCCCTAGATTGCAATTGTATGGTAAAACGTTTATAGCTAAATTAAAGTTCCAGTAAACATGAACGTGTTTCATTGTGTATATCTGGGGCAGAATACTGTTTGATAAATTGCCATATACTGTACTACAATGTGACTGGGGTACAATCACCTAGACACTGTATAGCTATATCACTCACCAGCTGGTCATGTTCTTAAATGTGTTTCTTATTAAAGGGGAACTATTGTAAAAATGGAAATTTAATATAATCTTCAGCATACCGAAATAAGAAACTTTCTAGATACAAACAATTAAAAATTCTGCATCATTTCTGAAATAATCAAGTTTATGTTCACTATCCCTCTCTCAGTGTCTTTTTCTCTTCATTCTGTCTTCTTGCAGCATTTGGGTGTCAGATATTCATTGACAGTTAGATCCAATATATCTTATAGGGAGGGCTCCCTTTCCTAGCAGATGAATTAGAGCTCAATCAATTAACTGATTCCAGTAGAGACAAAATCTAACAAAATAACTGCCTTTTGCACAAATTCTGCATGTAGAGAGACAGGATTTCTGGTGATTTTAATAGAGTGAGCTCTAATACATCTTCTAGGCAAAAGGAAGCCCCCTATAAGATATATTGGATCTAACTGTTAATGAATATCTGACACCCAACTGCTGCATGAAGAGAGAATGAAGAGAAACAGATGCTGAGAGAGGAATAGTGAAGATAAACTTGATTATTTCAGAAATAATGCGGAATATTTAATTGATTATATTTAGAAAGTTTCTTATTTCAGTATGCCGAAGCTTTTGTTAAATTCTAATTTTTGCGACAGTTCCCCTATAAAGTGAATCATCTTTAAAATGGACCATTCAATTGCCTTTCATGCACTACAAAGCACGTCGCTGAGCTTTGCTTCTATAAATACCCACTATATGTATCTAAAGCAGAATATGGAAAATGACTTGTAGCGCACTTTTCATGCAGTAAGCTCAGCTAGCAACTGCAAACTGCAGAGGTGGAGACTAAACAGGGCAAGATGCCTTGCATTCAATATATATAGTGACAGGAGCAAGGTCACATTCCCCTGCACTACAACGATCCATTTACACTCCCCAGCTTGTAGTTGGCAAGCATCGGCATGCTGGCTTTTGTGCCAATTTTGTTTTAAAGCATTTGCTTCTCCTGGAAGGCTTGGGCACATAAAATCAAAAGAAGTGTTGCCAGGGAAAGAGACAATAACATGCATCTGAGCAGAAATATTATAGACTTATAGGCATTATAAAGGGATATAAGGCTTTAGTGGTAACAGTGGACTTCACGTGGCATCTTTTACTATCTGGCGCCTTGAAAGGGCCGGTAAATAAAAGTTGACTTCTTAAGGAAGCTTTAAACTGCAGAGGTTGCAACCAGTGTCCTGCCAGCAATAACTAAATATATATATATATCTATATTTTGGCAAAACTGAATAGCCTTTGGCCATCAGAGGTTGTTGGATGTCGTGGTTTACATTTCTGCTGATGTATTACAGGAAGGAGATTCCTTGAAAACCAATTATAATTAATTGTTTTATCTGTTAAACTATTTAAAGGTGAAGAAAAGCTTAACTAAAGAAATAGGCTAGAAATGTTGTAAATTATGTTGTGGGCTTCTGTAGAAGCCCAAGGCAACCACAGCCCTTTAGCAGTAAAGATCTGTGTCTCCAAAGATGCCCCAGTAGCTCCCCATCTTCTTTTCTGCTGATTCACTGCACATGCTCTGTACTGCTGTCACTTACTGAGCTTAGGGACCTACTCACAATATACAGTACACATAGAATATATATGGCACAATATAAGGCTGATCAGTATTTAATACAGATAGTTACTACATGGCAGCACAGAAACCAGTGCAACAATATCAGAATTGAATAATCAGCCCTGTGGCATCAGCTTATATTACAAACTTTATTTTCTGCTTGATTACTTGTGACGACCCCTAAGCTTAGCTTCTCAACAGCTGCTCAGAGCCCACTGAGCATATGAGTGTCGCAGACAATTTCCAAGATGGTGACCCCCTGTGACAAGTTTGAAGTCCTATGTCATTGCTGCTATTAAGAAGCTGAAACTTTAGGCTGGTGCAATAAGTTCAATATATAAAATATGGCATTTTTAGCCTTATTCATTTTTAGGGTTTAGTTCTCCTTTAAGGTTTGTTTTACTTCACACCTCCAAGACGTACAACTCCCAAGACACATCTGACAGCTAAGGGCTGTGATTCAACAGCATCTGTAAGTATAATCTTTGGCAAGTCTGGCTTCTACAAAACTATCAGGAAGAACAATCTACTGACCAAAACAAATCATATGCACAGACTGCCTTCCCTCTGTATAAAGATCTCCCAGTGGAATGGAAGGAGCTGGAATGTGTAGGAAATAAGTGTTCTAGCCAGGCTGGTTACACTGCTTATCTATAAGGTGCTCTTGGTTTACTTGCCTGTTTTCGTTAAAATCCCATTAATGACCTGTAATTTAACATAGTTTTATGAGACTAACATGAGAGAGAAATCCAGGAAGCTACTTCTGTGGGAAAAAGTTGATCCAACAGTGTCAGTACTTTATTCTAATTCTTGTAAATAGAAGAGAGAGATGAAGCAGATGTTTACTACGTGCCTGCCTTAACACCAAAAGGGCCAATGTAAAGAATCAGGCATCTAAACAATACAAGAGCCAGCTCATGGTATGCACTGTATGTGTTCCCACTGCAATAACGGAAACTGTGAGGGCACAGCTTATTGCTTGTCTACATATTTCGGTGTATACATAACAGTGGGCACTGCCACATTGATTGTTCACTGAAGAGACATATACAACATAAGGCAATAACAGGCATAGTCATACAGATGTTATGGTCTCTAAAGAGCATGCATCTGCAATGGAATTTCTTTACTTAAATAAGACATTACTTGCTGCTGTGTTCAATATTTATTTATAATAAAATAATCTACACCATTATTGTATTTTCAAAACACGCAGCACAGATAGACCTTTGTCATGTATGTATCAGCTCCGAAAGAAAACACAGACATACCTGTGCATCAATGATTTTCTGCTTTGCATCAATGACAGCTTGCATCTCAGCATGGTCTTTTTTCAGCTCCTCTTCTACAGCTATTAACCTTCAGAGAATCAGGGTGGGACATGTTAGTGGGAAACCACAGCTAGGAACAATAGTTTAATGTTGTATGTCATTGGCCTGGACTTACCTGCTGATGACACTTTTCATTTGGCTGTCCTTCTCTTCCTGCTGACGGCGCAACCTCTCCTCGCTGTCCTCCAGTCGAGATTTGTACTCCATTAGGAGCTTCTGCATTTGCTGCTCTTGCACCAAGAGGCGCCTTTCATATTCCTCTAGCCGCCGACTTGAAATTTTCAATCGTTCTTTTAGCTTTGCAATCTCTTGCTCATACTTAGAGAGGAGGAAAGAAAATTTTATTTAGGAATATGATCCCACAATCAGACTCTTCTGCTTCATAAAAAAAGGCTCAGAAAAATCATGGGGCTAAAGTTACAGTTTTCAACCTAAAAAGCAATGTTAATTCACTCACCTTCTCTGCAGGTTTAGTTTCATCTTTGTTTTGGTCTACAGTTTCATCCTCATCTTCATATTGACCATTATTAAGTACCCAGGCTGCGGTCCGTTCTACTGGAGACATTGTAGTGGAGTCCACAGGTGACTGCGCCTTTAAGTCATAAATTAAACAGAAATACATCAGATCTACCCAACAGTTGATGTGGCCATCTTAAGGAGATATGGTCCCAAATGATGCTGTTTCAGTCTAGAAAACTTTTACTGTTTGATACTGTGTTTTGAACCAAAACTATGGGCTCATTGCTCAGTGAACTTCTTACATCATACTCCATGGAAGAAGTGTATTTTGTAAGCACATTGTGGACAATGTTTGTTCTTTGATAGGAATGGTCAGTAGCCAAAGATACCTTAGTCTTACCAGAGACAAGCAAGTGCATTTGGAGTAACAATACATGTAACAAATGCCAACTTTGAGGCTTGGATCACAGGAAGTTTCATTTTTCCTCCAGAGACATGAAAGCATTACCTATATATTTTCAATATATCTGGTAACATTTGTTTATAAGGAAATCAGCCAAATAGCAGAACTTGCTGCAAAGTGTTTAATGCAGTCAGCCACATTTTGGCGACTTCTTTTTAAGACTTAATTACAATTAAAAATCTCCCATGTCAGGCTTGCACAAAACAAGTCAGTAACTAATGTCCAGCACATTCAATGAAATAACACATGCAGTACGCATTTAAGACACAAGATGGCGATTATCACATACAATTCAAGAATCACTGCATTTTCATACCTAAATTCTTTCAGTGGACTTAATTTAATTTCCTGTCCAACAAGGGATATTTGCTAACAAAATATTTTTGGCAAATATTACAGTTCTACATGAAGACATTGACCTCACCTGCTGTGTCTGCTGACGGTGAATTGCTCTTAGTTTGGGTACGGGGCTCTCACGAGATGATGTGGATTGCTGTCTGGACCTATTTCCATTCTGCATTGGCTCAACAAGCATATTATTGGAGATCCCAGATATGCTTTCTGCGCTACGCAGTGAGGCACTGTGAGGTAATGACTGGGGGGCTTTTGCTCGCGCTCCAAGAGCAGCTTGGTCCGTTTTACGAATCTGGGCTTGTCCAGTGCTGTTTTGCCTCGGCAGTGCTATGGGAATTGGCCTCTCAGGCATTGTGTGTCTCCTTGCGAAGTCCTCACTCTGAGTGCTCCTCTTTGTGAAATCTTCCATGCTACTGTTACTGGGACCGCTGAGAATAAACTCTTCACTATTACTCTGGCTTCGAGAGCTGGCAGTGCTTAAATTTTCAAGGCTGGAGTCCACAGAAGCTTTGGGCATTGTAGGTGGTGGGTTGTTGAGATGATACACAGGATTTTGAAAAGAGAGGGGCTGCAGGCTGCTTTGCTGGCTCAATGCTGGATGTAAAGGCTTTCTAACTTGCGGGGCACTCTGAGGCATGCCCTGGTTTTCCCGTAGCTGTTTGATGGTAGCTATATGTGCAACAGACAACTGGCTGCCAGTTAAACGTAAGGGAGGTTCTTGAACAACCGAGGAACGGTCAGCATGACTAACATTGGAGTCTTGTAGATCCATCAAAGACACACTACGTCCATTGGGTAGGACATTCTCTCTTTCATCTTTGTCAGAAAATGACATACTCTGCGTGGATGCCTGCTGAACAAGCAGTAGCGTCTTTCCCCTGAAGTAGCTTTCTGGGTTTTCAATTGTTGGGGACCTGAACCTCTGGATATCACTATGAAAAGATAAAAAGATATATTAAGATCTTCAGCAATTGTTAGGTGCCAAAGTCTTCACCACAATATCAAATATATCTTCTAAAAGCTTCTAAAAGCTCAAACCAAGGCAAGCTATACGTATAATTTAACAGTAAAGTATGGCTTAAATCTATACACGTTTTCAGTCTGTCAATGCTATAGCTAGAGGAAGATATTATTATTTAAATCTGAAAATCTGAGCACATGGCACAGCGTTCAAAACAGATTTGCTCAAAACAACAAAAAGATGGCACAGAACTGCGTTCAAAATAACTAAAATATGGCAGAGATAAAAGGAATAAGAATACTCAGGAGACTTCTTTAAGGAAAATATAAGCGTAATCCATTCAAGAGAATATATTCGATAGAATACAGAGATGAAACTTGAAATGAATATGAAGGATCACACTTGTACAGTTATGGCTATGTGTCCTGGCAATTGTTCTTTCCATGTTGGACCACAGGAAAACAGACACAGAAGAAGGGATGGCAATACAACTCTACATGCTTATAATAAACACTTAGAGGCCCATTTATTAAAGACCAAATTTATCTCATTATTTTCTGAAAACTGTTTCGACCAAATCCGCACAGGTATTTTCCTGAAAAAACCCGAAGAAAATGAGTGAAAAATTCTGACTTTTTTTTGGATTTTCCTCATGAAAACTTAGCCTTTTTTGAATTTTTGCCCAAAAACCACAAAATGATAGGAAACCCAGTGCAGATCAAGATATCTTCAGGACTTCCTCAGCAGTTTTGGGATGCCGGATTTTTGGATTCAGCCTTTTCCATCCTCGGGGTATAATAAATAGACAAATTTGAGGTTTTTTTTGCACTATAAATTCGGATTTTATAGTAAAAAAAAAAAAAAATCACAATTTTTTTGGGTATTTGGCATTTGGGCTTTAATAAAATAACCCCTCCAAAACCTATGGATTACCAGTAACTTCATTCACCTGCCAGTCAATATGTAAAAACAGTTAAAATTAGTATGCAACCCTGTTTTGAGAGCTGGATACTGTACCTGTCTGCTGGATCCTCAAAAATCTTCTGGAGTCCAGATGAAAGGCTTCCACTTACATTGGGTGTGGAGCTATGTTCACTGAACCGTCTTAGCTGCTGTTGGATTGGAGTAGGGTTGGTCAGTGACTTGGTGATGTCAGCTAGGATACGTGGAAGTGGTCCCAGTTTCTCAACGGTCGCCTGTAGGAAGGAATTTTCACCCTGATTGGATAATATGCGTGGCAACATCCACCATTGTGATGGGGAAAGCCAGGAAAGGTTCGGAGGGCAGGAATATTTTTTTGCATGAGTGTGTGAGCGCATGGCATGAGCGCAGAACCGAATTATTGACCATGATGTGACGGATGGAGGACACGGGGAGCAGCCAGGCATCAGGGTAGGAAGGGGAAGGGAGAAAAGGAAATAGAGAAGAAATTAGGATCGGGCAAAACCAGAAGGAAAATAATTAATTTAAACATGCTCAACTTAACTAAATCTACAGCCATTCCAACTGAAAACCATCATGCAAAAGCAAACAAATGATGGGAAATAAAAAGTAGGAGGGTAGTGAACAGTGTTTGCAATCAGAGGAAACAGTTGTAATCGGTATAGAAAGAGGCATGCTTCCATTCCAGAGACAGGGAAGAGAGAGAGAGGTAATTAATGATGCTAGGAGATTAGTTTAATGGAATTAGCCTATAGCCATCACTGGTCTATCACTGAGGGTCAATGAATTGAACCCAACAGAATGGTTCTAGGGAACACACATCACTCAGGAAATAGAATGGGACAGGTAGTTACCAAACACAGAGCAGCAAGACTGTAAACCACAAACCAAAACACTCCATAGAAACCACAGTGAGTATTAAACGGCACACAAACTTACCAGTGCTTGGTAAGATAAAAAGTCACTAAGCAGTTACAAATAAAACTGCAACACTTCCTTAATTGCAATACTTAATGTAGGGTAAAAAACAAGACACTTTTACATAAAAGAACCAACTGTAACACTCAATGACAGCTATCTTTAACCCATGCACAGTTTGGAAACAAACAGGGAAAGGAGATTAGAAATGAATGTTACGTTACTGTCCTTTTATATAAAAATAACTTGCATTCTGTCCTTAGTTAACTTTTAACTTCTGACTTATATGGGGAATGTTAAGTTCTTTATTATTAGCAGCCTTTCTTAACTAGTTTGCCTTTACCATTAACAATCATCAATCAGAATGTAAAGAAGTCCTGTTACTAGAAAACTGGGATGAAGGTATCTCCAGTTAAATATGGTTTATGGTTTATGGTTAGGTTTGCACTGGAAGTCTGCAGAAGGACTAGAATTCACAGTGCCATAGCCCAGGGTAATCTTTCTTCACACCAGCAACCAACCGAACGTGTAGTATCATAAATAAGTCTGTGATCTGGAAAATATCATTTGCTGAAGGGCCCAACCTACTTAACTGCATAATGAGTAAATCTCTCAAAAGCTTTAGTCCATGTTGGCTAATCACAAAAGCAACGTTTATTGTTCTACAGCAGTTGTGCAACTACATAGTGCTTAGCCTGCTGCATGGCATCAGAGCTTGCACTTAAACAGCATGAAGGCTGCAGGTTTCAAATTGTTATTCCATATTGTTCCCCCATTAATTCCTACTGAGCCAATATTAGTGTTCATCAGCTATTTGCTGGAAACAGTTGGGTATCCCCTTTCTTAGCCACACGATCCATCATCTTGGTCAATATGAATGAATTGATTTTTTCTGCACTGTTTTGAGAAAGTGCAGAAAAACACAGGTTTGCAAATATAGTGATTTCCAATTTGCAGCTAAATCCTTCCAAATTGTAAGATTTCCAGAAAAAACAACTGGTTTGACAACAATGACATTAGCCCTCTTATCAAATAAATTGCTCAGGGACAGTAGACCATAATGCTTGATACAGAAGGTCATCTGCATTGCCATATATCAGCATTCCTCTAGTCTTAAAGCATCACTTATGCATGAAGGAAGCAATAATATATTATGCCTATGGCAGAAGGAAAGGATACATGGGCAATTAATCTTAGTCATATTAGTTAGTGGTAAAGCTAATACTAAACATCATGTTACCCTCGAACAGAGGAAACCACAAATTTTTACTGGCTGATCACATGAAAATGGGGCTTGGCACCCCACTGTAAAAATGATCTTATTCTTACAGTAAAGGTATTTGTTGTATCATGTATCATAATAGAGCCTAGAGGGCCTTAGCTGCTAGAGGTGAGAGCAGGTAGTTTGTTTCAGGCTTGTATGCCAATATGTTGCCATATTAGCTACCTTGTATCTACTCAATTACTGGAATGATTCAATTATCTAAATTGATAAATACTTATCATGGAAGACTGCAGCTCATTGGCCATGGTTCAATTTGTTTTAAAATCACTATGGAAACTAGCTTTATTTTGACACTAACGTTATCGTAAGCTGGCCATACATGGGGCGATAAAAGCTGCCGACAGACCGAGTCAGCTTACTGGCCCGTCTGTGTGGCCCTCCGATGGGCTTCCCCGATCGAGTTGGGCAGATGTCGATCAAGCAGAGGTAAAAATCCGGTCGGATCACGGACCACATCTGGTAATTGATTCAGGTCCCGTGATATGACCGCCTGTATGATCTGATCGTTGGGCCCATAATCGGATCAGCCCGATATCACCCACCTCAAGGTGGGCACATTGGGAGAGATCTGCTTGTTTGCTGAAATCGCCAAACGAGCGGATCTCTGTGTATAGCCACCTTTACTCTGTCCACTATTTTCAACCCTAGAAAGCACCAAAATGCATGGTCCTTGTATACTGAAAGGCTGCAGTGCTTCCCAAACAGAAGTAGCTGCAAGCTAGAAATAGCAAACAAACTAATGGCCTCATTACCTTATCCAGCTGTGACACCACCTCCCACAAAAGACTGTGCAGCACAGAGAGCTCTCGGCCAAGGTCTATGTAACCCTCAAATCCGGGTGTGTTTGAAATGGTGTCTGGATTGGAAATCTCTTGTAGGAACCTTTTCATTCCACCCCACTCATGCTCCAAAAAGTCATTCATAAAGGCCATGTATTCTTCTTTATTACCAAACCTACAATAAAAGATTTGGAATAATTATCATTGCATAAAAATGCAATAGACAAGACAAACTATATTATTCACAAGAAGTTTGTATATTTTTCACAGATCAAACAGCAATTGTTTAACTATGCTAACTTGTAAGAAGCACCAACTGAATTCCATGACAATCTGTGGGTATGTGGGGTCCTTGACAAGCTTTATATTGATCTTACTCATGTGTAACAGAAATAATTACTTAAAAAAATAAAAACAAGTCACTCACATATAGGGTGGTCTTTCAGCAATGAATTGGTGGTAAAAAAAGGCTTTACTTCCTTACATTTTTATGCAATCTTTTTGTTCAACCCACTGAATTAAAAAGCTGAAAGTCTGCAGTTCAACTGCACCTGAGTTGCTTAATTTAAAATTCATTGTGGTAATGTACAGAAGCAAAATTAGAAAAAAGTAGCCTCTGTCCAAACATTTATGTACCTAACTCTACATGTTTTTACTCAGGGTTATCAACTATATGATGTGGAACAAAAATAGACAAAACCCTATGTTCCACGTAAGTTTGGACCACATCCAGTCCTTAATCATCTTAATGGCATTTCATTTTATAAAACTTTTTTTCTGTAGAAATACAAAGTTTGCCTTATATTTAAACACAGTGATGCCAGATTTTCTCATACTCTTTACACCTACTTGGCAAAGTTGGCAAGGTTCTGGATGACCTTGGCAATAAGCGTTAGAGTTCTGGAGGTGCGATCATCAGGATACTCCTGCATTAGCCCAAAGAGGCTGGGAGACATTATTGCTGGACAAAGGAAGCGAAGAAAGAGTGAGGCACTAATCAGTCTCTCGCTGATATCCTGCTTTCCCCGGTTTATGCATTGCTGTTTCCAAGAAGCGAAAACTTCCTTCAGCTCTCTGGGAAAAACACTGCAAAATGCACAGAAACACATTTAGTGATACGGAAAAACAATAAAAGAATTTGCAGTTTTTACAGATATGGTTGAATATAAGGTATTCAAGCAGTCTCCACTTTGCATCGGGAGAAAAACAAAAAAAAATCCCAAAGTCACACCTGGACATATGATTGTTCTCTATCATAGATAATAAGCAATGTGAGATTGGTATTGATAGCACAAAAAGCATTAATTTACAACAGGAAATGTTTACCATTTCAACAAGCCCATTACAAATTAACTCAGTCTGTTAGCCAGGCCTTGACAAAGGATTGCTTCATACACGAGGGGAGATCAACCGGATGGTACTTTAAATCATAAGGAACTGTACTTTTAAAAATGGTATTAAAATATCATTTACATGTTTTACCCAATGTAAGACAGCAGGGTGTAAGCAACAGAGCAGAAGAAGGTAACCGAACCATAAGAGAAATTTGTATTATGGAGGTAAGAATGCTAATTAACATTCCTACATACAGAAATCCAAGGCCTTTTTGTGAGTTGATTCATATATATATTATTAAAGTTAATACAAATTGTGTAATACACGTGTAAAGGTATGGGATCCATTATCCTGAAAAATCTGTTATCCAGAAAATTTAGAATTACAGAAAGGCTGTCTACCATAGTCCCCATTAAAATCAAATAATTCAAATTTTTATAATTTATTTCATTTTTCTCTGTAAAAATCAAACAGTATCTTGTACTTGATCCAAACTAAGATATAAATAATCCTTATTGGAAGCAAAACCAGCCTTTTGGGTTTATTTAATGTCTAAATTATTTTCTAATAGACAAGGTATGAAGATCCAAATTACGGAAAGATCTGTTATCCAGAAAACCCCAGGTCCCAAGCATTCTGGATAACAGGTCCCATAGCTGCAATACACTTGTTACTACTGCTTTTGAATTAAGTCCATATGAGTTTGAGATTCTTTTGAAGAAAAGATTATTTTCCTCCAAATAGAATTTCATACAGTACCATGATAGTCATCTTTACCCAAACTAGACAAGCAAGGCTGCAAACACCCATTATATAACTGGTGATGGCCAACTAAATTGAAAGGGAAAATATACCCCATTTCTTAAGACGTCATTCAGTTACGGGGTTATGTAAAAGGTGCATAAACACTATTGTAACTTGCACAAATAGTTGTGTCTGTTTTTTTTTTTTTACACAGACATACCGGATTCCAGTCTGAAAGGAAACATGTTACTTTTATGAACTATTTGCCCCCTCTAGCCCTCTCACACTCGGTTACATTTTAAATTCTGAGACTTGGAAGTCTGCTTCCATAGAGGGTTGTGCACAGTTTCTGTCTTATGCAATGGGACTACCCTTTAATGATGTTTTATTAGCATTATTAAGAATTACATTTTTTAAAGCAGACCTGTCACCCAGACATAAAAAGCTGTATAATAAAAGTCCTTTTCTCAGCTGTCAATCAAAAATATTGTCTGCCCCTTCTCTATGCCTTAGGCATAAATAAATCTGGGGCACACAATTACCTTCACTTTCCATTCAGCACTAACTAGATGTCAATGCACCCCCATATCCCCCCCTCTTTCTTTACCATTTAATTGTGTAGCCAGGGCATGGGGATGGACATCGGGTCCCCCATTCTGGTGCACAAACAAGATTCTGAGATGATGAAAGGCTTGTCTTAATAACAGTGTCTACAAAATGGCTCCTGTCTGCTTGCTAGAATTATGAATTCCCAAAGTGAAGGAAACAAAATTCAAATAATTTATATAGTGTAATTAAAGTATATCTTGACTAACGTGATAAAACAGGATTTGGAATCATTTTTTTGGGTAACAGGTTCCCTTAAGTGCATTGCAATACAATTTGCCATGTTATGGACCCTCATTTCTATTACAAAATTAGTTTAGTTAATGTGCTTAAAATATGCAATATTTGGAGGCCTGTAATTATGGCGTCGCTAATGAAAATTAAACACTAGCAATATGATGTTTAACTGCGGATTCTCACAGCATGTGCTTTTTATCGCAGTGCTGGAGTGCCATGATAAAACTCACCAGTATGAATTGATTATTTTGCAGAAGGCCAGCTCACAGCACATTTTTAAGTTGCTCTGGTGGTCGGATAGCTCACTTGAGGAACATTTGCTGGGATCCACCTCACAGTTCTCGTCTGACTCGTACAGTGCCTTGATAAACTCCCCTACGGCAATGAAACAGGAAGACAGTGATGGAGAATGAATAAGGGCAAAGCAAGTTGAAGAATATGATCCAATCAATAACCCCACCGAATACAGAAAGATTAAAAACTGTGCTGTAGGTGTACTGCAAAATAATAACTATTGTAGGCAGTTGTAAATAGAAAAACACGCCACCTAAATGAGGGATATCTTCTTTTTATGTTCCCATAACTAGTATTGTATAAGAGCACAGAGCATTCCTTTGCTGTGTATTTTCATTAAGATTAGCTGCCACATTGCTTTACTCTGCAGGGGTATTTTTAACAGAGTGTTACTTATGTACCCAATATGTATATCTGCTGCTACAGTACATCTTGCAATGAAAGATGCCTTAGTAATATTAAATAACAAATTCTATGTTCAGATGCAAATGGGAAAAACTCCTACATAAGTAAAAACAGAATAATAAGAATATACTTTTCTCTTGACTTCCATCCACCTTACCAAGAGCATCGTGAAGGTACTTCTGTCCAACCAGCTTCAGATACTCCTCAATTGCTTTAGTGGCAAGTGTGTTTTCTCTAAAGATCAAGACATCGTGGTCCCCACAACGATCCACCTCTGACATCACTAGATCCGTTAGAAAGTCCTGAAAAGTTATGAGAAATTGTTACAATAATATTATGTATATATTATATAATGTATAATCTCGTATTTATTTCAACAAAAATAAAGCAAGTAAAGAAAATACAGCTGTATGGAGACTACTTTGGATGGTGCTGTTTAATTGGATTATTATGAGCTTGGTGGACCTAATGTTAATTTTATATAGATGAGTACTGACATCTTTCTTGGGACAGCTCTGTGCTTCTTAAAAACAGAAACATAATGTATTATGAAGGCCTCAGAACTAGACGTAGGGAATTATTGCTTTGTACTACTGTCTTCTAGTTTTCCTACTGACAGATTTAGGGAAATGTAACAGGCACAGATCTAGTTACAGCTAACATTCAATAAGAGGTATGTTGTCAATGAGAACAGCAGTAAATACAACACACTCACTGATGTTGGTTATTGGTTTGTAAATCTAAAACAAAATTTGTATTTGCTATAACTCCCCTCCCCACATCACAGCCAACACACTCTTTTCTCGTGTGTGCATCCAAATATTTGGATATAAGCGAATTTTTGCTAATACTGAAACTACAAGAAAGGGGAATCTGCTACCTAGATAGCATGGGGTCATGTGGCTAATAGATGGAATTGTTTGGAATCTAGTAAAACATTTTAGAAGACAATGTAGCTTTTCAGTCAAAACGTATTTATGGGGAGTTACCCAGAACCAGTAACATCTATAACTTTGATAATAAAGAGCAGAAAACAGAGAAGCTTGCTGTTAGCAGTTTTTCAAAAGTAAGAAGCTGAACAGTAGAAACCACTTCTGCTCTGCTTCAACACTGCACCTATGTGACATGCACATGCTAAAGGGGACTCTGGGTGACCCGGGGTCCTTCCAATCACAGATAAAACATTTGGTATCCATGCCAGGTTAGGGCATACTTAGGGGCAAATTCATCAAGGGTCGAATATCGAGGGTTAATTAACCCTCGATATTCGACTGGGATTGGAAATCCTTCGACTTCGAAGTCGAAGGATTTTGTGCAAATACTTTGATCGAACGATCGAAGGAATAATCGTTTGATCGAACGATTAAATCCTTTGAATCGAACGATTTGAAGGATTTTAATCCAACGATCGAAGGATTATCCTCCGACCAAAAAAAAATTTAGCCAAGCCTATGGAACCTTCCCCATAGGCTAACATTTGGTTTGGTAGCTTTTAGGTGGCAAACTAGGGGGTCGAAGTTTTTTCTTAAAGAGACAGTACTTTGACTATCGAATGGTTGAACGATTTTTAGTTTGAATCCTTTGATTCGAAGTCGAAGGTCGAAGTAGCCCATTCGATGGTCGAAGTAGCCAAAAAAACACTTCGAAATTCGAAGTATTTTTTCTTCCATTCCTTCACTCGAAGTTAATGAATTGGCCCCTTTGTGTTTTTTCCCCACTACAACCAACAATTAAATGTAGACAGATTAGATCTATGTTGCTTTTTGTCTGGCGGCAGCCAGGTGCACAATAAATATTGTTCCTGAAAAGTATTGTCCAAAGCTGGGGTGCCCTTTCCAGTACTTGCTGTTGATCCTAATACCTGTTGCTCCCCCTGCATTTACCAGCACTCGTTTAGAATCACAGATAGACCCAAATGCCAGATTTACACACCAATATCTCCAATTATTTACTTGTGTTTTAGTGAAACCTCAAATTTACATACCCTGATTTTAAGTTTTCCATTTTATACAATCTTGTAATCAATATATAATGCATTCCTGTGCTTTTACATTTTCTATTATTTTACATACTTTTTTTTCAGGTTTTCTGAAAATGTAAAATGGGGGTTCTACAGTAATTTGTATTGCTTTTGGCAAGGGCCGCTAAACTCAAGTTACATTCTTCCCATAAGACATTGGGCCCTGCATCGATCCCCCTCATTGGTTTTGAAACTTAATTTCTTTAAGGGCTAGTCCACACGGGGAGATAGCGACGCGTTTGCGGTCGCGGCGACAAAGCGCCGGCGACAGTTTTGTATGGGCGCCTATGTAAAAACGCCTGTGCTAACCACACGAGGCGATGCGCTTTTCAACAGTCGCCTGAAAATGCCTCGCCAGGCTTTTTCAGGCGACTGTTGAAAAGCGCATCGCCTCGTGTGGTTAGCACAGGCGTTTTTACATAGGCGCCCATACAAAACTGTCGCCTGCGCCGGTCGCGGCGCTTTGTCGCCGCGACCACAAACGCGACGCTATCTCCCTGTGTGGAATAGCCCTAAACCTCCCCCAAGAAAATCCCAATGATAACTCCAAATGTGCCAAATAGTCTAAGAGCACTGTGACATTATAGCAGCAATTAGAACTGCTGCCACTTTCTTTTGATGAGGGAACTACTAAAGAAACTATATAATAAGTAGGGAAAACATGAATGTCCGAGCTCTTGGACTTGGACCATAGATTTATAAAGCACCAACATATTCCACAGTGCTGTACAACAGAAAGGTGCATACATCATGCAATCTGCATACAAATACTGTCTGTTACATACATTATCTAAGTGATTTTCAGACTTCTTATTCTCAGGACCTATGGCCCAATAGCAACATTTGGTTGCAACCCCTTTAACTAATAAAAATGTGAGAGACGGATATGGTTGCAGCAATCACTAGATAATCAACTCTGTTCTGATTCACTAGACTGGGGAGCAGATGTTGACATAGTGTTTTAATCACCGTAGTTCTTCCTGACAAAGCCAAGAAGAACAAAACAACACCCAGTATCTAATAAGAATATTACACAAGTAATACACAGAGTGGCTGTTTGAAAATGTACCTAATGCCCCAGCCCAGAATTACTTATCTCAGACAGCACTACAACATAGCTCAGGGTCCTGTAACGTTGGGCCGGAGAAGGCTCAATACTTTCATAGGCTCCAGCAGTGTTCTCCGTTGTAATCAGCCTATGGAAGTGCTGTCTCCAGTCCAGTGTCACTGAAGAAACCAGAGCAGAGTCTGCACCTCTCTTTTTCACAGGTACCACTGGACTGGGGACGGCATGGGGGCATGTAAATGCCCAAACTACCCAATAAAACAAATTCATTTTTTATTCAGTATTGCTTGCGTGTACACACAAAACAATACAGAGCTGCCAACAATTTTTAGTGCATATATTAGATAAGAATTTGTAGGAATCAGAACAGCAAAATCAACAGTGTCAGTGTTGTATTGCTGTATATTGATGGCCAGCAGATACTGCATCTTTAACTATCCTTCCTGTAGTATGTGCGCAACAGAGATGCTTTGCGTGTTATCTTTCAGATGTAGGTACACTAGGGAGAGCTCAGATATAGCAGTGTGGCTATGGAAACATGACACTGGCATGCTCTGCTATTTGCAAACAAACCTATGCTTCCAAAAAGCTCTGGTGGAACTGATGTTGTGCTTGTTAGGCTGAGCATCTGCTGTCAAGTCTTGGCTCCCATAAAATGAAATGTGAATAGCATGATTTAAGGTCATTAACGAAAGAATGATGTCAAGTAAGTATGGAATTACAAGTATACAAAGCTTTCAAGTGATGCAATACAAAATAAATTTTGGGCTTGGGTGTCCAGACTTTCCCAATGTTGGGTATATTTTAATGAGATTATCAGATATCAGGATCGACCAATTCAAGTTTATAATGCCATAGACTGTAATGTAACTGCATTACAGCTAAACAAAACACGTTTTGTTATACTTAAACGTCGCCTCCTTTCCCAAGCCATTTAGTTGAAACCCTGAATAAAGTAACTACCCATATTAGTTGAAACCCTGAATAAAGTAACTACCCATAGGGTTGATCTAATTAAACAGTTTTTGGGCAATGCTGGGCTGCTGACAAGATATGCCATTTAGGCATCCATGTTATAAAGGTTTAAGTGTTATTTTATTCTTTTGAGTGGCTAAATCTTGATCTTGAGACATTTATAAATGCATAAATGGCTTTATTTAATATCAAACATTTATGGTAATATCAAACTCTCTGCAAGGTGCCTGTTCCCAACTTAATTTACTAATTACTATGTGGTCTTATTACTTGTGGTCTATGTATGCATGAGCCATGGAACAGAGGGCTGTATAGAATGAAAACAACAAATTCCAATGAGCTTGCAATCCAATTAACAGGCCGAGCTTCCAGCTCTTGTTTTATTTTAACAAGCCCCCAAGATTTGTTCAGATCAGTAAGAACTGCTCCTTGCAACATTCATTCATTTATTTCTTTTGAATGACCAAATCACATGAATGAACTGCAAACAATGAGCAGACCGAAAGTAATGCTGCCAACGTTTGTCACCCCCGAATGAGCCTCTCTGGTATCACTGCACCCTTAATGGGCCTCTTTATGTAAAGTATTCTAGAAACAATACTACCCAAGGTGATTTGTTCCGCCATGTTGGGAAGTCATACCAGCATTCTTCTTCTTCATCATCATCATCATCATAATTATTATGCAGCAATTTACATTGATTTATAACAAAACAGGGTTCATCTTTTCTAACTGAAAATGGCATTTCTGCTTCAGACTGAAGCAGATCAAGAGAGTGGCACCTCCACACATCCTTGTTGATGTGACATAATGGGGGGAGTGCACCGAGACAGATCCTAGACCGAAAATATTCAAGGGCACATAAATAAGTAACTGTAGTACAGGAGAAGTAAAATGAAGATCACAACAGTATTTTTGAACTGAAGAGGTTGAAAATAAATCATAGCAGGTTATACATGGGGTTATTCCAGAGCAGCAAGTGGCTTTCTGGGTATGTGACATTGTACATTGTAATATATTTGTTGTGGCTCTTCCTTGTTCCTTGTGCACTGAAACCAGCATGTTTGGATTTGGCTGACTCCATCATTCAAAAATACACAGTTGTCCAGTGCTTTAAAGTCATATAATATAAAAGATTCAGATCAGTTTTAAGGTCGCCATACACAGAGAGATCCCCTGTTTGGCGATGTTTCCTAATGAGTTGATCTCTCACCGATATGCCCACCGTGAGGCCCTAGGGCCCATCGGTCAGATCATAGTCGAGGAGAACAGGCGGTCAGATCACAGGACCACATACAGATGTGGTCCGCAATCCAACGGGATATCTAGCCCTGCCCGATCTTCATCTGTCTTTCAGCTAGATATCGGTTTGGGAAGCCCGTCGGAGGGTCCAATATACAGGCCAATCAACTGCCAACTCGGTCAGCTTTTATGGGCCCATGTATGGCCACCTTTAGCCAGACATCCAGGATTTGGTGCATCCCTACTCCTTAGGGCAGGAGATAAAATAATCAAAACATTAAAAACAAACAGAGTTGTCATTGGTCCAGTGACACTGTAGCAGAACGTCCATTGGGGAATTAAAATCTGATTGTTTTGTGGCATCTACATAGAGTTCTGACTATGCTTTTGCAGACATACAATTGGATAAGAACCCTACTGCTACCTGTGATGAGGTAAATTATCAGTCAAAAAATGTATAATTAGAGAAAATAGAATGTCTGCACAGCAGTTATCTCCCAAACACTGCCATTGCTTTGTTATTACACAGAAGAATTGCTATACACACGCTTCCATTATTGTCCAGTATTAAAAGCAGTATAAGACCTTTTTCATGCAATAGCCAATTTAGTTGCAATGTCGTAAAATGAAGTAAGCATATATGCATGCCAATTAAAGTTGATTGCAAGGGATGGACAACTGTTTCACATTGCCCAAGGTAACTTTTTTAGAACAAGGAACAATCCTCCTCTGGGTTCATTATGAAAATCATGGGCACAAAAACATTTGGCCTGAAAAGAGCTTGTGTAGTTACTATTCTGCAAACAACATGAATTACTCAGAACCCGGTATTTAGCTTGCTGCACCCAGTTAGTCATTAGTAGGGCTGTAGCTAATTATATGGTTTTCGTTTCTGCCTGTTGTAATATTCAGTTAATGAGAGTAGGGCTGGAAAAAACAAGCTCAGGGTATGTCTTCTTCCCAGTGATCCCCTCCCCTGTGGTACATGCACAGTCTATTTTCTACAATTTCTTGATCGTGCATGCCCTTTTTGGGCACAGGGGATCCTTGGGAAAGAAAAAAAAATTAAAAGGTGGATACAAATTCTATAATAAGAGGAGGGCCATCCTGAGAACCAAGACTGCATCAGATACTGTGCTTGTATGAGCTCCTTACTGGAGAATTCAGAGATTGAATCCCAGAGGTAAAAGGCAGCAAGAAAGAAAGATTTATGGCAATGGATGCAAGTGGTGTAAAAAGCGACTGGAAGATGAATGAGGACATAAATATTAATGTAAATAAATAATGTGATGTGTGGTAAAAGGTAAGAGGAAAGCAATGGCACGTTATCCATGGTAAAGAATTTACCAGAAGAGGTTGGTGAGATACACGTATATTGAAAGAACAAATACTGTTTTTTCCCATTGCCTTTACCAAATCCAGGACTTGTATTGGTGTGGAGATGATGAAGTTAAAAAATATCTGTGTTAAAATGCACTTGGTAATATACCGTAATGACTCATACTACATGAGGCAAGGGAATATGCACTGACCATTCTCTCGTCTTTGCTGCAAATAAGTAGCACTTCCACAATACTTGAAAACTAGCAAAGGTGTGTTCCTTAAGAAAGTGGCCACATACACACAGAACACAGTGGGGGCAGCTTAGTGAGTGCTGATGAGGTTCAGCTGCACATCTGTACTATGTGGCTATAAAGAAACATAGCTGAGCTGCACGCCACATCTTCTGACCTGCAACTAATCATTCAGATGATATAAAGTAGTAAAGAGAAGAAATCACATGATTCTCTGGTCATTTATTGGCAGGCAGCAATTGCACAAAAGCTATGTCCGACAAATAGCAGTGACAATCTCCCATTAATATCGTCAGATAGGCAATACATGTAGAGATCTTATTGGTAGCTCATATAAATCTTTTCAACTGAACAACCGATCACCATGGTATGAAAAATGTTTGGACACTCCACACACTGCCCGAAAATCATACGAATCTTCGTTTTGTATGATAGTATCTTTGTGCCTATGGCCAGCAGTGTGTGGAGTGTCCAAAACATTTTTTTCCCCGTACTGGTTCACTTTTCCTTTAAGTCCAAGGACAGAAATGCTTTTTGGTCAGTTGGTTTCTGACTGTTGCAATCGCATTAGTGGTTGATTGGCAAAATCAATCATTTTATGGTGCCACATACAAGCGATCATGCAGTTCTGTCAGGAGTTAGTCAAACTGGATGAAAAACATTTCTATAGGATCAGCAACAGAAAAAGTCCCAGAGATATAACTCTCCACATAAACAGTAAGGATCACAGCATAAAAGGCATTTAACCACCGTGGTGCTCTTGTGGAGAACAGCGGAGGTCAAATCATCCATACCTACTTGCTTCATGCCTACGGCAGACACTGGCAGTGACAGCTGATAAACAGCTCAGGAATGATTGCCCTGGTGCTTCTAAGCAGTGTGTTTGCCTGTCTCCTGCAGTCTCAGCCATACATTTTTGTCTGTAACAGCGACAAAAGACATATTGACTGCTGCTGTGCTTTGAAAGACTGCAATATTGGTCACAATGCCTTCTTTACCATACCCCCAATTCATCTTTTTTTTTTTTTTTTACACCACACCGCTGCAGCTTGGGGACATGATCATAGCGGGTACAAAAAAAACTCCCATTTAATGTTAAATATAGGACATATTTAGTACTAAAAAATGAATAATAATCACAATATTGTTATTACACATGTATGTTCTTTTCAGAGTTTTTCCAGTAATTGTTCTGTAACCAGTGGTCAGGCCTGAATGGTATAAACTAAAAGTAGACCACTTTGGTAGTTCAGAGAAGAGATGACAAATCTCAGATGTCTCTTCCATTCATTTGTTACAAAAGAACAGAGCCAAAATCCCATGGCAGAAATAAACAGATGGGCATGGAAGTAACAGGAGACAAACACGTGTATGCAAACAATGCTTCGAAATACAATTGCTTTCCACATTTCTAAAGCTTTTTATTATATTCTACCTTTATTATATTCTACGATGAGATATGCAGACTGCGATTATTTATGAGTGTTTGCGGGGGACAAATCTCCTGATAAATATCTCTCGATTAGAAATAATTGAAATCCTTGTATCAGCCTAGCTGCCTTGCAGTCCCCTACAACCAGGGTGGTCTAGCGCTGCCAAATTTTTTATTATATTATCATGCATCCCAATTAGTATACACATATTGGTGGTTGTCCCCCAATATAAATAACGAAGCACTTGTGGCTGAAGCAGCTTGTGCCACTTCACCAGAGGCACTAGCCAATCACTTGTACAGAGGCCAGTGCTCAGCTTTTCCGCATACTGCCCAAATGGAACCAGTGATGAGAATTTTTGATTTATACCTTAGGCGCTGGTATCCCTGACCTGAAACCTGGTCGCCGGGCACCCCACTATGGGAGAACTGCAGCACTTCCAAAAAATACCCAATTCTGGGTTATGGGCTTCCCAGGGGATAAAATACCTATCACAAATAGTAGCAGATGGGCATCTTGAATCTTTCCAGGCACTGAAAACAGAATACCAATTTCTATCTCACATGATTTTTAGATGCAGTGGAGTCATGCCTTCCAGACTCAGTTCCAGTCCAGACCATTGGACTTAACTCAATCCTCACTGGAGCGCTACCTTAGGCAGCCTGAATTTAAAAAAGGTTATCACTTGGATTTACGCCATACTTTTAAATTCAACAGACTCTCATTTAGACAGGTTAAGAGTAAAATGGGTGCCAAAATCCCAGTAATGGAAGGGGAGGCCTGGAAGGGGATTGATACAAACAAGGACAGGTTGATACAGATAAAATGTTTACACTGAATATATCTTAACCCCCACAAATTAGCCAAGATCTAACCAGGTACCCCAGACAACTGTTATAAATGCGTGGTTGAGGTAGGAACTTTTTTCCATGTGTTTTGGGAATGCCCCCTCATACAATGCTACTGGCGTAAAATCCTGGACTTTATCCAGACCAGATTTGATCTCCCAAACATATGTACATCTGAGTTATGCCATACTGAACCTTTTACTCTTAACCCATGGCAGAGATTGTTCTCTCTCTAAATGCTATATTATGGTAAAAAAGCTATATTATTATTAACATGGAAAGACAATAGGCCCACCACCCTGACCCGGTAGAAACAGTTAGTAAATGAAATACTCCCCTTGCAGAAAGTGGTATATTTGGCCAGAGGATGTCCGGACAAATTCCAGGCAATATGGGGTCCTTAGCTTGAGAAGCAGGAATCGGCAACCACTGAGCATTAACAGTCATAATAACATCTATGTCTATTTATCTTGGTTGGTCGTAATCAAATTTCCCTGTCTGTAATGCATGCATGTAAGCACAAGAAAATGCAGTGTGTTGTAAGACAATTCCCCATTTTTTTTTGTTAATTGTTTTGTATTGTCACAAAAATACTCAATAAAACAAAAAACAAAAAAAGAAAATAAATAATTGAAATCACTTGCTGTATTGGCCAACATTTCGCTAAATTGCCTGAAGTTTCCTGCACAGGCTTATCAATAATAACAGGTGATAAAGCTCTGTGTTGGCCAATGCCCTTACATCTTAGATAACCACTGACTTTTTAGTAGGTGTTTAAACCATTTGCTTTATAAAAAACCTACATGTCTTCTCTCCAATGCTAGGGAGATGCAGAGCCAGTTGCTGAAGCCAATAAAGTTGGGAGGGCAAGAAAAAAAATAAAGTATCTCCTGTTTACTGAGGCGAGAAGCATCTGATCTTTGGGTAACAACACCTAATCTTTCCAAGAAAGATGCCGATGCCTGTAAGCACTGACAAGGTAGGGTTAGAGGATAAAATCATTCAAGCTGTTCAGAAACACTTTCTATGACCTTTGTTTTCTGACTGTTTTAGCAGGCCATACACGTATAGATACCAGAGATACCAACCATTCAGTAGATAGAACAACAAATCATTAATCTATTAGACTGCAAATATGATTGCTTGAAGAAATTACAAGCCACCCGACAGGACATGCAGTAGTCATATTTTATTTTAGGTTTACATCATCTGTAAAAATCTGTGCCTCAGTGTATTGTAAGATTGGCCATCTGTACTATTATTATCTTAATATTGGCAGTATATGTAAACATTAGGGATGCACTGAATCCACTATTTTGGATTCGGTCTATTCGGTGCATCCCTAGTAAACATTGTTATATGAACTAAGGGAAATATGACCAATTACAGAGAAACTAATATCCACCATAGCAAGATAATACCTGTCCAGATTGCTAAACACACAGAAATATATTTTCATACCCTTCTATCGTATGACAATATGTGGATGGCCAATTTGTTTCCCGATTGCCGGAATAGCAACATTGCTTTGCATGTTTGTATTATGTATGTATGTATGTATGTATGTTTGTATGTATGTATGTATGTGCTTTACACAGAGCAACATGGATATGCAGCACTGTACAATCACAAGTACACACAGGGAGAACAAGCATTATAATAAATAAAATAAACAAGTATAAATATATGGAGCATATGTGCCATGTGGTGTGAGTCACAGTAGGAAGGAGGATCCATGTCCATAGAGTTTATAATCTAGTCTTCTTTCTAAAACTAAAGTCACACAAGCAACTAAGAGGTACTTATGAATGGCAACTAACATCAGTGGTTACACTGGAGCAATGTTCAATTGCCTTTCTGCATGGTAGTGGTATACTAACTCAATCAAAACATAAGGTCCCACAATTCAGACCAGTTTTGCGTTACCATGGGAGTAGTGGGAAAACTGCTTAATACTGTGAAATCCTATAAGACTTAAGCTACAATCAAACTTGAATGTTATTCCATGAGGCAAATAGATGCTTAGCACATCATTATAATAGAAAAGCTCTGTCTGTAAACTCCACTGATAGCTCCTCAGATGTTAAATTATCATGGAAGGTGTAGAATGCTTGCTTGGTTATAAAGCACCATAACTCAAGAAACTAAACATAAATGCACAATCTTCATAACCACTAGGGCGAAGTTTATATAGTAAACAGAAAGTATCTCAGGTCAGTTATACTTAGATTGGAAGGCATTATTTTCAGCCCTGGGTATATGGGAAAATGTACAGTATAAGTACAAGAAACAGTAATAAACGAATCTGACATATAACATCATGCCCAGCGAAAGAGGCAGACTGTAAGTAATAATAATAGTCTTACCTTGGCTCTGCCAGTACTCTGCAGGATGTGCACTAAAGCACATGCCATCTCTTCCTTATTTCTGACACTGATGACTGGTTCCAGGACTGAGCACAGCATAGTGTAATTAATTGTGATAAATTCTGCAAACTCCTTGTATTGCTCCATGGGTAAAATGGTAATAGTCTGGTAACGGGACTTTATGCGTATTGAAGGACCAACAGTCTTGCCTTTGTTTGCAGTCGGGGTGCTAACTGGGTACCATTTTTCTACAAACTGCCTCCCAGTTACACTTACGACAGGAATATTCACGAGACCAACATAATTGTTTTTATCTTTTTTTTTCTTCTTTTCAACATCCTTGTAAATGTGAACTGTGATATTGTGCAGGGAGGGTAAACCATAAAACTCAAAATATTCCCCCCAAAAAATGTTGTCTGCTTTTGTCTTGCTTGTGGTTCGAGCAAAGAGAGTATCGTCCAGACAAAGTTCACAGAAATACTTCTTTTTGGGAGCCAGGTCCTTGGCCTCAATGATCCACAGCCGTAGTACATTCTCTGCCCTGCGACAGTTATCCTGGAAAACGGGTAACCAATATCATATTTCAGACACTCATTTTTAATTTGTTATTAAAGGTTTAAAGCCTATCTTTTACATCCTTAACTTGGAGAAACAATTGTTATCATAGGAAATTAATTTTAAAAATTAATATATTTGTAAATCTAATCAAGAAAGTGCCATTACTATCAAATCTATTAGGAAATAATATGATGAACCCTTGGGTTTTGAAACATTGGCTTAAAACTATCATGTCATAGCACAGAGGTACCATAGTTATTTGGATACTAGTGCTCATGCTGTAGGTTAAAAGAATACATTTTCTTTTTGTGGAAATGCTTCACGGTTTGCTACTGCAAATAGCATCTTGGTCTAAAGATGTTCTTGAGGCATTTTGCCATCTGAAAAAATATGTACTATTACTGCCTTTTACCTTGTTTGGTTGAACAGTTCGACGGAGATTTTCCATCCACTTATCTCTCTCTGCAGCAGATGAGCAGCTGAAACATTTACTACCGCTGGAATAGGTGACCTGGGGAGGGTACAACAGCCAAGGAAAAAGATCAGAAACCGGATAAGAACACATTTGTCACATTTTTATGATGCAAGAGTAAATTTTCGTTACCTCAAAACAGAAATCTTGCCCCAATATGCTGCTGTGGAGTGGTTTCACAAGGATTTTATCTTCTGTTCCCAAATCTAGAGCCTCGACTGCGCTACCTGGGCTCAGCAAAGATTCATGGGAACGAGATTCTTTCAGTTTAGGTAACCCACGTGACCTGCAACAGAAGGAGACTGTTATTACATAGGTGTATAAGCAGTTTTATTTTCCTTATTTTGCTAGCACGTTTTTGGCTCTATACATTAAAAAAACTCATACAATAATAATTTAAAAGTACAAATACGAGAAAATACCAAATAATAAAAAAAATAATAATTGCCACAAGTCATGCTTTCAGACCATAAAATAGCCTGTCACATCCAATCTATGCCCAATAATAGAACTGTATCTGTGAGAGAGGCTAAAAACTGTTTATAAAAGCTGAACACGTGAGAAAAGGAAGATGATAATATGAATGCCTGTTCAGTTGCTCAAAGATCCTGCTAGAAATACATGGTACTGGTTGTTTAGGGAGAGCTTTTATACAGGATTGTAGCGAATAAAAAGAAGGCCACTTACATGAAGCAGTTATACAGCCACCTTGCCGTGCATGTCCAAATCATACTTCTACCTCATCTCATAAGCCCCGCCCTGTAATGTGGCTCACAGAGGTCATGGGTCATATGTCAGCAGAAAATGAAATGTGCCACAAAGCATGTAATGTAGTCAATCCAGGCATTTTATCTGGGACTATAGTTTCCTCCCAGCCTGTGCATCAGAGTACGTTGAATTGCAGTCACTGTGGACTTATGAACACGATCGTCTGGCAGAGAAATGAAACCTGCTGTCACACAGCTAGTTCCTGCATCCTTCCTCTCCTTTGCAACATCCCGCCCCTCAGGTAGCACAAGAACAAGTCCCGGTGTGCCCAGCCTGCTCCACTCTGGGCCTGTTGCTATGACAATGCACCTATAAGAAGATTACAGCTCGCAGGCAATCAGGGAGAAGCTGCAGCCACACTGGCTCAAAGAGCATGCTCTGTAAACATGGCAAAGGTGACCTTTTCAATAGCTTCCCTTCCATAAACCAAACTTGATCAAGGAGAAGCCTAAAATGGAAGGGGGAAGCTTCAAGCCCTGCATACTATGGTCTCCAGGGGGATAGATCAGCGACATTTAATGCGTCAAACCTCCTGCCACTATTTCCACTGGGAGACATTACCATCTCCCACCCTCTACAAACATCTGCTTATTTCCTCCGAACGATTATCCCCAAGTCATCTCAGACTGTGACAATTTGCCTTCATCTACCCAGGCCAGCATTATAGGAATTTAAAGGGGGGGAAGAGCAGGAATGTGAAGGGTGGATCTCTACCAAGATGAAATACAATTCCCCTGTTCAATACTTAATGAGGCTATAAAGACACAACTATTAACCACTTGGCTGCTGCAGAAGACTGCAAACGCTGAAATGAAATGCTCATTAAGTCGTTGTTTTCAATAAGGACCATTCATAACTTGCACCCACCGAGAGATCGGACAGACCCCTGGGCCCTCCAAAGAGAACTAAAGTAAGGCTCAGTAATGATGGATTATGCAGCAATTCAGTATAATCAGTGAAGCTATTGGAAAATTGAGCAGTGCTTAACTGCCCCTGCAAAGGGAGAGATAATCCCAGGAAAGGTGGATTACAGTAAACAGACAGATCACTTCAGCACTAGGGGGGTTGGTTGGTATAATGAGGGAGACTATACAAAAGCCAGATAGCTGTGTCGGGAGAGCTGCTGGGAGATGTAGTTTACAGAATAATATATTTTTAATATCCCATTTTCACAGCACAAAACCATGGGCCTAAAAGCGATGTTTCAAAATTTAAACCCATACACATATTTTATTAATTAAATGTATGTTTTACAGTATAAGATCCAGATGCAATGGTGACGATGTTAATACTCTAACTTAATTGTATGTGCTCTAATAGGCTTTGACTCGCCTGAAATCTGAACCAGTTTGTTTGTAGGATCTACACAGTTTAGTCAGATTAAAGGGTTTATTTATCATGCTGTGTAAAAAGTGGAGTAAAGCATTATAGGTGATATTACTCAGAGCAACCAATCAGCAATTAGATTTCAACAGTTAGAAAACAAAAGCAAAGATCTGATTGGTTGCTACGAGCATCAGCACCGCTATTGTTTCACTCCACTTTTTACACAGCATGATAAATAGTCCCCAATGTATAACAAATAATTGTATAACACACAAGTTCAATTTCTAAGCACATCCAGTTCTCTTAATAATCCACACCTCACAGGATCTCAATTTTGCTTAAAGGGCAACTATAACCCAATTTTTTTTGTCCAATATCTGGATAAAAATCAGCCAGATGTCAGTTGGTCAGATTTTTACATCAGATCTAGGAACACATCTGCACGTTGATACGTTCTTCGATCTGATGGGAAAAACAAACCTGCCTGATTGACTCTGTCGGAGGGCCCCATACACAAGCAGATAAGCTGCCTGATTGGTCTGCAGGGGCAGAATCAGCATCTTAAATCTAATTAGGGATGGCATCATTAAGGGTAACACCAGTCAAAATTTGCCATGCCCCCTGAGCAGGCTACAGAGCACAGAAAATATTTTTCTATTGGAGATAGTGGGAATCTGTTTGGTAACACAATGAGGCCGGAATGGCAACAGGCGATGTTGTAAGTTGCCATATACAGTCACTATATATTGGGCTTGTGGGGGGCTGTTTGGGCCTCTGTGTACCTGAAATGCCAGGGCCTATTTTGAATCTCAGTCCAGAACTAAACACAACCTTAAAATGTACAAGAAAAAAAGGCATTTTAGCTTTTGTTTCCCTTAACAGAAGTCACATTTGCACAGGCAAAAAACCCATGTCTGCCATCCCTTTCTTATATGCTATCATGGCATTCTTGAAACTATAGCACAATGACCTAAACCCATTATTATCATTAACATGTACTTATAAAATGCCAGAACATTCTGTAGAGCTGTACAAGGGTAAATATATTAAATATACAAATTACGCACTCATACTAATTAAAACAGAAGGGAACATAGGACCCTGCTCATTAGAACTTAAAATATATTTTTCAGTAAAATATATTTTTCAGTTATCTAATGTCATTTTCTCACTAGATTCAGCCAGTGCAAATCATGTCAACTAAATTTTCCAAATGTCACAAGTAACAGATATAGGTATAGTAACCAGGCTTTGCTAAATATGAGCACAGGAAGCCTCCATTCAAGAGAAAATAGTAAAACACACAAGCAAACTGCATACATTTCTCGAAGATACAATAAAGGAAGGTTTAATTTAAGAACAAGCCTGAAAAATAAAAATTAATGTTGTAGAATAACTCACATCAAGATACAGCTGCTTTCAAGGCATTACAGTAAACTGTTTCCATCCATAGTTAATGCTACATTAAGTCACTAGTTTGTAATGTCACTTAGTAGTAATTTCTCTAATAAAATTCATTCATTTCTTTTCAGCAAATGAGAAATCAAATCAGTGAAACAGATAAACACTTTAAATTGGGAACTTTTAATTTCAAGAAAACAAGTTGCAGTAAAATATAGACAAATCTTGATGATGATGACGACAAGGCTGCGCTTGCTTGAGAGTGGAAGTATGGGAAGTGTCCCATGGAGCCCCAGGGGGCACCCACACAACACCCATGCAGACCACCCCCCCCCCGTTGCTCCCTTGGAGCCCCAGAAACGCATCTCTTTTACCTGGAAGGGTTTCCAGAATCCAGGGGAAGTGGGCTTGGGTCAGCAGGGCCCACTGGGTTTTTTCCCATGTCCTGCCGGCCAAGTTTGACCCTTGGTGTGGGCAGGAGAATACTTATGTCTCTAAAGGTGGCCATACACTATAAAATCCACTCGTTTGGCGACATCGCAGCAGACATATGCCACTAACAGCATGGCTATGTCAGGGTTAATCTGAACGTTCGGCCCTATGGCCAAACAATCAGATTACGAAGCGCAATGGGCTCCGACAGGTCGGTCGGGAGAAAAATCAAACCTTCCCGATTGATATCAGGTCCAGATATCGTTCGGAAAGACCTGCCGGAAGCCTCCATACATGGGCAGATAACCCTCTAAAATGTTTACTTGGGAACTCATATGCACTACAGGTAAATCAGCTTGCCTGATATGTAATATTCCCACATCAAACAGTGATTTTTATACGAGTTGGTCTGCTGCAGTCAGCCGATGAGACTGCACATATGGGGTAGAAACAAAACAAAACAAAAAATGTAACTACAATTCCTC
Source organism: Xenopus petersii (assembly GCA_038501925.1). NCBI lineage: Eukaryota > Metazoa > Chordata > Amphibia > Anura > Pipidae > Xenopus > Xenopus petersii. The sequence goes on along the minus strand of CM076678.1, from coordinate 98,168,154 downwards.
TACAATACATCCCTATCTAGTAAACCACTATAATCTCTTAGTTGTTGCATGGAACAGGTCTGTCCACTTTCCAAGCTTTCATAAAATAAAACTAAACTATGTAGCCTGAGTGTTAGTTAAATACTTTTTACATTTTCAAAGTGCAAATTGCATACATTTTATTGCACGTTTCCCTTTCTTGCTCTCCAAGTTTCTGATATTGTTAGGTTGATGACCCAGCATTGCAATCATACAACACACATGCACGAAGATTCGTTTTAGTACTGATAGTGCCCAGGCCTCAACACACATGTACAGTGCATAAAGCATAAAGGTCCAAATACGACAGAGTATGCTCTTGTTCCCAAGCACCATGTTTTGTGTTGTCGTAACATAAGTTTAGATAATAGTCACCTTTGAGTACGACCATATCATTTTGCACAAAAACACAGTTTTGGCAAATGCTCCTGTACGCACAATTTGAAACCCATATTCTGAGAACAGTGGTTACAAGTAATTATATGGTGCCACTGTTGCATCTGACCCATTTAAATGTAAACTGTAGGAAGCTTTTTACAATCACTCAGCATGAAAAGAGACTATCATTTTGTGCTGAAATCTGCCTGGTAGGATTATGAACCCAAAATGGATAATACCGCATTAATAATCCTCCCGGGCCATCTCCAGTAAAGACTCACATTACATCCATTAGCTGATCTGAACAGAGCAGGAGCCTAGTATCCTACAGCAGACCACAAGCCTATCTTTACTATATAATAATACAAGCAATCAGCACAACAGAGCTGAGAGACTTTAGCAAATGAAAAACCCCAAAAGTTTGTAAAGAAAAAAAATATATAAGGTATTAAAATCAAATAACAATACATTATCTACATTAATGAAACATATGGAGCTCAATCTCCAGGTTGATGTCTCATACCGCAGCATACTAAGCCTGCATGCTTTTGCACACTTTAATCTATTAATTATCTAAATACATAGTCTGTCTGCCAATGCTCTGGGGTCAGCTCAAAGACATTACAAACCTAAGTGCTAAAGATTTATATGGCTGGAAGGGTGCGGACACAGGGTCACAAGCACAAGTCGGTTTCTTCTCCTGCTGTTGCCAGTTTTATCCCAAATTGCTTTTGGATTTGTACATGAACAACATGGGTCTCCAGAGATATGATCACAGAACATTGTTCAATAACTAAAGATCCTGCCACTAAGGGTTACATTAGGATTTAATTGCACTTGCTCTGTAGAACAGTAGTCAAATGTATAACAAAGATATAATGGAAAAAATATACATTAAAAGGACACTCTCTTTGCTGTAAATCCCCGCCCAAATTGTAGTGTAGTAATCCTGTTTCAAATAGGATTTTATTGTATTTTTTTTTTAAATAGTTTCTGAGATATAAACAAGAATAATGAGAATAAATGTTTACTAGCGTGCTTCCTTAACCAAACTTGTTTTACAGCAGCACATAGCTCAGCCATACAGTTGGGCACTGCAAATCTTGGAGTCAACCTGGAACCAGCCTGTCAGATCTGGCAGAATAACTGCAGTTTGCAGCCATAAAAATACACTGGATTGAGGAACTCCCAGAGAAATTCTTAAATATCTAAACAACATTAAGAAAAACTAACAAAGCCAATTTGTTAAACAGAATAAATCATTAAAATTCCACTATAATTACTCCTTATTTATCACCCCATATTGCTGTACAACACTATGGCATATGATGGAAAGTTGCAGAACCACAGTTTACTATAGCCACTTATTTGCATCCCCATTGGTAAATCATGAGCAAGTTGCAGCACACACTATTATTTAATAAAACAACTCAATATCAGGCTTGAATTCTGGGGAATGTGCTGCATTGTGGGTGATGATATGGTAGGCTGTGTTTAAAATTTGAGCTTTTCATGGAGATAGTGTTATAACTATAGAGGAAGCAGACCCATAGGTTGCAGGGGGCCTGAATCATGGGGTCCGCTTCCTCCATAGCTCTAAAGATTTCCCCCCAACCCAGCTCTCCTACCTATGAGTGGGGAGGGAGAACGCAAGCTGGCAATAGAAAGGGCTGGAGGGTGACAAGGAGTGGACAGGAAGGGATTGCTGTGAGCTGGACCCCTCCAAAGATTTCTTTTGCTGGGCAGTGCACACTAGTTATGCAACTGCATGGAGGACTATTTTAGTAAATGAGTCGGAGCATCTCTATAACATATGGCAACCTGCATTTCACACAATTAAGCCATATTGCTGCAAATCACCCTAGCAACCATGCATTGATTTGAATATGAGACTGGAATATGAATAAGAGAAGGACTGAATAGAAAAATTTGTAATAAAAAGTAGCAATAACAATACATTACAGAGCATTTGTTTTTTATTACCCCAGTTTGAAAGCTGGAAAGAGTCAGAAGCAAAAGGTAAATAACTTAAAAACTATAGAAAATAAATAATGAAGAACAATTGAAAAGTTGCTATTCTATAACATACTAAAAGTTAACTTAAAGGTGAACCACCCCTTTAACTGGACTAGGGCTCTTATTTTTTCTGTAAAGTGCATTTATAAGTTACACAGACTTTCTTCAATGACGGAGACTAAAATGTCACTTGTGTAAGAGGCCTGGACTTGTTTTGTTTCCATGTTTCCCAGATACTGCACTACAGAATAAATTTAGCCAATTCACATATTATCAACGGTTCTTTCTATTAAAGCTACATTAACCACTGTAAGGAAAATGCTGTGCCATTAACTGTTCATAATTTGCTTTTTCAAATAACGGTAATTTCTGAAACAGAGGAATTCCTCATCTTGCATAAAACAAGTGAATTTTCCATACTTGCAAAAAAAATGTGGTTGCACTGATGGAAATGCCATATTGTACAATTTCCAACCTGGTTATAAGCAGTTCTTGTCCACTAAGATAAGAAGGAAAAAATCTAAGAAAAAATATGCCTAATGATAGCATGAATGCAATCTAATCAGAAGCATGTTTGTGAATTTACATTTCACAATATAGTTTGATTTATAGAAACAGTTAAACTGTTTGGTTACAATTCTGGTATATATGTACTGGATCTATATGTTTCCTATGTCTAGTTAAAGGAAAGCTATACCCCCAGAATGAATACTTAACCATAACAAGAGAAAAGAATAAAACCCCCCTCTTTCCAAACACCCAACCACATACTACTAAAAAAGTATATTTTTACTAAAATGGTTTATTAACATGAAGCAGGATTTTAACAGATGTTTTATGCAATATATTTTTCATAGAGACGTAGCTTGTTCAGGGGTATAGTTTTCCTTTAAGAAAACTATGGACAGAAATGGTTGACTGGGTACCCCAGTATCTCTTGGCAGAGATGGCCATTACTGCTTGTTGTAAAGTCAAAACATTGTGTGTTAAAATAAAAGGCATGGTCCAGGTCAGCCAAGATATGCCAGAAAAATGACAAATTAATTCATTTGGAGAAATCATTTGTATATTTGGAAGAGTTGGGATTTAGGAGTCTTGCTGATATATATTTGATATATTATATACTGAATAGATATTGCCATTAACCCTTTAAGTGCCACAGAACGTAGAATCTACGTTCTGTGGAAAAGTAACTTGAAATGCCACAGAACGTAGATTCTACGTTCTGCAGCACTTCCGGGTTCAGGAGCGGAGGAGCGGCTGTTAGAGCCGCTCGCTCCGTTCCTGCTCGATCCCCTGCCCCTAGGCAACGAGCAGAGCAGGGGATCGAGTGGCCCCTGGGGCGCGATCACCCAGGGGCCCAAAAACAGCAGCAGGCACATGCTACTTACGTGTCCTGCTGCTGCAGACTGCACGGCGCTGGAGATCTCCGTCCCCACAGCACAGGAACACAGAGGACGTCGCAGATTTCTTCCAGGGAGTCTTCCTGATCGTGTGCAACAGTCTCCAGCGACTTTTTCAGGTTAGTGCAACAATTACACACACTAACACACCAACACACACTTATTACAGTAATACACACTTAGATTCACACTTACACACACTTACACATACATTTTTGGGGATTGGGGGGGTCACTTACACTCACTGCACTTACACACACGTGCACACGCACACACGCGCACATAACATGTAATTTACCATTTGTACACACGCACATACATGGCATTGTGGCTTTTTTTCTTTTTTCTTATCGCATCGTCTCTTTTTTTGGCTGAAAAAATGTTTTATTGCCATTACGAATAGCGTATTCGCTAACCGTACTGTGCAATATCTTTTTTATGTTATTTCGGTGATTATATTGCAATTTTGGGTATTTTGGTGCATTTTTAGCCATTTTATTGAATTTTTAGCCATTTTATTGCATTTTCAGCTCTGCGTATGTTGTGTTCACTTGTTTCTAGCCGTATAACCTGTTTGGCCCAGCTAAAATATTCAAACTGTGATTCTGACGGCCGATAACGCTAGTCTGGAAAAAAAACATTGATTTTTGTGGTTTTATTGGATTTTTTTGCATTTCACTCTTTACTGCCTTATTTTGTTTTGCCTTGTAAATTTTATCTACTATATATCCATTTGGGGGTCTCTGTGCGCCACATAGTTTGGTATATCTATGCATATTGGGCATCAAAGTGTTCAGTAGACCCCTGGTGTTCATATTTAGGATGTTTTATGCTGATACGTTACGAAATGTGGGGCATATAATGTGGTAGAATTCAAGCTTTGTGACGATTTTCAGAAATTTGATAAAAACCGTTACGTTGAGCATCGCTTTGCAGTTTGGCAGTTTGCAGTAGAAACACTTATTTACCCATATTGGATTTGTCAGAATGTGTACTTTCTGAAAATATATGGTTTTCTGGGGTCTCTGTACTGTTAGGGGGGTCTAATGTCGCATAATACACACACCAGGTGCTCATATTGCAGCAGCCAGCGCGTCCGCCGTGAAAATGTATATACACTATTGTCATTTGGGGTCTCTGTACGCCACATAGTTTGGTATATCTATGCATACTGGGCATCAAAGTGTTCAGTAGACCCCTGGCGTTCATATTTAGGATGTTTTATGCTGATACGTTACGAAATGTGGGGCATATAATGGGGTAGAATTCAAGCTTTGTGATGATTTTCAGAAATTTGATAAAAACCGTTATGTTCAGCATTGCTTTGCAGTTTGGCAGTTTGCAGTAGAAACACTTATTTACCCATATTGGATTTGTCAGAATGTGTACTTTCTGAAAATATATGGTTTTCTGGGGTCTCTGTACTGTTAGGGGGGTCTAATGTCGCATAATACACACTCCAGGTGCTCATATTGCAGCAGCCAGAGCGTCAGCCGTGAAAATGTATATACACTATTGTCATTTGGGGGTCTCTGTGCGCCACATAGTTTGGTATATCTATGCATATTGGGCATCAAAGTGTTCAGTAGACCCCTGGCTTTCATATTTAGGATGTTTTATGCTGATAAGTTATGAAATGTGGGGCATATAATGGGGTAAAATTCAAGCTTTGTGACGATTTTCAGAAATTTGATAAAAACCGTTATGTTCAGCATTGCTTTGCAGTTTGGCAGTTTGCAGTAGAAACACTTATTTACCCATATTGGATTCGTCAGAATGTGTACTTTCTGAAAATATATGGTTTTCTGGGGTCTCTGTACTGTTAGGGGGGTCTAATGTCGCATAATACACACTCCAGGTGCTCATATTGCAGCAGCCAGAGCGTCAGCCGTGAAAATGTCTATACATATTGTCATTTGGGGGTCTCTGTGCGCCACATAGTTTGGTATATCTATGCACATTGGGCATCAAACTGTTTAGTAGACCCATATGTTTATATTTAGGATGCTTTATGCTGGTAATGATACATGGACAATACGATGCTGGAAAGTTGAAGCTTTGAAGCAATTTCCAGATATTTCACCAAAACCGCCAAATTTGGCAAAGCCTTGCGACTCAGTAGTTTGGAGCAGAAAGGCATGGGTACCCATTTTAGATTCTGTAGAATGTGTACTTTCCAAAAATATATGGGGTTGGGGGGTAAACATATATTTCTGTGTTTTTACCCCACAAAAATGCAGTCAATGTGTTGATTTTTCATTAGCTGAAGTTACCCACCGGACAATTTGTATGTGCTAACTTCATTTTGGGGCCTCTAAATGCCATATACTTTGGTAAACTTATGAACAATTGCCACCAAAATGTTCAGAGGAACCCTGGCAATCATATTTAGGGTGCTTTTTCTTAGTACATAATGACACATGGGTGATATGGTGCTGGGAAGTTGAAGCTTTGAGGCAATTTTCAGATATTTCACCAAAACCGACAACTTTGGGAAAGCCTTGCGACTCAGTAGTTTGGAGCAGAAAGGCATGGGTACCCATTTTAGATTCAGTAGAATGTGTACTTTCCAAAAATATATGGGTTTGGGGGGTAAACATATATTTCTGTGTTTTTACCCAACAAAAATGCAGTCAATGTGTTGATTTTTCATTAGCTGAAGTTACCCACGGGACTGTTTGTATGCGCTAACTTCATTTTGGGGCCTCTAAATGCCAGAACTTAGGTAAACCTATGAACAATGGCCACCAAACTGTTCGAAGGAACCCTGGCAATCATATTTAGGGTGCTTTTTCTTAGTACATAATGACACATGGGTGATATGGTGCTGGGAAGTTGAAGCTTTGAGGCAATTTTCAGATATTTCACCAAAACCGACAACTTTGGGAAAGCCTTGCGACTCAGTAGTTTGGAGCAGAAAGGCATGGGTACCCATTTTAGATTCAGTAGAATGTGTACTTTCCAAAAATATATGGGTTTGGGGGGTAAACATATATTTCTGTGTTTTTACCCAACAAAAATGCAGTCAATGTGTTGATTTTTCATTAGCTGAAGTTACCCACGGGACTGTTTGTATGCGCTAACTTCATTTTGGGGCCTCTAAATGCCAGAACTTAGGTAAACCTATGAACAATGGCCACCAAACTGTTCGGAGGAACCCTGGCAATCATATTTAGGGTGCTTTTTCTTAGTACGTAATGACACATGGGTGATATGGTGCTGGGAAGTTGAAGCTTTGAGGCAATTTTCAGATATTTCACCAAAACCGACAACTTTGGGAAAGCCTTGCGACTCAGTAGTTTGGAGCAATAAGGCATGGGTACCCATTTTAGATTCGGTAGAATGTGTACTTTCCAAAAATGTATGGGTTTGGGGGGTAAACATATATTTCTGTGTTTTTACCCCACAAAAATGCAGTCAATGTGTTGATTTTTCATTAGCTGAAGTTACCCACGGGACTGTTTGTATGCGCTAACTTCATTTTGGGGCCTCTAAATGCCAGATACTTTGGTAAACCTATGAACAATGGCCACCAATCTGTTCGGAGGAACCCTGGCAATCATATTTAGGGTGCTTTTTCTTAGTACGTAATGACACATGGGTGATATGGTGCTGGGAAGTTGAAGCTTTGAGGCAATTTTCAGATATTTCACCAAAACCGACAAATTTGGGAAAGCCTTGCGACTCAGTAGTTTGGAGCAATAAGGCATGGGTACCCATATTAGATTCGGTAGAATATGTACTTTCCAAAAATGTATGGGTTTGGGGGGTAAACATATATTTCTGTGTTTTTACCCCACAAAAATGCAGTCAATGTGTTGATTTCTCAGTAGCTGAAGTTACCCACGGGACTGTTTGTATGCGCTAACTTCATTTTGGGGCCTCTAAATGCCAGATACTTTGGTAAACCTATGAACAATGGCCACCAAACTGTTCAGAGGAACCCTGGCAATCATATTTAGGGTGCTTTTTCTTAGTACGTAATGACACATGGGTGATATGGTGCTGGGAATTTGAAGCTTTGAGGCAATTTTCAGATATTTCACCAAAACCGACAACTTTTGGAAAGCCTTGCGACTCAGTAGTTTGGAGCAATAAGGCATGGGTACCCATTTTAGATTCGGTAGAATGTGTACTTTCCAAAAATGTATGGGTTTGGGGGGTAAACATATATTTCGGTGTTTTTACCCCACAAAAATGCAGTCAATGTGTTGATTTTTCATTAGATGAAGTTACCCACAGGACTATTTGTATGCGCTAACTTCATTTTGAGGCCTCTAAATGCCAGATACTTTGATAAACCTATGAACAATGGCCACCAAACTGTTTGGAGGAACCCTGGCAATCATATTTAGGGTGCTTTTTCTTGGTGCGTAACGATACATGGGTGATATGGTGCTGGGAAGTTGAAGCTTTGAGGCAATTTTCAGATATTTCACCAAAACCGACAATTGTGGGAAAGCCTTGCGACTCAGTAGTTTGGAGCAGAAAGGCATGGGTACCCATTTTAGATTCGGTAGAATGTGTACTTTCCAAAAATATATGGGTTTTGGGGGGTAAACATATATTTCTGTGTTTTTACCCCACAAAAATGCAGTCAATGTGTTGATCTTTCATTAGCTGAAGTTACCCACGGGACTGTTTGTATGCGCTAACTTCATTTTGGGGACTCTAAATGCCAGATACTTTGATAAACTTATGAACAATGGCCACCAAAATGTTCAGAGGAACCCTGGCAATCATATTTAGGGTGCTTTTTCTTAGTACGTAATGATACATGGGTGATATGGTGCTGGGAAGTTGAAGGTTTGAGGAAATTTTCAGATATTTCACCAAAACCGACAATTTTGGGAAAGCCTTGCGACTCAGTAGTTTGGAGCAGAAAGGCATGGGTACCCATTTTAGATTCAGTAGAATGTGTACTTTCCAAAAATATATGGGTTTGGGGGGTAAACATATATTTCTGTGTTTTTACCCCACAAAAAATGCAGTCAATGTGTTGATTTCTCAGTAGCTGAAGTAAAAGTCCTGAACAATTTGGATGTGCTAACTACATATTGGTGTCTCTAAATGCCAGATACTTTGGTAAACCTATGCATAATGGGTATCAAATTGTTCAGTGGACCCTGGCAATCATATTTCAGGTGCTTTTTCTTGGTACCTAATATAGTTTGGGATATGCGGAGCAGCAAAATAAAACCTTTGAAATGATTTTTCAGAATTTTGAATTTTTTGTTGAAAAACCGCTATGTTCAGACAAGCTTTTATGTTTGGTAGTTGGGAGTAGAGAGACATAGTTACCCATTTTGTAATCGGCAGAATGTGTACTTTTCAAAAATGTATGGTTTTCTGGGGTAAACCTACGGTTTCAGGATTTTTTGCCTTGGAATCTAAAGCATGCCGTTTTCTGCCTTAGTGCTTTCAAAATTTGGTAATATACTGCCGGGAGTTTTTGCTGTACAGAAATCTTAAATCTCCCTAAAACTATACATATCTGGTATTGGCACGTTCGAGAGACATAAGGCTTTCCAAATCAGTTGGATTTTCATCCGTAAAATGAAATATTTTTCTGGTATAAATTGATATACGATGAAAAATGGTAATATTTCATTTTTTTTTGGTATTTAGCACTATAAATTTTTTTGCACAGGTGTAAATACATGAAAACTCAGGCAGATTTAGAAAGCTCAGTTTCTACCGAAAAAAACAATGTATAGTTTTCCTAGGTAAACTATAGGTTTCCCCTCAGAAAATGCCCCTAAAGTGAGAGAGCACAAAATGTTTCAAAAACGGCTGGCATTTCGCGTAACCAAAATGTGAAATTCTGCTGGCACTTAAAGGGTTAAAAGGCTACCCCAACCCCAGATTATCCTGCAGAAATATGCTTGCTACAGAACAATACACTGTTTATGGAAACTCTCTGTATGGAAAGTAACAGTTACGTCACTTCCCAGATGAGTTTTTAAAAAAAAAAAAAAAAAACATTGTGGGCCCCATCATACATAGTTGGCAGGGCCCACCATTTAGGTGGGCCTGGAAGGCAGTTGGCTAATATATTAACTTCTGGGGGAGGGGGTTGAGGGGCCCTGGTTATCAGTATGGGGTCCCATGATTTCTGATAGCAATACTAATTGGAACCCTATCTAGCATCTTGTAATTGAATTACAACAGAGAAGGAGACTAGTGGGAGGTAATAAGCAAGCTTGTACCCAGCCAGACATGACAGATGATCACAGTAAGCTAGCCAGGCTTGACAGATGATTGTGATAAGCCGCAAGACTGCAAGCTGAGACCAGAATACCTTTTCAGAAGCTTAGGAAACACAGTAAAAAATATATAATACATATATACAATAAATATATCAACTCTTATTAATGAAAATTGTAAGTATCGGTTTCAGTGTTCCCAAAGTGCATTCGAGTTCAAATTATTCAGGATTCCACACTGGTGCTTTTCCTGTGACAAAATATCATCAAGTTGAAAAGAAACTTATCTGTGCCAAAATTGCCAGACAAAAACATGCAGAAAGAGAAGTTCATTCATGGAAAACACAAAAGACACTTATTGTTTTAGGATTGTGAAAATCCTGCTTAACAATACAAATGGCTATTGTGAATGAATTCCTTCAGTAAAATGCAACAGTAAATTTAGGAAAGAGATCCACAATTCACCTAAGAGAGGATTGAAAATAAGTATCCGTATATTTGGTATTACTGAAACAATGAACAGCATTGTCAGTAGAATAGTGATACCAGGATCCGTTAAAAAGAACCATAATGCATTCATAAAATGGACAGGAGAATAAATCCTAATAGCCTGTAATGGCACATGCTTAAACATAATACTGCTTAAAGCACGGCTTATGATTATAAACCATGGCATAAAATACATATATAACTAAAAAGATCTGATCAACAGCATTTAAATATTCTACCTAAATGTTCACAGAAATCCAAATTTATATACATGCATGTGTTAGTGAGTGACAGGAGCTAAGGAAACCATGTTCAGTCAATGTACAATACTTACAGGGGTGGTTCACCTTTATGTTAACTTTTAGTATGTTATACAGTGGCACTTCTAAGCAACTTTTCAATTGGCCTTCATTTTTTTGTTATAGTTTTTGAATTATTTCCTTTATTCTTTTGATAAGTGTCAGCTTCAGGGCCAGACTGGGGGGCTTCGGGCCCACTTCTCCAGGTGCTTCATTGGGGTAGTACGCATGCGCGCGGCGCGTTTGTGCGCACGCGCAGATCTTCTATTCTACCGCGATCCCCGACAAAGTGGTGTCGCGCCGCCAAACTAAGTAGCGGATATGGGCCGGCGGGGCCCACCGGGTTTTTTTCGCGGTGTACTGCCGGCCCAGTCCGACACTGGTCAGCTTTCACTGACTACATCTTAAAACAAATGCTCTGTAAGGCTACAAAGCTATTCGTATTGCTCCTTTGTATTACCTGTCTTTCTAGCTAGGGCCTCTCCTAATCATCTTCCAGTCTCTTATTCAAATCAGTGCATTATTGCTAAGGTATATTGGACCCTAGCAACTAGATTACTGAAATGGCAAACTGTAGAGCTGCTGAATAAAAAGATAAATAATGCCCAAAAAGAAAGAATTAAAACCAAATGGAAATCGTCTCAGAATATGTCTCTCTAGTCATACTAAAAGTTAATTTTGAATACTCTTCTGACATTACACTGTCAAGTATATGTAAAGTATAATTAGCTTTGATGAATCTACCATATTTGCTATTGGCTTCATATTCTATGACCTGATATTTTTCGGTGAAGTTGAACAGCTTTGTCTGACTGCCTTGTAATTAGGAGTAATAACTTGTAATTAGGAGTAGTTCTACCAATAAGCAGATTGTCAGTGTCAACAGATGTTATTTATACATTTGGGCTGTGCAGATATTGTTAAGATATACATAGAAACACAACTGAAACAAATTATTGAGAAACCTTGTAAAAATTTGCAGCCTAGAATATTTGTGTGGGTGCTCTCAAACTATTTACTTCTGTAGGTGCATCCTCCAGAAAGAAATATAGAACAACAGGACACAGTTGTAACGTAAAGAGGCAATTCACATAAAGAAACCCTTAAACGGGTTGTTCACCTTTAAATTAACATTTAGTATAATATTGTGAGTGATATTCTGAGACAAGAAAGAAAGAATGGGTAATAAAAAGTAAAAATTAAAAATCGGTAGGCCTTACACAGCTTCTCTTTGAAAGCTGGAAGAGTCAGAAGAAGAAGGCAAATTAAAGAAAGGTTACTTAGAATGAGCCATTCTATAACATATGAAAAATTAACTTAAACGAACAGTAACACCAAAAAATAAAAATATTGTAAATTAATGGCAATATGATATACTGTAATGTACTGTTTCCCTGCGCTGGTAAAACTGGTGTGTTTGCTGTAGAAACACTACTATAGTTTATATAAACAAGCTGCTGTGTAGCCATGGGGGCAGCCATTCAAGCACAGGATACATATAGCATAAGCAGATAAGTTCTGAAGAATCCCATTATATACTACAGAGGTTATCTGATGTGTATCCTGTGCCTTTTCTCGTTTTTTTCAGCTTGAAGTGGCTGCCCCCATAGTTACACAGCAGCTTGTTTATATAAAGTATAGTAGAGTTTATGAAGCAAACACACCAGTTATAGCAGTGCAGAACAACAGTACATTATATTTTCATTAGTTTAAAACTCTTTCATCTTTTGGTGTTACAGTGAACCACTGCTGTAAAGGAGAACAAAAAACATTTAAAAGCATTAGGCCCCATGTAGAGGCCCCACCCCATCCAAACTATACCATAAAAGATAGAAAGTACTAGCCATTTGTTCAACCATTTAATAAAGTGCAGAGTAGTGAAGCAGGGCTGGTATGTTCCATCTTGGGACACTTGATATCATTTTATAACTCTCAGGAAGCCAGGAGCATGCACAGACAATCAACCCTGTTTTATTTCATAGCTCTCAGTTGACCAGTCAATTAGCCAATCCAGGCACAGCTCTGCTTCATAGACAGGCAGGAGCCACATAGGAACATAGTAAGTGAGGATGAAAAAAGACACGTCAATTAAGTTCAACCTTTTTTGTCTATATATAACGGACTTAACTGCTAGTTGATCCAGAGGAAGGCAAAACAACACATTTGAAGCCTCTCCAATGTGCCTCAGAGGGGGGAAAATGTTCTTCCTGATTCCAAGATGGCAATCGGCCCAGTCCCTGGATCAACTTGTACTATGAGTTATCTTCTATAACCCTGTATTTCTTCACTTGCTAAAAAGCCATCCATCACTTTCTTAAAGCTCTAACAAACCACTGATTGTTGTTCTGCCCTCCCACAATTCTCAAGGATAGCAAATTGTTTACAAACTCAAAATTACAAAGTTAAATTGATGAGCAAATACTTTTAAACTAAGCAGACATACATAAAGTGGGAGTAAAGTGTCACTAAATTAATATCTGCTCAATACCCTTTGTGCCCCCTTTAACTTTTAGAATAGAGCTAGTATTGTAACACAATTTGCAGTTAGTCTTCACTTTCATTTTTTGCTTTTTTTGAAAACAAAAAAAAAAAAACTATTTTGCAACAAGAATAACAGATAATCAATCTGTTTTTTATTAACAGGGTCAGTGACCCTGATGAGCAAATGGCAATTTTAGCTGCAGACTGCAGAATCACTGGTGTTATTATGCTGAGATACTCACAGAATGATTCAGCCAGAAACAATATGGCAGCAACGTTCATGACATTAAATCATACTCTTACTGAACTCAAATATTACTGATAGCGTAAAGCTTTTTTGGTTGATAAGTGACTTAAGTAACATATGGCAGGCAGAGACTGACTGCCCAGAACAAGAAATATGCACAAGGCATCCTTTCCATGGCAATGGAACATCGACTAATTAAAAGGAAGAATAACGATTAATAATATAGAAAAAATACACTTTAAAAACAGCATTCAAGTATATGTTACAGAATAAAATTTATGGAGCTAGACTGAGAACCCTGGCCCTTATATTTCCTGGTTGGCAGACAAACAATGTGCAGGATAGGGTTTCCATTATTATTACATTAAGATGCAAACTAGTTAGAGCTGCACAACACAAATACCTGTAACTGTCAGCCCTCGTAAGTGGGAAAAGACAATCGCTCTGTCTTCTTTATAGGAACTAATATCCCTGTGTGGGTCAAATTTAGCTCAGTTAATTATTGCAATAAAACAATCCTCCTCCGTTTAGGTTGCACTAAATCTTCAGCACAATATCTATCTCTCAAGGGTCGAACATCACAACTGGTTTTATATTCTAGCCGTAACTCAGTCAATTAACAAGGCTCTGATCATTCCGCTGCAGTCAATTTATAGGCCTGTATTTGACACAGCAATAGGAGGGAACTTGCCTGAAGCAACCCTGCATGCCAAAATCAGGACAGCACAACAGCATTAAGAACTGTACAGGTATGGGATCCGTTATACGGAAATCCGTTATCCAGAAAGCTCAGAATTTCCATTATAATCCAATTTTATAAATGATTTCCTGTTTCTTTGTAATAATACAGCAGTACCTTGTACTTGATTCAAACTAATATAATTAATCCTCATCGAAAGCAAAACCAGCCTATTGGGTTTATTTCATGTTTAAATGATTTTCTAGTGGACTTATGGTATGTAGATCCAAACTCCAGAAAGATCCGTTATCCAGAAAACCCCAGCTCCCGATCATTCTGGATAACAAAGTACGATTGGGCAAAGTAAGGTCTAGCACATACCTGTCGCTCTCAGCAGGACGAAGAGAAGGCAATCGAAAACTTGTGTTCCGGTCCAGCTTTGATTGACTCTTCGTTCTCTTAATGGAGCCTTTTAACCGTTTACTAAAGAAGCCCTGTGAATAAAAGAGGAACCAGTCAGAAGAGCGAATGCTACAATAGTATCATACATTGCATGTTTATGGGAGGCCCAAACTACAAATATTCTCGAACTCAACTCATAGCTCTCATAACTCGGACAAAATTGAAGTTTGATAGGTTGGATGTCCCCATACAATAATGTACTTACTGAAACCAGAGATTTATACATTAGATTTATTTTATTCTTGAAACCAGAGATCCAAAAGGAAATAACAATTGCTCCATTCACATTATTTTATACTTCCTCAGCTCAATATCTGGACCTATTTAGCTGGTATAAAGGATAATAAAGTTCTTATAGACAATAAGATGAGAGCTGTCATTAACAAAAAATGCTTGCTCAAGTTACACAGCAGGTCCTGGTGTATAACCATAACAAAATGCCTGTGTTTGGGAACAATCATTTTCATGTAAACATTTTCATTTGTACCACTACATCTCAATATAGATATTGCTTTGTAAACTATAAAAATCATCTCCTATTATTTCATAATAATTGCTACTTCAGTAAAAAAAAATGACACCT
This sequence comes from Xenopus petersii, assembly GCA_038501925.1. Lineage (NCBI taxonomy): Eukaryota > Metazoa > Chordata > Amphibia > Anura > Pipidae > Xenopus > Xenopus petersii. The sequence goes on along the minus strand of CM076678.1, from coordinate 98,152,893 downwards.
GACCAATTCAATTGAAATCTATCATTACAAAAATGTCCCTACAACGCACAGCAGAACACAGCGGTTTGATGTGTGGCAGTTAGCAGAATTTATCGTGCAGAAGAAACTGCTCTGGTAGTCAGACCTCCATTTGTATTAGGCACTATTGCTGGCTCAGATAGGAGCATGCTATTAAAGGGAAACTATTGCAGAAATGAAAATTTAATATAAGTTTCATCATGCTGAAATAAGAAACTTTCTAAATACAATCAATTAAAAATTCTTATGATAATCAAGTTTATATTTTGCTTGTACTGGAATCAGTTACTCTAATACATCTATGCTAGGAAAGAAAGCCCCCTATAAGATATAATGAATCTAATTGTCAATTGCTATCTGACATCCAACTGCTGCATGAAGACAGAATGAAGAGAAACAGATGCTGAGGGAGGGATAGTGAACATAAACTTGATTAATTCAGAAATGATGCATAATATTTAATTGATTGTATTTACAAAGTTTCTTATTTCAGTATGAATGAAGCTTATATTAAATTTCCATTTTAGCGAAAGTTCCCCTTTGAAGAACAAAGAGTATTTATATAAATGGTCATGCAGTGCACATTCTTGCTTGTTTTGCAGAGATGATTATAGGCTACCTAATCCCCTCTACAAGCCAGTCCAGGCTATACAGCATAATATGGCTACATACCAATTGAACTGCTTGGCCACCTTTCCCAATTGAACTGTCTGGTCTTTGCTTGGTATATGAGCTCTCAGTTGACCTATCTGGACAATGGTGCTAAAATCCAGTTAAAGGAGAAGGAAAGCTACCAAATCAGTTTATTGCCAATAGTTTAGCCACAGTAGTGCAAGTTATAAGACTATATTTATTCTGCAGAATGCTTTACCATACCTGAGTAAGCAGCCCTATAAGCTCTCTCTGTTTGTTTAGGATAGCAGCTGCCATATTTGCTTGTTGTGACATCACTTCCTGCCTGAGTCTCTCCCTGCTCACTCATAGATCTGGGCTCAGATTACAGCAGGGAGAGGAGAAGGGAGGGGGGGGGAGGAAGAGAGGAGCAAACTGAGCATTCTCAAGCCCTAGCCCTGGAGGTTTAAGATGAAAACAGGAAGTCTGATACAGAAGCCCATGTGTACACAATAGAAGGAAAGAAATGCTGTGTTTCTTTGACAGATGACTCAGAGCAGCATTAATTTGAGAGTTTAATGGTGTATTTATATATTCTGCTAAAGCTTACTTAATTATAGCCTTTCCTTCTCATTTAATGCCAATAATGCATTACTCTGACAGCAAAAAGTTATGAACAGCCATTTCCATACTGGAAGGAAAATGGCCCCATGCTTACTGCCAGCTCATGCCCATTGTATAGAACAGGGCAACTCCTCTGTGGTATTAATGACCTTCATTTACAATCATCTCGTGCTAGGCCATTACAAAGTGAATGCTATTGCTCCAGAAGCCCTAGAACAGAAATTTTACTGATCATGCAGTTGTGCTGGTTCAGTTTATACAATAAAAGCCATCAACCCTCACTTGTTCAAGGTTGGTAAAAACTTGCCTTTGTGTTTTGCATTGAGAGACCACTTTTAATAGCCATGGGAAAGTCAACCCACATAGCCTGTCCCCCAGTGAAGGACACACCAGGGGGTGAACAATGCACTAATGACACTAATGACATAGATTCAGAAAGAGTTTATGGTTTCAATCTGCTTAATAGGGCACTGGATACAAACAAGCACCCCCAAAAATTAGGAAATGAAACACAATAATACACAACTTTTTATAAGGGAGAGAAGTATTTAGTGAATATTATTAGCAAGTACTGATGAATAAAGCTGTCACTGCCATCTTATTATAAACAAATGAAAAAACCCAATAAGCCATCAATAAATTTGCCTATACTTTTCCCACTCGAGCAGTTCAGTACAACACAGACCTCTGATAAATATTTGTGCATTTTACAATGGGCTGTCTTTCAAACGGCAATGACAGATTCCCCTTTAAGATCCCACTGACAAAGCTGTAATAAGCAGTGCAGCTGCCAGCTTTACAGAATCAGCTAAATGTCAGTCTGCTCCCATTATTCCAGTCACATTCCTGATGTAAAAGAACTTATTCAGTGCTCAAAATAGTTGTATATATAGAACAATGCTTGTAAGAAAGAACTAGCTGCCAGTGCTGCTTCTATAAATAATAAAGAAAAGCATATGCATTTATGGCCCTGTTTTCCCCTTTACTAAGGCAAAGATGATAATTCTCCCTATTTAAATACAGAGAGAGATGTCACAAGGGGTACCAACCACTCATGCCTGCAGGTTGATCTTCACGATGGGTGCTTATACAGGCAGATCACTGACCAATTTAGTTCCATAAGCTAGAAGCCATTACAATCTATGATTTAATAGCTTTACAGTTAACTAAATGATCAGGCAGGATGCCCATTAACTGTTGGACCAATAGTCAAATTTAAGCATCGGTAATTAATGGCAGAAGGTATTTTTCAAATATATCCATATGGAATGTACACAGTATATGTAATTTAAAGGCATACGCACTGACATTTTGGCCAGAAGATGTTTATCTGACACAGCTCAGTTGAAAAAATTTACAAGTGAAACTTGGCAAGTAACCCCTACCAATTTCCCCCCAAAATTAGCAGAACATCTGCTGAAATTTCTAGGCCTACTAAAGCAAATAAACTAAAGTGATTCTGGCCTGCATTTAGAGGCTATACCACTAAAGATTAGGCATTCTAAAAAAAATATGTCATCCACAGGATTGTGGTGTTAACATTGCAATCGTTTTTTTTCTTAAAGTGACAATATCCCTTTAAACAGAATGTAGCAATGACTAGTTTATTATTGTTCATCAATTTGGAGGCCTGCAGGATAACAGCCCTCTAGAGAACGTTTATGGATCCCAGGGACACCCAAAGCCTAAATAAAAATCTCTTTAGGACTATATGAATAAATGAAATTAGGATGAGAAAGGATTTACTGCAATATCATATGGATAAATAGGGAATCCAGTCATTCCTAAAGCCCTGAAATCAGGGCTCAGTATGGCAAAGAGACCACAAATGTTACACTTAGGAAAAGCTATGCAATGTAATATTTGTCAGCAAATTATTTTGCAATGCGAGCAATGCTTAACATTTGTAAAACCACCATTTTAAACAATGCTTGCGATTTTAATTACATTCCCCCTTAAGAGTGTCATGTGTTTGAATCTACGGTTCAAGCTACTGTGTATAATTACACATTAAATACAAGGGGTATTCAAACCTGAACTGCAATGAAAACTTGGGGAAAGGCTAAGTGGTATTTTAAGGCAAATGTCAAAGTGCAGCAAATGCCATTAAGAAAATATTGATTCAAAATGGTGGGAAATGGAATCAGAGTGGATGTTTCTAAACGAATACTGAGCATACAAAATGGTTAAGACCCTTGGTACTACATGGTAATTGCATCACTTTAGTGCTCTGCAGCTCTATTGGTATTCATGGAACATAATTTAATGGAAGTAATGTAAAACCAGGTAAAACGATCAAGAAACTGCAGCCAGCCCATGCATGGTGCTAAAAAGGATCTTAGTCGGGAAACAGAGAACTCAATTTGCAGCCATTTATTAATTTAGTATTCTCCAAACCGCTGAACATTGGTGGGAATTCTGATAAAATACCCAGAAGAATTTCATAACCGAGATATTACTGCACATTTCAGAAGTATACTTTTTTTTTTTTTATTAGCATAGAAAGCTTTTCTAAACAGAGCCTTAAAGGAATACAAATATTTTCCTGTGCAATTATGATCTTTCCCTCGACCGGCTATAGAGGAGCTCAGTAGATTTCTGTGCCCCCTCTAACTGCCCTTTTGGCCACATTTTCACTAGGCCCAGCAATGATATATATACTTTTATATAAGACAAGCATGCGATAGTGTAGAGCTACACATTCATTGGTTTATACTTGGTAATTTCTCCTGACCTTCTGCTAATTATTCTTGCTTTACACATTTCTTGTGCTCTCTTGGTGATCCCAAGCACTCGTCACTGTAAAGAAGTACAGTACAGCTAAACTCACAGCTCTAGTTGTGAGAACATATAAAATCCACATAACTAAAATTTACCTTCCAGAATTAAAAGATGTAAATGTACCCACTGGGGCCAAAAAGCCTCTGAAATTACCTTGTTATTATTATCATCACATTTTTATAGTGTCAAGATGTTCTACAGCACTGTACAATAAAAGGGTGTATACATTAAACATACAGATTTACATAAAAACAACCAATAAGTGATAGAAGATGTAAGGAGGGCCCTGCCCAAAAATACTTACATGTTACGATAAAACATAATAGGGGAACTATCATAAGAATACGTTTAATAAATGTTGCTTTAGGTGTTTGAGAACACTGTAATGCAGAATAACTTATTAACGAAACTGCTTTTGGTTTGGTGTCAGTGCTGAACATTGTGTTTTTGTAGGATTTACAGCTAATGTATCAACCGAAGGCTTTAGATCAGGGTTACCTAACCTTATTAGCCACATTCAATTTTAGGGGAGCAACACAAGCATGAAAATGTTCCTGAGGTGTGCCAAATGAGGGCAGTAATTGGCTATTTGGTGGCCCCCATGTGGATAATCTAAAGAAGGCTCTGTCTGGCAGTTTTTATTCAACCAAAACTTGCCTCCAAGCCTGCTTTGAGGCCACTTGGAGCAACAGTCAACAGATTGGTGTGCTCACGAGCCACTGATTGAGGATTACTGCTCTCGATGAAGGTACTTGCCAATGAACAAGCTAGTCCAAAATGCAATGCAAATGCAAATGTAGAGAAGAGTGAGGTCTGTGAACATACAAGCAGGCCGGATTGACCTCTGGCAAATGCCAGAGGAGCTGCTGTAAGATGCCATAGAAAGTGACTATTACGTGGGCTGGTGGGGGCTGTTTGGGCCTCTGTGTACTAGGAATGCCAGGGCCTATTAGAAATCTCAGTCCACCCCTGCATACAAGGCAGACAATGTCACTTTCAAACATTGTACTGAGGCAGCAATGTGCCCTGGGGAGAGTGTTTTGACCACTGATCTTGAGAGCAGCACTACAACATAGAGTAGGTAACCCAGCAATTGCCATGGGAGCCTTCCAAGAGAAACTATAATTTATATGCTAGCATTTTAATAGAGCAACTACCACTATTACTACACATTAGTTGGGGGAGTTTGCAGAGTGAATTGTTTAGATCTAAAAGCACAGTACTAATGGATCTAGGAATGTTAATTGTAATACACCATTCATTTATGTTCTCCAAATATCCTTTTTATAATCATGGCTTTACAAAACAGATATGTACTCCCTAAAGGGTTTGTAAATGCAAGTGAATCCTAATTCCCCTAGTTTCATAAACCATTGCTAAACTACATCCAAAGAATAGCCCAGTAATGATTTCTTCTTTCTTTTAATCCCAGAATTCTCTTCTCTACCCAAGATAACTATGGTAAAACAGAATGTATCAGGGAATCATTTTGACATCCTTATTTCCAGTGCCTGTACCACCTTCTCATAGGCCTACATTTCAAATGTTCACTTAAAACAATTTACTTTTCTAATATGAATTAAAAGTAGAAAGACACACCTCTTGTCCCCCAAGGTGATGTGATTGAGGGGTCGAACTTGATGGGCTTGTCTTTTATCAAATTGAATTAACTATGTAACAATTGTTGCCTCTAAAAATAAATTGCCTGGTGTAACTTATTCAAGTCATGACTTTTCTGAACTTGGTGCCCTTGGTCAATAGGGAAATATGCATCAAAATTTAAAGACTGGTTTGAAAAATGAGAAAAAGATTTGCTTATAGAAAAAAATATGTTAAAAGAGGAAACAGATTTCCTTTTCTCGCCTTCTTAAAAACTGATAGCAGAATATGTACAATTGTGCAGAATCTGACCATCAGTAGTATCAACCAATAGGCAGCTATATCCTACAAGCAGAGTGCCTAGGATCTTGCTCTGCAACTTGCTGTTACTGCATAAGATAGGAGCACAGGCAGCTGGAAGATCTCAGCATGTTTATTCTGACCTTCACTTTTGCTGACTGTGTTGTCTTTTGTTACACTTTAAAGGACTAGACATTATTCCCTTACATCCAATTACCCTCTGCTACAAAAGCAGGCCTTTGCTCTGTAGGTATTGTCACAAACAAAAACAAAATGACACAAATAATATAATGCACAAATATCACAATGCTGTGACTGTTCATCATATAAGCCTGTGGCCAGAGATATGACCCAGTCCTTTTTAAACAGGTATGGGTTAGAACATACTAAATCACAAAATATTTTATTGAATATATTTTAAGCAAAAGGGTTGATGGGTACTTTTAAGAACTAGAATGCATACTCTTACTAGTATAAATATACTCAATAGGATGCCTTTACTAAAGTTATTGCCACCTAACCTCTGCAATTTTCTTGTAAAGCTTGGAGTGGCAATAATAGATTGTTTTTGGCAAGCACAATACATGCTTCAATGCAGATGAATTAATTTGGCACCAGTTTATGAAACAACGGCAGTTGAGGTTTTTTAGGCTTTCATAGCTTATGTGAATATCTGCTTCAGTAAAACCAAGGGCATAACAAAAAAGCATGGAGGATGAGCAACTGCTACATCGTCCTTGTGTCTCTGACTTGGGTTTTGTCAGTACATTTAGCTGCAGACAGTCCATATGGAAAAAAGTTGTCATAATGTGACCAGTGCACAATGATGTAACTGTGCTGTGTGCGTTTCTAGATGTTACTGGGAAATGTGCTAGAGTATGAACATGCATTTTGAGCCAGTGACTCAATCAGAGAACATTTTCAATTGCTGGAAGAAAATAACATCCCGTTTTATTAACAGTGGTGCAGATTAATGAGCCAAAATGCCACCTTAACTCAGGTGTCATCACTGCCATTATCTTTATCACAAAAAAAAAAGTCAAGTAGAGACATGGAAATAAGAATGTGATTTTCAAAACAATGTAAACAATGGCTAAATGTCAATGAAAACATTTATGGTTCCCTCTGGCCTACATCTTAGTAATTAAATGTACTTGTTCCAGAAAGAGGGAGAACCTGTCCTACAGGATATGTGAGGAGAAAGAAACTTACTGAGACTTTAAAGGGGGAAGTATTTGTAGGATCCATAGGGTTGGTTTTGTCTGACGTGCTAGTCCCTGAGATACTCCTTCTTCGGGGTGACCTCTCAGCCGGGACCTCTAAAAACAGAAACAGAAAAAATGAGCACAAGCAACTTTTAGTTTATTGTCTGACAATGAATCAATGGAACACAGAACTGGTTAAACACAGAAAAATTAAAAAAAGAAAAGAAAGAAAACTTATTAATGAGCCCAATATGTAAAGAATGCAATTGTGTGCAAAAACAAGTTGGACAGGTGAATTTTACTCATGAACCGCTATGCTGTATATTATAAAAGTATCCCCCCAACCTGTGGTCTTTTCATCTGTTGGGTGCCAGCATCACCTCTGACAACTGAAGTTTGTAAAGGGAGCACTAGACACTGTACTCAAGAAATAGTTGAAGAACAATAGGTTATTCTTTATTTATGTGCTGGACAGGCCTATCTTCTACACCCAAATCTCTAAAAGGAATCAATCAAAATTCCCTTATGTTATTTTCATACGAGTAAAGAAATTATACTTGTATACCACAATTATAGATAGGAGGTTTTGTATGTTAAAAATGACCGTAAATCCAGTTAATATGTAAAGAGAAAGAGAAAGTTAACATATCACTCTGTTTCAACAGACACAATTAATTATTCTATGCTTCAAAATAAACATCAATTTTCAGAATGTTATAGGCTTACTTATATTTTGTAGTGCAAATGAAGTCCACATCAGATGTTGAACTATTCAACAAATGAAGGAGCTCACCAAAACACAAAGCAAATTGATTACAGGGCAAACAAAAATATTACATGATGTACCTTTATCACATGTGCTACCCATTTCCACTCCAAAGATTGGACTGGGTAAAATCCAACTTCTAAGATGTAATAGGGAATTCCCACATGGAACAAGAGTTACATCCTATGGAGTTCTGGGCACTCTCTTGGAGATTACAGAAGTGATCGCAGAGACTGTACATGCTGGCATATTCCACACTCTCTTAAAAAAACTGGCGCAGCAGAAGAGAACAATCCTGGCCTTTTGGCCCAAGGGATCCGTGCTACTTCCAATTCAGAAGGGCTGGAGCTGATCTTGCTTCTCCCCCTCCCTTGCCAATGTGCAGAGAGCAAGAAGACAAACACAAGACTGCAGCTATTCAATCAATCGCTCTGACTGCACATCCTCATTAGTTATCATCAAGCTATTTAAAGATGCCCGTACCACTCAAGAGCTTTAATGAAAGTGTCATTAATGCTCCCCCAATCTATGGAAACAATACTTGTTATGGTAATGTACTGCCAATCTGTGCCAAAAAGTGGCTTTCCGCAAAAAATGCCAATTACCTATTTATACTATTATCAACACATTCAGAGGTTTTAAAAAAGAATATAGCACCAGTAAGCTTATCGGCACAAACACTGAGATGAGTGTTTCCTAGTTGGATGGGAATAAACTGCTTTATAAGGAACAACACATTCCTTCAGGGGCAATGCCTATGATGCAAAATCCGACTGAGAATGGGATCGAGTGAAAAGTTAATGGTGGGATATAAAATAGAAACCATATGACAGCATAAAGTGCTAGGATAAGCATACTCAAAATAAGAAAATTGGGCTGGAGAAACACTATATCAATGCAGCAAATTATCGCTTAGCTTGCACTCGCTTGTTTTCTTTGATTTCCAGCTCTCCTAAGCACAGTCCGAAGATTAAATGCAGCTTCATCAGCATACAGTATGCTTCAACTTATTACCTAACACAGGAAGAAAGCTAACTATGCAAGATACTTGTGCAGGATTCATAACGGTAAAACCAAAGAGTTAAAGGAAGAATCCAATTTCAACACTTGGGCGGATGGAAGAGAAGATCTATGATAATTAATTCACGAGAAGAGCACAGTTCCAGCTAAATAAGCGAAGTTCTCATTTCCACCAAATATCCAGCAATAGTTACCACTTCTACAGAAAGGCATCCCATTTAGAAGAATGAGGAAAGCTTGGTACATCAGAACACTCAATATTCAAGTGCCATGCATTCGAATGTGGTGTTCTGGGCATTGCCTTTGTAGCACTGATAGAAGAAAGTAGCCAGAGTTGCAGCTTGCAGGAAAGCTGTAGCATCCTCACAGACTTCAGGATTCATTTGTTGTTCGTTGCTACAGTTGCTTTTGTGAATGTCGTTTGAAGATTTCCCACCACCCCCTCCAAACATGGAAGAAAGTTGCTAAGTCGTCGAGAAAGATACCGGTCTGCCCAGTCTAGTTAGAAATGAATGCAGCTTCTGCCCTTCCAAACTGAGCTAGCCAGCTACCCCCACCCGACATGCTACACTCTTCTGTTGCACTATCACCTGCTGCAGAAATCAATGCAGTCTTCCTATGCTCATCGGTTTCCATTTCGTAGCATAATATCTGCACTGGGTCCTAGGGATGAATTACAGATGACCTAGAATACATTAAGTTATAAACCATTTGCTTAATATTAAATTGAAAAATGTTCGTTTCTCAAGAAATGTGTCACTTTTTCGGTTTTAAAATAAAAAACAGTTGTATTAACCTATAGCCAACTCCCTCCCTAGACATATTACGACAGAGAATCTTAGTCAAAGCCCAAGCAATATGAGTCAGCAAAATGCTGAGGATATGCAGAGAGAAGCCCCATGATATGCTTGGAATACTGAAGACAGGGCTCTGAGCACACACCGGATTATTCTTATTTACTCTAATGCAGCAATTCAGGTTTGGTTGGTGGCAGGATAATTCGCCAACTTTGCTCTCAAACATTACTGAGCAAACATATACATTTGCTGTTTTAACATTAAAGCCAACATATTTCTAGGAAATACACTCTTTAACGTCCAAAGTAGTCTACGAAACACGCAGCTTGTTTGGATTGAGGCTGTCATTAAATCTTAACGGTGTTAGATAGGATCAGCAGATAGGTCAAATGAACTACGACTAAAATGTACCATCCTGGAACACGCTGTAAAAGTGACGCTTTCCCTTTAACCCTTTCCATAATGGCAGGCATACCTTACGTGACATCACTGGTGGATAGAATTCATAAACCTTTCGGGTTGTAAAGGGGTGGATTAGGGTCAGGGTTGCTGAATGCTAAACTGAATAGACCTAGTAGGGTAATAAGCTGCAGAGAAACCACAAAAGCTCTTTGGGAGTTGAAGACAAAAAAAAAAAAAAGATAATTTATGAAGCAAGTGCAAAATGCATTTTTCAAATGCAATATCTTTTCCCACAATGCAGCACAACATAGCTGCAACTATATGGATGGAATAGTTGGATAATTGAGCAAAAGTTTCTGCAGTCTAGTAGTGGGGAATTTGCATCATTTCATGCATGCATTGTTATAAATGTCATTACCAATTAATCCAAGTTAGTTGTGTCCATGAACAAAACCCACTAGGGGAAGCCTCTAATCACTGTCCTGTCTAGCCTGTAAATTACATCCAAGGGCCTCTAGCATGTATGTATATAATTCACCACAGCATATTAAAAAGGTAAAACTACAGTATGCTTGCTATCAGTTGCTGTTAAGATGTAAGGGCACCTAGTACCTATAACAAACAAGCATCAACGCAGGCTCAGTTGTACATCCTAAATAGTTGTTGTGTAGTTGTGTTTATGCTTCTTAATGCACCATATAACATAGTTTTGATTTAAAGTTTCTGCTAAAACTATATGTTTATCCCCTGGATGAAAAGCCTTTTTATTGCAGTTATTTTCTACTTTTAGCTGGACCTTAGGCATATAACAGAAAAAGGGAACATCACTAACTAGATACACTGCACCAACAGATTTATTCCTGACTTGGGAGAAACATATTTGGGCAGCAGAGTGTCAGCGCAGATGTAAATGAAATATGACTGCCCAGGCGGTACCTTTATCAGCTTGCTAAGCTAGTTATACTGAAAGCTTGCTCCTAGGGAAACCACTTATCTAGGATGTCTGAAAACCAGAAGTGAGTTATCCTGAAAGCATGCGATTCAACTTGCTTGATAAGCCTATAAAATAATTATCTAGGCTGTATGTCCAGTCAGATACACTACAGAGCAAGTCATCCAACTTTATCATTGTCCTTTCCTTGTTGCTGCTACAAATAGGTGTCCTTTGCCCTTTGGGGAATAGCTACACTACACTTTGTAGTCTATGTAACTTGCCCCACAAGAAACTATAAAATCTACTTCAATGGTCTGACAAAATCGATTGATTGTATTGTTGCAGCGGTGTGAGATTAGAAAGAGAAGTTTGCTCTGATAATTACCCTTGTGATTACCCATCTTGTAGGGTAAGTCAGGTTCATTATTTGCTGGCTTTGCCCATTACAGGGCATGTCAAAAGAATGATAACATAGCATTTATAGTCTTCATCGTGCATACTATAACAACAATCTCTGTCCACATTATCAGGCTGCAGCAGAAATAACAATTGATGTATATTACATGCATATCTGCCACTCTGTACAATACAACCATTTCCAAACTCATTTCCTTCTCTTTTCACAATGCGGTCCTACCATTGCTGTACAATATCCTTCTCTATGCATTGTTACAGCCTATAATTCACTTTAACCTCTGTAGCCCAGTGTTACATTTGGGGAGCCCAGTTACTTGCCAAGTAGTATGTATGAATGCCTGCCCTGCTGCTAGGACAGCCAATCACAAACACAGTACATTAGTACACACAAACAAACAACTGGACAACCAATATCAAAAGGCATTTCACCCCTGGAGGAAGGTGACTTCCAGGCTGCCAAATTACCTACTGCAGATGGGAAGCCGTTGCAGACCAGATTTTCATTTGAGAGTCATTATTTGGTCCATAAAAATGAGATCACTTTAACCAGGGCCAACTGGAGGTCTGTGGGTCAATGGATTTTTATAGCCATCAGAATGTGTATGACTTTCATACACACCTTTGCATTATTTCACCAGTTTTAAAACAAAAATCAGCAATGGAATATTAGATACTTAGCCCCCAAAACTGAATATTTGGGCAGCAAAGATAGAAGCAGACAAATACAGTGAGATATCAATAGATAAGTGCCCATATACATTTCTAAAGCCTTAGCAATATTTTCATCTATTGGTTTTACAGAGAATGAAAACATGGGGTAGGAAAAAAAACACCTCATGAATATTTAACTAGAAAATCATATTTTCCAAGCAATTCTTTCTTTAATTAGCATTAGAAATATTACTCGTGTTTTCCATAGCAATCAAAAATGACGGTGCATACTTGTCATTAACGAGGCTTTACAGGCCCTCTGGGATCAGGGCCACTGCAACATACAGCAGTTAATGATTCTAGGTGACTAAATACCTGCCTGAATTTCTTATGTAAAGGGAAACAATTTCTGTGACTATTTCTTAAGTGGAAATAGCTGAATTAGATATCTGATATACAGATATGCTTGTTCACTCTCTGCATTAGATGTTAATAACTATCCACTTCTAAATATACATAGCCCTATGCAGAGATTCTGAGTAATAGACCTTATAATCTAAATCTGGTGACATTGAGATGCTGTGGTTCACAACATAATGATTAAACTATGAAGTGGCACAGAGACAAAATGTATTATTTAGCAGAGAAACATTGTCTGCTGGTGACATGACAATCATTAGTAATAAAAGAAATACACATTGGTTCCTGCTGGTCTCTAGCAATAACCCCTCTGGGCAGGACAACACAGATTAAACATGATTGCAATTATTCTAGATTAACAATCTTATCTGAATATCTCTGAAAGAAGTCGCAGTCTCATTTACATAGATTTTTCCTAGTTATTGGGCTATGTAAACTGGGAATTTAATACAGATGCTTGCTTGACAGATGGAATCATTCAAAAAAAACCATCTTAATCAATATGGGGTTGGCATTTTTTTGCATGGCTTCATCATTTTATTATAATCCTGCCTTCAAAAAAAGCGATGTTTGGGGTATTTGGACCATGCCATAGAAAAATTAATGCCATTAAAATAAGCACTGAAAGCAATTATCAGATCTGAGGGTAAAACTTTATTGATGACCACTATTTGGAATTCAACCAAATCCTTCACGAAAGAATCGGGCAAATACCAAACTGAATCCGAATTCGGCCTTTTTCAGCAGGATTCGGCCAAATCCTTGCGCCTGGCTGAACCAAATTCTAATTTGCATATGCAAATTAGGCATACCTCCCAAATGTCCCATTTTCAGAGGGACAGTCCCTCTTTTGTCAGCTCAACCCACAGTCCCTCGTTTGTACTGGAAAGTCCCATTTTTCCAGAAAAAGAAACACATTTTTTTTTAACTTAATTGGCTTTTGGCAGAGAGCTCAGAGCCACAGCTGCATATAAGATACTTTTGTAACAATTTCGAGATAAGCAAATAAGTCATTATAACAATAAAAGATAACAGGTCTCTTGGGAGAAGTTAGATTTACAGCTTAAAGGGCAATTCACCTTCATTAGCAAAGCTGTAATAACTGAAAAAAACACAGAAATATGTTCAAACTTTCATAACCTGCCTAACTTTGTAAAATTAACATGGTAATTAAGGGGTGTGGCAACAAAATGGGCATGGTCAAAATTTCCGTGGCAACCTTTTTGTCCCTCTTTTTCCAAAATGTTGGGAGGTATGAATTAGGGGATGGAAAGGAAAAAGTGGGGAAACATTTTTTACGTCTTTGTTTTGTCAACAAGTCATACGATTTCCCTGCCCACCAAGTTACTGAAAGAGTTTTAAAGCAATCAATAAAGCTGAACATAATTTGCTCTATGGGCCTGCAAAAATATCACAGTATACATGCACCAGTATAAATGCAGGCTTGGACACTTGTTCCATCAGGTCCGCTAGCTGTAAAGTTGTTGTAAGGACAGCCACAAAGGGTCATGCAGTGTAAATGCATACAGTCATATAAAAGTTTGGGAACCCCCTCAGCATGCATAATCATTTACTCCACTTTCAACAAATAAGATAACAGTGGTATGTCTTTCATTTCCCAGGAACATCTGAGTACTGGGGTGTTTTCTGAACAAAGATTGTAGTGCAGCAGTATTCAGTTGTATGAAATTAAATCAATTGTGAAAAACTGGCTGTGCAAAAATCTGGGTACCCATGTAATTTTGCTAATTGAATGCATGTAACTGCTCAATACTGATTACTGGCAACACCAAATTGGTTGGGTTAATGCGTAAGCCTTGAACTTCATATGCAGGTGTGTCCAATCATGAGAAGAGGTATTTAAGGTGGCCAATTGCAAGTTGTGCTTCTGTTTGACTCTCCTCTGAAGAGTGACAGCATGGGATCCTCAAAGCAACTCTCAAAATATCTGAAAACAAAGATTGTTCAATATCATGGTTTAGGGGAAGGCATCAAAAAGCTATCTCAGAGGTTTACACTGTCAGTTTAAACTGTAAGGAATGTAATCAGGAAATGGAAGGCCACAAGCACAGTTGCTGTAAAAGCCAGGTCTGGCAGGCCAAGAAAAATACAGGAGTGGCATATGCGAAGGATTGTGAGAATGGTTACAGACAACCCAAAGATCACTTCCAAAGACCTGCAAGAACATCTTGCTGCAGATGGTGTATCTGTACATCGTTCTACAATTCAGTGTAATTTGCACAAAGAACATCTGTATGGCAGGGTGATAAGAAAGAAGCCCTTTCTGCACTCACGCCATAAATAGAGTCCCTTGTTGTATGCAAAAGCTCATTTGGACAAGCCACAGTCATTTTGGAACAACGTGCTTTGGACTGATGAGACAAAAATGTAGTTATTTGGTCATAACAAAAAACACTTTGCATGGCGGAAAAAGAACACCGCATTCCAAGAAAAACACCTGCTACCTAATGTCAAATTTGGTGGATGTTCCATCATGCTGTGGGGCTGTGTGGCTAGTTCAGGGACTGGGGCCCTTGTCGAGGGTCAGATGAATTCAACCCAATATCAACAAATTCTTCAGGATAATGTTCAAGATTCAGTCACAAAGTTGAACTTTCGCAGGGGTTGAATATTCCAGCAATACAATGACCCTAAACACACATTGAAATCTACAAAGGCATTCATGTAAAGGGAGAAGTACAATATTCTGGAATGGCCTCACAGTCCCCCGACTTGAATATCATTGAAAATCTATGGGCTGATTTGAAGCAGGCTGTCCATGCTCGGCAGCCATCACATTTAACTGAACTGGAGAGAGTTTGTATCGACAAATGGTCAAAAATACCTCAATTTAGGAGTCTAGAGGCTGTTATATTTGCAAAAGGAGGCTCAACTAAGTATTGATGTAATATCTCTGTTGGGGTGTCCAAATTTATGCACCTGTCAAATTTTGTTATGATGCATATTGCATATTTTCTGTTAATCCAATAAACTTTATGTCCCTGCTGAAATACTACTGTTTCCATAAGGCATGCTATATATTAAAAGGAAGTTGCTACTTTGAAAGCTCAGCCAATAATAAACAAAACTCCAAAGAATTAAGAGGGGTTCCCAAACTTTTTCATATGACTGTATTTGTAATGCTTGGTGGGTCACTTGGCCTTTATTGGTAACAATTTTAAATTATACTATCAGAAATCTAAATAAATATGTTATTCAAAAGGATACTGCAGTACCTGAATATTATGAGCCACATTTAAATGTAAAAAGAATTGGGGAGTAACACAAGCATGACAAAAGTCCTTGGGGGTGCCAAATAAGGGCTGTTATTGGCTGTCCGGTAGCCCCTATGTGGACTAGCAGCCTACAGGAGGCTCTTTTTGGCAGTACAACTGTTTTTTATGCAACCAAATCTTGCCTCCAAGCCTGGTGGGGGGGGGGGGGGGGGCTGTTTGGGCCTCTGTGTGCTTGAAATGCAGGACCTCTGAATCCTAGTTCACACCTGGTCAGAGATTTAGTGGAGTTTACCACAGCATGTATTTTCTTTCTTTTGCTTTACACATAGGAACTGTCATGGTGTTTTTCTACCCAGAGGAATAGCATGAAAATGTCAAACATTTTCAAGTCATTCTCACCTGAACTTTTGAACAATCTCATGCAACAATCGCATGCACTGCCGATACTCTTGTTTTCACACTGAGTTCCTGGACTTAATAAGTCAAGGAGGCAATCTAATAAAATTTACAGCAATTTATCTAGAGTGAACTGAAAATAATGCTGAGCAGGTTTGTATATAAATACTTGGTAGTAGTCATAATAATTACAACAATAACAACAACATTTTCTCTGCTCTGACTTTCCACTGTATTAACACCTAGTTGAAGAATGCAGAATTTGTTAAATGTTACTGTTTATAAATGATGGGTACGGTTACCAATGCTGAATTGAATAAAAAGTACCTTGAAATATATAGAAAAATAATAATGGAAGAATCAAAAGAGAAAGTGCCAATTTAATCAACTGTTAACAGGTGTGTTCACCTTTAAATGAACTTTTAGTATGACATGTAGAGAAGGATATTCTGAGACAATTTACCATAGGTTTTCATCTTTTATTATGTGTGGTTTTTGAGTTATTTCGCTTTTTATTCAGCAGCTCTCCAGTTTGCAATTTCTGCCAAAAAGGAGAAAATATTTATTTCAGAACTATTTTTGCAACATTACAGAATACTTTCAGGTACAAGAGAGCACATTTAACTTTGAGAGCAGAATATTTTTTAAAATAGATCCATTATTTGCACCTCTACGCCATAATGTTAAGCAGCTGGACCCAGATCTCCTAGATATGAGACTAACTGGAATATTTGTCCCCTGTACATTGTAATGCGCTTTCTGCTGCCAGAACTTATATTACTGTATATCGATGACATGGTTATGTCCCCAATGTTGCTAGATTAAGGCAGCAGGTTTGTTCAGATGTAAATCTGAAGAATATATGATAGCATAGGAGATTGATCTTGGGGAATGAAGAGGCTGCTGCATCTTTGAAACCTGTAGCTAAAAATAACGTCAGAATAATGTGAAGAAACAATATTAAATGATACTACAATATGAATAATTTATCAGTAAACAAAATTAAATAGCTCTAAGACTAATGCAGTCATTATTTGAAATATGAAGGATTTAAGCAGACATGAATTTATTTGCATATCTTTAAGCCTGAATGACACAATTCTTCAAAACATAAAAGTAAAATGACCAATTTCATAGGTGAAGCACCCTACCGAGAAACGTCAGGAGACTCTTCTCTTCCTCTGTGCTGCTATCCAACCACTCTCCATCTCCTGGCGATAGAAAACTCATACTGCTTGTTGCAAACTTTCCCACAAGGTCCTTTGATTACTGAAAAGTACTCAGTTCAGCCTGGACAGGACTCAGAAATTCCTCAGCTTCAGGATGCTAGAATTACTCATACGGAATTCAATGAATACGGGCAACTAAATAGCCTGACAATGATGAGGCCTTTATTCCCTTTTTGTTGCAGACAAAGGAGAAAAGCTAAAATGCTTTAAAATGGTGCAAGTGTCCAAATACATCTGAGTAAAAGATGCACCTTATAAATATTTCCCTTAGCTGAGGAGTACTTGTATAGGTTCCCTTTCATCATATTGCATCCTTGAAAATGCTGGTTCAACCAATTACAAGCAAATGGTACAAAACAAGCTGTACGATTCTCCCTTCGCAGCTTATAATGGGCTCAAGCATCCTCCCCTCCACTACTTTCCCATCTGCAAAGGCAGGTTCATCAATCTCTGATTAGGAAGCACCGGATGCTTCCTTCCTCCCCCTGCAGCCCCTACCTAAGCTTGTGACGGCTGCATTGATCGGCAAAAATGGAATCTGCAGCTACCTGCCAAAACCAACATTATGGGCTTTTCCAGTGCTCTCTCATCATAAGTGAAAGCTGAACTGGTTGAATGCCCAGCTTGACTTCCAGTCTTTATGCCCACTGGGAATAGCAGGCAGGAGAGTGGAAGACAAGAAACTCATATCTTTGTGCTCACATTCTCTGCACTTTAAATAGAGGGACAAGAGCATACTTCAACGTAGTTGTTCAGGCTGAGCTCTCCTTGATGCACATCTAACTCTATAATGAAGATTCTGCCGGTGCCTAGGACCCTGCAATGCAGTATCAGACACATGCATTAAGAAAGGTACGTCTTAAGATCTGTTTTAATGACTTCATTGACTTTAAAGAAACTGAAACAATACCTTTTTTGTACAACCCCTAACTCAGCACAAATACAAGCCAGTAAAAACGAGCTGGCTGTTAATTTGTGTCTACAATTTGTGTACAAGCAATTTTCAGGTCAGTTCACTATATATTGGTCTGTGACTGGAAAACCATCACAGCAGGATGCCATATTATGATGCTTGTTTTTCTAAAATGTGTGCAGTAAATGCGATCTCCTGATTGGTTGCCTTTGGTTACTAAACCTGTAGTAAAGGTTGCACCCCTTAATACATTATGATCAAGTTCATGTATTAAGCTTATATCATGCCTTGAATGCTGGGTATATAGGCATATTTCGTTGGGTATTCACGGATATCTGGAGGAAAGTGGTTGTATTGATAAAGTAGCCTGTGGTGCTCTCAGGTCACAGTAGTTTTGTCAAATTGAAAATGTCATCTTGTAATGCATCTTGTTGAGGTGAGGAGCATTGAGCAGCAGCAGATGAAAAAGTGAGAGCTCCTCTGTACTTTCAAATCTAATCTCTCTCAGAAAACAAATAGGAAAATAGAATATATGTCTTAGCCATGCATGGCTACATCGTACAGTATCCACCTATGGGGATAAAGCCCGGATTGCAATCAAATTCATGACTCCAGCACTGCAAGGCAGCAGTGGTAAACAATGAGCCATTAGGACACCCCTTCTTTTATATTATCCGAAAAAAATAATCACAAAATCTTAGTTGAATTATTATCTTGCACACCACAGTGCACCTGTGCCTTTTAATCATTTATATAATCATGTTTACTCGCACAGAATACCAATCAGTGTTAATGGTCACATTGACTTGCAAGCATTTTATTTACCAGCTCAGCTGAAGTAAGGGCAAAGCCCATGTGAAGTCATTCTGCTAGTACACCTATATAACACACGACGCCCCAACCCTTTTAAGCTGCTTAAGCAAGAAAACTGGTTGCAGTTCTTCTGCATCTGTTGATAGGCGTTATTGACTATTATTTTACTTAAATACACTCATAAAGCATTTGTAAATGGGATTAGTCAAATAGAAATAAGCTGTTTCAACAAAAGGCAACCCTCTGGCTCTAGTAGTAGCTAATATCATATTAATAAATGCAACAAAGGAACACCGTGTGAATACATAAAGCGGTCATACTGACTTGTTCAATAAAGGGAACTCCTACTTACAAATAGGAAATATTGTATCTCAATCATGAAGAAGGACTCTAAACTCTAATAGGAGTTCCCTAGTCTTGGCACTTTCCTGTCCAACACAGGCTTCTAATTTCATTCATTTCCTATTAACTAACTACACAACCTAGGAGTTCATTTTATGCAAGTTTTCCAATTGCAAGGCAGCATGCATGGGTGGCAAGGGAACTGTCAAGATTAAAAAAGATGGGAGATGAGCAGGATGCTTAAATATATAATTAGAGAAACACTAATGGCCCTAAAGGTGGCCATAGATGTAACAATTACAATCTTTCTTGGAGATGAGTAGTCAGATTTACAGGTAGAAACAATAGAATACTACCTGTATCTGACGATTCAGCATGAACAATAGCCGATGTTTGGGTGCCTTCAAAGGCACACAATCAAAATTTTCCGTCCAGCCCGATCTACAAGCCGACCGATAGCCAAGTCTTCTGCTGATATTGGTCAGCTTTTTTCCCATCATACACACACCGAATCTCGAATGAAAATCTCGTACAATATTATCTGTGTGTCTATGGCCACCTTAAAAACATCAAACTCTATTTTGCAAAGAAACCTGCAGTGGATGTGTAGTGTGTATACTGCTTTGTATACATTACACTGTAAAGGCACATAATTGCATTGCACCTAAATAATATATTAGTAGCTAACGATTAATATGAGTTTCAACTAACATTTTCAAAACACATGCATTTGAAAATACCATAATTTTATTCATGGACTCTATTTATGCTCTATGTGCATTTGATATGTGTATATATCCCAATAACTGAATACATCATTTTGCTTCTGATCACATCAGGGCTGTTCAATTAGGGGTCTAGGGGCATTTTAAGGACCAGTTTTTATGCCCACCGCACAAACCACAAATACCTTTTGAATGTACATATGATTTTAAAATCTCCAGGTGATTACAAAAGTCAAATTATCAAGTGGAATACTATTTAAAACTCTTAACAGATGAATTGTCAAGAATACACACTCATTTCTAAGCCAAAATATTCCAAAAAAAGTCACTGAATGTAACATCCAGAAAGCATAAAGAAGATTGTAATCTGTAACAGTTTACACAAATGCTAGAATTTAACATTGCTTTTGTATATAAAAACACAACCATCTTGCTCTTAAATGTAACACCAAATAAAAACCATAATTTGTGTACAACAGTAGAAGACAGGTTAAATGTTGCCCCTGCACCTCCAGGGGATGATATGCACAGGAAAGGTCTGTCACATGGTCCTGTGCAGTGTGATAAAAAATTGCAAATGCATGTACATGTATTAGACACCACAATCCAAAAGGTTGGTGTTATGAATCACAAATGTTAATTACCTCAGTAAGAAGTCTACAAATTGTACAGTAAAAAAGATGGAAAACTTGTACTAAACACTTAGTTCTCTGCAATAACAATAATAAATAATACATTGACTAAAAATATTTTTCACAAGAAATCAACGTATATTCCAAAACAATTTAAAAAAAAACAGAAAACATTCTTTTTTATATTTAACATCTTTAGAGGTTGTTTTGCTTTTGCTAATACATGTATCTTATTTGACTTACATGTAAACGTTAAACTGTGATGTTGAAGTCTGTATATCCTAGAGGCTAATTTATACATTACAACCTGCACATATCCCAAATACAATAAACCTGCTGAATATGAATGGGTTTATTAAGGTTATATTAAACAGATCAAAACCAAACTAGGACACTATGTCACCATAGAAGAGCTACATTAAATTGTTACTTCTGATCTTTTTATCAAAAGGAGCATGTAATGTTTTTAGCTTCAAACACAAATACGCTGTTCCAAAGGCATAACAGAGTTTTGTTTGCAGATATTGGCATTAACAGGCAAAGGCAGTTCCTTATGGCAATTGAAGAAGCATTAACAGATTCCTAATACAAGTTATGTTATAAGTGAAAGCAGAAATGTTTACACAAAACTACTGCTTCTTTTTCGCCCTCAACACTTTCAACTTGTGTGAGCTTCTTGTTCATTTATCTGCAATGTCTATTGTATGTCAGATTTTTAAACAATCATCTTTGGTCTCTATTTTATCAACAGGACATACACTTGCTTTTTAAAACTTAACAATAATGATTGTATAATACTCACCATCCCTGAATAAACAACATGTCTTTAGAAACAGTGCTTAGTAATGTTAAATGACAACATACAACCCTGCTTTCAAATATAAGGGTATTAGAAGACAACTCTGACTTAAATAGCCTGAATTAGTCATAATAATGTTTCTAAAATGTTATATTGCAAAGCATCAAGCCAGAAAACTGGACACTGTAGTAAAAAGCCACCAATGAAGCATCAGGTAAGTACTAGATTAAATGGGCTGGCAGTAAAATTAAAAACATTATCTTGATGTCAGTATGCATTAAAAGCTGCCATATTGGCTGCCTCCTCTCAGTCATTCTCCAAAGACTGCAACAGGTCAAATAACCCAGTTGCCAAAAATGCATGATGAGGTTCTGGATATATACATATACACAAAAGGGGGAAATTATACACTCATCCGCACCACATTTTAATCCAAATCTAAATAATAGTATAAGTGTTGCATAACTTAATGCTAATATCGGTCCCATTTTTACTTGCCTTTTGCAGAGCTTTACCAGGGGAAGCGGTCACTCTTGACCCTAAGCTAGCAAACCTAGATCATCACTTTAATTAAATAACACAAATTAAAAAAACAAAAACAAATGTTTGATTAAATATATCTGCTAAAACCTCATATCAAAATCACATACCTCCCAACTGTCCCGTTTTTAGAGGGACAGTCCCTCTTTTGACAGCTCAGCCTGCAGTCCCTCATTTGTACTGGAAAGTCCAGTTTTTCTCTGCACTGAACAGTCAGAAAAAGAAACAAAGTTTCCAACTTAATTGGCTTTTGGCAGAGAGCCCATAACAGCTACAGCAGGACATAAAATACTTTTGTAACAACTTCGAAATAAGGAAATAGGTAATTGTAACAAGATAAGATAACAGGTCCCTTGGGAAAAGTTAGACTAACAGCTTAAAGGGCAATTCACCTTCATTAGCAAAACTGTAATAACTGAAAAAAAAAACACAGAAATATGTTCAAACGTTTATAACCTACCAATATTTGTAAAATGAACATGGTAATTTGGGGGTGTGGGCACAAAAATTGGCGCGTGGTCAAAAAATTTCTGCAGAGCTAAACGCGTCAATTTTTGCCCCTCTTTTTATTTCCAAACTGTTGGGAGGTATGAGATCATATGTGCAATTAGCCCTCCATTGATTACATGTTACAAGTGTTGTATTCAGCATGTCCACAATGTGCAGCTCTGCCACTTGGCTATTCTATAAAAAGCTGCATCTCTGCAACAAGTAGGTCAATCCATAAGTGTTATTACTGCCTCCACAAAATGAATCTAACTCTAGCAGCTCAAACCCAAAAGCAACCAAATGGTTTGTTTCTGCTGTGAATAGTTAAATGTGTATACATACAATAGCTACGTTATATGGACTAGTATTTTTGGTTTTGGAAGAGTAAAGGCCATTAAGGTCTAAAAATGCACTGTCAACTGTTGCTGATCATAATCATCATGTCTTGTGCCTGACTCAGTTCCATAGCACCTAAGGACAAACAATAAATTAGGCTTACGGGTACGAATTCTAAAATGGATCAAAACAGCCCAAGACAGACAATAGTAAATAATAAAAGAGAAAGTAGATATTTTCAGTATGTATGTATGTGTGTGTAGATCTTTTCAGTGTGTGTATGTGTGTGTGTGTATGTATATATATATATATATATATATATATATATATATATATATATATATATATATATATATATATATATATATAGATAGATATATATAGATAGATATTTTCAGTGTGTGTGTGTAGGTATTTTCAGTGCCTGTGTAGATATTTTCAGTGTGTGTATATAGATAATTTCAGAGTGTGTGCGTGTGTGTAGATATTTTCAGAGTGTGTGTATATAGATAATTTCAGAGTGTGCGTGTAGATATTTTCAGTGTGTGTGTGTGTGTGTATATATAGATAATTTCAGAGTGTGTGTGTGTGTGTAGATATTTTCAGAGTGTGTGTGTGTGTGTGTGATATGGCCGCCTGCACTGGGAGCTCCCTCTAGGTCTAGAAGTGCAGAGATAGCTAGCGGGCTTTTTCTTTAAAACCATTAACTAGTGAAAACATCCAGCATATCATTAAACTGTAAGTTCTCAGGATCACTATTATCAACATACATGGATCTCAACAAATTCTGCAACTTGATAAATGTCTGCCCTTTTTTTGGTAAGCTGCTACCGTACATAGGGAAAAAAACCTCATAGCACTGCTCTTACACTGTAGATTTGACCAAGCAAGTACGTTCATTGGAGTAGACAAACAATCCAGTATCTCTACACACATGAAATAGCGCCATACATAAACAATCACATTATATATATTATATGGAGCCACCTGGATTGTTGCAAGGGGAACCAACATCATAGAAAATGATGGACAGATACACAGTACAGTCAGTGTGCTCCAGGACTTGCATGCAGAACTGGACAAATTAATAAAAG
The DNA here is from genome assembly GCA_038501925.1 of Xenopus petersii. Taxonomy (NCBI): domain Eukaryota; kingdom Metazoa; phylum Chordata; class Amphibia; order Anura; family Pipidae; genus Xenopus; species Xenopus petersii. Next base: position 98,128,803 of record CM076678.1, on the reverse strand, counting down.
ATTCCAAGGGCTCAAGCCCCCTGTTTGCATATGCCATTAAGTTGCAATAGCTAATAACTAACTTACAAACTTATACCTGCAAACTATAAATAAAGGTGCCTCATGGAGAAAATGTGAATATTTCTATAGCAACAACATTTCGCAGCACTTACAGATTATACATCATTCCCTGCCCCAGTGGCGCTTATAAACTAAGGACCCTATCACATTCACATACAGTATGGTTAATTTTATTAGAAACCACTTAACCTGTCTGTATATTTTTGTCAGAGGAAACAGACTAAAACCCAGGGAGAAAAGACAGAATCCTTGTGCTCTGGCTGGAACTGAACATAGAACCCCAGCACTGCAAGAGAGTTGTGCTAATTATTGAGCCACTGTGATTTTTGTAATGACAGCATTCTGCAGCACTGAAGCTAGTGATCTATACATAACTCTATAACCACATCATTTATGTTGTATCTAATATAACAACAGAAGCAGATAACAACATTCTACAAAGATTTGTGCAGAAATGAAGAATGATGCAGGGACACAGAACTGTCAGGTCAGCATGTAGCTCCAAGAACTTGCTGTACTTTCCAACTCATACAAAATCATACAATAAAATTTCTGCTAGCCAGCCAAGGAACACAATGATTCTTTACAAATATGTTATCGCACAAAATATAAAGTCCTGAAATCACAGGAGCAAACTGATCACTTCCCAAAATCAGTACAGACTGCAAATGTAATGGATAAGTTGACTCCCACGTTGCTGAAGCGTTCATAGAAGATTTACAGAGTGATATAGAAATTACAGCTTTCTCTGAATGGCAGAGGACTTATTATCTGTATGCGGAAAAACTGATGGCACAAAAGGGTGGCATTTTACAGTAAGTATTACATACACAGGGGACACACAAAAGGCAGTATTTGAAAAGAGTAAAACTGGACATTGCAAGAGGCTACCAAAACTGTTGTGCCTCATTAACAAAAACATTCCTTTACATTCTGAAAGAAAGGAGAAAAGAGAGAGCAGGTTTACCTGGGAACTGCTTTTTGGCTGAACATCATAGCGCTGGCTGAACACTGCTTTCAAACTCCAGGTTCCTGCACATGTTTGTCTTCCTGTCTGTACACTGCCTCTAGCTAGGAATGCAGAAAAGCCTGAGCTGAAGCTAGTTCAGCCCAATCTACAATTTGGGACAGCTAAACAATAGCTCATTGCACACTGAGTGCTATAGACTCTGGGAAAAAAATTCTTCATACGTGCAGTGACATTCTAACAATGCAGCCTGCTATTCCTCCTGTCACAAGGGTGTGTTGTGCTCTATGGGAGGTGTACAGGGTGGGGGCTGGGGGTAAAGGGAACTTACTGTAACCAAACCTGTGTTTTACTAGATCAACTTTAAAGGTGCCTGTTTGATACGTTTACAAATGCCATGCACAAAGTTCTGCTGGCTTGTAGCTCACTTGTACTGAGCAGCGATATCCAGCTTGGACTACAATTCCAAAACCTTCCCCTTTGTCACATTGCCCAGGTGTTTCCTATAAGCTGCAAATAGATCAGAATATTGCTAGTAAGGTGGAAGTATAGAGGGTCTCTAATACACTGCCATGTCTATTCTGCCCCTGACTGACCAGCGACCAAGGTGCCTCAATGAATGTTGCAGACACAACACTGTATCCTGTGACTGGTAGTCTCTTCACACAGATGGAGCCACCAGACGTAGAGTTGTGAAACACTTCCTGTAAACCATATGTGAGCAAAACATCAGGGATACACCCTCAGAATTAGTGGTGGTAACAATGAAACCTTTATGGCTTCTGAGGTAAAGCCACACCCTTGTCCCACCTTCTTCCCATTTCTCCCACCCTTTTCCCGACCCCCTTTCACTTCTGTCCACCTTTACTTTCAATTTAATTTCTTTATGTGCGTCTCCACGTGCAGTATTTCTTATTTGGAAGATTTTTTTTTCTAAGAACATGATTAGAACCTGTGCACCAAGCTAATGATTATGTTTGCAAAAGCTTTATATATACCCATGATACCCAAAGTACTGTTTTAATATTAGAGGGGGGGAATCCTTTTTTAAAATTTAAATTATTTGATTAAAATGGAGACTATGGGAGATGGCTTTTCTCGTAATGCAGAGTGTTTTTGGTTAAAGGGTTTCTAGATTATTCCCAACTCCTATTCCACTGTTCCTCAAAAGAAGCGAGCTACATGGTTACACATCATATTTGCAGGGAATCTCAGGAAAACGCTATGCTCTCCTGGACAATACAGTTTAATTCCATCATCATCATCAATGTGCAAATTTAGAGGTTTTTGTAGAAGGGGTATTTATCAAGAATGATCTCTGTATTACAAACAAATGTACAGAACTGGAGGACTTCTTTTTTTTTATTATTATTATGTTTTGTAATTTACCGGTTTTTGGTTATTCCAGTCCAGTTGCTTCAATATTCACCTAATAAAATTCAAGAACCCCCCCATTGTTTATTTTGGCTCTGTTTATACGCAAATTGAAAACAAAGGTAATGGTTAAGCATGCAAATTCCATGCCGTCACCACTGCCACACTTAGATGGGCAAATAAACAGTAGGTGCCCTTGAAGAACACTCCCAGGGCCAACTTATTATCCACATATTTTACACATGGAAAGGGGAAGCATAGAAGTGACATAACAGTCAGTCTATGCAACTATTTGCCTCCATTGTGAGTGATTTAAATAATTTAAATACTTGACATTTCCATATGACGGTTATCTATTTATTTAACAACTACCTTTTCTTTTTAAGGTTGACGAATTTCCATTCCTTCAATTACATCATCTATGCACACTAGTTTTTTTTATTCTATTTTATTAAATGTAATCTTTAGATGCTTGATCAATATGCAATAATACCAAGGTTTAGCAAAACTTGCATTTATTTAAAAATAAAACTAGTGTATCCAAAACTGCTGGACAAAATGTTAAAACCTGCAATAAACACCTACATGTATTACATAGTCTCAGTGATTTTACAATTATTTGTAACTGTAATTGCTAATGAAAGCAGTATCTGTTCCAGTATCTGTTCTGCTAGTTCTGACTACTGAAACAATGTAGCAGAAGTCTGTGAAGAAGTATACAGGGCACTGTTGGGAAAAGACAAAAGAAAAGAATCTTGGCTGGATGACAACTGACTTTTGCTACACAATCTTTCAAGATTCAGAAGGAGCTGTTCAATTGCAATTATGTTTATAAATAACTTTATATAAACACATTTAAATTAAAAAAAAAATTAATATTGAAAAATGTTTCTTAGAATTACATTTCCTTTCAATAGCAATATTTTATTTTAGGTCTACATCCCTTTTAAATTGGCGCAACAGTGAGCCACCCATGCCCATTTTATCAATTAACAATGCAATTCTCGGCTGTCCAATTCTACCCACTGCATTCCATAAAGGTCAGCTTTTCTGTTGTAATGGGGGTTTGCTCTAATTAAAACGATTTAATTCACTACACACCCACACAGCTATAAATGCCCAGTGGAGACATGGAACATTTCAGCACTTTCTTCTCGATTTAACAAACAAAACATTTATGTAAGCCTTTTAGGGCTAAAAAGTAATATCATTGCTATGATCTAAAGATATTGCAAAGGATGCAGTAACACCAGTAAGGGACCTGCTACTGTATACCATTATAGGTGTGGTTTGTGAACTACGTTATGCACATGGTTAAGTACTCCAATTAATTGCAAACGTAAATTTTGGCAAAAACAATCAAGGAATCAACACTCAAAGGCAGTTGCAACTGGCCAAGTCACTCATGTTTATTGTGTCAGATGATCAAACAAAGTTCGGGGGCATACCCCTTTGTCAGGTGATACAAAACCATTTTAAATAATGACAACACCCCTCCTCCTTAGTGTTTTGCAAAAAGTCCATCCCATATGGGGGAGGTGTGCTGTGGGTATTTACACTGCTAGGAAATGGTTGTGTACCACCTGATGGAGGGGATGTTGTTTGATCAGCTAACACAATAAACACAAGGGACTTGGTCCCCTTGCAACTGCCTTTGAGTTGTGATACCTTTTTTGCTTTTGCTTCACTGCTTGGTGGAGTGCCATCTGCCTAGAGAATCAAGTACCAGGCTATAGCTATGGTTGCCACCTGGCCGGTATTTTACCCACCTGGTTGGTAAAAATGATGTTTGACCCCAATGTTATTAATAGGGAAAAAAGATAAATATATAGGAAGGCCGGTATTTTTGTCCAGAAAAGGTGGCAACCCTAGCTATACCTGATTTATGCTGTGGCCTTCAAGCATGGGAAAAATCATTATCATCGTATGCTTTTGGTTTTTAAATCTAAAGCACTCAGACTAAACTGCACAATGGTTGTCAGAGGGCCCTGAAAATGAAGCCACAGTTGGCAGATTTCAAATGAACCAAACCACCAGGTACTCACAGTGGTAGCTTTTACTCTTCTTCCCAAAGCGGCATGAGATGGAGTTTGCCGGCCTGGCTGCTGTACTTTGTAATTTTTAGCCAGGTAAAGCGTTGGCGGTTGTTTTGTAGGGTCAGGGGGTGGGGGCTGTATTTTGTCGTCAGGGTTTCTACTTTAAAGCCACTTTTTATTACTTACCTTTATATTCAGGCCCTATTCTAATGCTTTTCCACTCTCTAGTTCAAATCAATGAAACTGGAGAGGTGCTAATCAAAACGCTAAAGTCAATTTAAAGTTGAACTACTCTTTTAAACCTACCATAGCTCTAAAGTTGTACATGTATACAGAGATTATTAGACAAATCTTTTAATGTAGTATTTTCTTATGAAGTGCCAACATATTCTGCAACACTAATATCTCATCCAAACTGTATAACAAGTTCCGTGTTCTGCTTAATATAGTTTAGTCATTAAAAAAAACATTCCTGAGAATGTATTAATGTTAGGGGGAAAAAGGTAAACATATTGTTGGTACCACTAATTGATGCTGCATAATAAGTGTTTCTCAAAGCAGAAACAGATTGTAAATGTGAACTGCACCATTAGTATCCTTTACTGCTTCATGCATTCCCCAAACTGCTAAGGCACTGACCCATTTAGTACTGATGAAAGCAGCCATGTAACACTTCCTCCTAAAAGATGGCATTGACTGAACTGGGTAGTGCACTATGATAAAGTGCTTACATTCTAACGGAATCTGTAAAAGGTACCAAACATATCTAATCTCAATAATGGCCTTTGTCCTGCCATAGAGCCTAAGAAAATATTTATTGTGAGGTTTAAGACACAGATACAGATATTAATAAAAAAGCAAACTTTCATAGAAGTGCCATAGTGGCCGCCTGGCGCTTATGGTGTTAATAATCAAAGCTGAAGTCACCATCTGTGCAGATTCCAAATGAGTGTTTAATGGCAGCCTCAATCTTGCACGTAATGAAAGAGAAGCACAATGAGAATTATATTCTTTGACTCATCCAAAATCAATCCAATTCATTCTGTGCACAGATGGAGGAAGCGATATGTTGATGCCCAAGCAGCTATTATATAGTATGATAGAAGAAACAAACAGCAAAGAAACTTAGTTGACAATGAATGGAGACAGGATGAGTTTAAAACTTTTAACATGTAAATTCTGTGCTTAATTATGCTTGGGTGGCACTGCAAAAGTCAGTGTACTGGGTGACTTATAAATCAGCCTACACATACATATATTTTACTAATGGAACAGCGCTGAAGAAACTTGGGACAATCATATGCCATAACATCATACAAATGTCAATGGGGGGTTATACAAATACAATACACAAAAGCCAGGAATATCTTGTAAATTATATCCCTATAAACGGTGAGCAGCGATGCCTTCGCCCTCGTGCTTTTATATGGTCATGGAACTCCTCGGTGACTTATAATATCCTTATATTTTACAATAGGGGGTACTTTATTCACTATATAATACACAAGAGCCATGAACATCCTGTAAATTATATCCTTATAAATGGTGATTAGTGATGTCATCAGTTATAATGGGAGCTTAGCAATGAAATTTCTGTCACTCACAAACGTGTATATTACAATAAATAAAGTACCCCTGTTGCAAAATATGAGGATATTAGAAATCATCTCGGAGTTCCATGACCTGTATAAAAACTGAAATTAAATATGGCATATGATTGTCCCACACCTTATTATTATACATTTATACAGTTCCTAGATATTCTCCAGTGCTGCTATATGGTCACTAACTTATATTAGCCTTATATTTTACTTGAGGGGGGGTACTTTATTCACTATATAATGGCACAGGAGCCAGTGTAGATGAAAATAATTCACATTACAGGAATTTACATTCTAAAAATAGGAAAAAATAATACTCCACGTGTATCTGATCAAATTCTTTTGGTATTTAAAAGGGTGGAGTTAAATTGATGTAATAAATAATGTCAGCATTACAATAAACACAATAATTCCACTGGTTAATGAGTGTGGTTGTACAGTAGCAGCATAATTATGTATCGGATATTTTTTGCACTATGGGAACAACAGTGTGACCTCAAATATTTATATAACAATGTAATGATTTCCTGGCCAAAGTGACATTAAACCCCATTCGTCTATCGAAAGCCAGACCAACACAAAACGGTGCCCCCCACATAGCTGTTGCTCCCAGCAACCCGACCCTCTCTTCCTCACTCCTTGCCACTGTAGCTCCACTCTCAGTAATCCTGATCCCTAGGGCTGAAGTTAGAGGAATAAGCACCATTGTGCCCCTTCTGCCCACCCCTAGCTACACCCCTGAGTTTTAGGTCTCAGAAAAGTTATGCCTTTGCGCGAACAAATTTTGCTTTGTGCGAATTTAATATAGCTTTTGCGAGCCCGGAAACTGTTTAGCGACCACTTTGCGAAATTTATAGTCTGCGCCAATGCGCAGTCAATGTAATAAAGCTTCTTACTGAAAAAGTCGTTATGTTTGCTCCAAAAGATTACGACACCTTCAAGCACTTCTTATGAGTGCGCAATTAAAATTCGCAATGCGCAATTAAAATTCGCAATGCAATAACAGTTTAAGGAACAATATTACATTGCGAGATGTGGATTTTTAGTCTTATTGGTGCGAATTGTTTTGCTCTTTGCGACTTTTATTACATTCCCCTGTTAATGTCTTGAATTTTCTAATTGGTGTGATATAGTCTCCCTTGTTGTGGGAAATTGTACATCTATATCCAGCAATTGAGTTGTTAGGAAAAGGTTCCCAAACTTTCAATGGCTTTGTAAACAATGAGCCTCATACTGTATGTAGCTACATCTAGCTATGAGTGGAATGCATTTCCTGCCTGTACATTGTAAATGGGGGCCTATGGGCAGGAACAAAAGGGAAGAAAAATGCTATTTAGAGTAGTCACCTGAGGGAATTCAGAGACTAGTGGGATTACGATGCCTGTACTATAAGAGTTTCATGCTCTTATAGTACAGGTATGGGACATGTTATATAGAATGTTTCAGACCTGGAATTTTCTGAATAAAGGGTCTTTCTGTAATCTGGATCTCTATACCTTAAAAAAACAATTTAAACATTAATTAAACCCAATAGGGTTGTTTTGGCTCAAATAAGGATCAATTATATCTTAGTCAGCATCAATAACAATGTACTATTTTATTATTACAGAGAAAAACAAAAATTATGGAAGAAGGCCACCCCGTACTTCGGAGCTTTCTGGATTAATGGATCCCATACCTGTATACCTAGTACATAATAAGGATGTTATAGGATCTATATACACAATAAAAGGTAATATAACACATAAAATCAGTTAGCTGAATGGAGAGTTTATTCACCACAAATATGTTCCAAAATTATGGTCACACCAATCCTTTTGTCCCTATATACAAAAAGTTTCTCCCCAGGCTCTTTTTTTTAATGGGTGCATTGCTCCAGCCTCCACTTTGTTTAAAGAGAAGCTTATTGTATAATGTACTTGTATGATGTATGATTGACATATTGTCAATTTCCCATCTGCCCCTGGTCATGTGTCTTGTGCTCTGATAAACTTCAGTCACTCTTTACTGCTGTACTGCAAGTCGGAGTGATATCACCCCCTCCCTTTCCCCCCCAGCAGCCAAACAAAAGAACAATGGGAAGGTAACCAGATAACTGCTCCCTAACACAAGATAACAGCTGCCTGGTAGATCTAAGAACAGCACTCAATAGTACGATTTAGAATGAAAATCTTCATAGTCAGCACTCAATAGTAAAAACTCATGTCTCACTGAGACACATTCAGTTACATTGAGAAGGAAAAACAGCAGCCTGCCAGAAAGCATTTCTCTCCTAAAGTGCAGGCACAAGTCACATGACCAGGGGCAGCTGGGAAATTGACAAAATGTCTAGCCCCATGTCAGATTTCAAAACTGAATTTAAACAAATCTGTTTGCTCTTTTGAGAAATGGATTTCAGTGCAGAATTCTGCTGGAGCAGCACTATTAACTGATTCATTTTGAATTTTTTTTTTCCCATGACAGTATCCCTTTAAGCACACAGTCCCATCAGCCAGGTCCAGGGCAAGCCAATCAAGCACCTAGGCAACATGGCAGGTAACCTTGTTCCCCCCATGCGTGTGCAAACGTGCACGCGCACCCTCACATCGAGGGCGAGGCAGTGATATAGGGGAGGCGGCAGAGGGGAAGGTCGGAGTGGGGAGGAGAAGCAGCAGTGGGAAGGGCTGGAGTGGGTAGGGGAAGTGGCAGAGGGCTGGAGTGGAGATGGGAAGCAGCAGATAGAGGGTAGCGACTACAAACTAGGGGTAGGAAGAAAAGGTACCTGCATAGCTCCCCCCAATTGTTGCACTCTTCTGCTTACCCCTAGGTCCGGTCCAGCTATCAGCTTCTGTAAAATCTAAAATTCTAGAAAGGGGAAGGAACATTTTATTTTCCTCTCTTTTTCCCTGCTTGTTTTTTTTCGGAGGGCAACACAGACAAATGCCTCTTGGAAACATTCATTTCAAATAGTTCAATGTGAATTTAGGTGAAGAAAGCTTAAATAAACTGAATATAAAAATGTAATAGTGGTGCACACAAAATATTTACAGATACAGCAAAGATGCACAATCTACAACTGCCCTCTAGGGGTGGCTACTGACAGTAATAATGCCAGCTAATAGCTTGTATGCATATTTGTAAAGCCAATAACTTTGTAACTTATTATTTCTTCGGAAACTGACAGTGGGTGTCAATTACTAACAATGGGCCATTCACTGCTTTGAACTTGTAAAACATAAGTTGGATTCAAAAGGCTATGTCAGTGTTGGTTTTCCAGCTTTCTAACCAAAGCTGTCATGTACCTGATAACTTTGCAATAGGCCTAATTGTAACATTTATAAGAAAATATTTCTAAGTGGTATTATTCAGAGCTAAATAGAGCCCATACAAGGTGTGCGTATATATACATGCTTGAGCTCTGTTTGGGTGTTAGTAACAGGTGGCTCCCTAATCTACTTTGTGCTGTTTATTGTCAGTTTTTAAGGCTTAATATTGTTTGATGCAAACATGAAATAAGAGAAGTGGTAGAAAACGTACCCAGCTTGGCAGCACCCTCCGGTGGGTAGTCTGGAAATGGACCTTCTGATGGGACACTCACAGTCCTACGTAGGCTCCTACTTTTGCTGGATTCTGGATGTAAGTCCTGTGCAGTTTCCCCAGGCATCTATAATAAGAAAAGGCACAGACATAAGAACAACTTGGTTCAGTAATGATCCCTGCTAATCTCCTTCCAGCTAAGAGAGATACAACAATTGATCTCTTTATCCTGTATGTGATTATAAGCCATGCAAAAGAGCTGCCCTCTAGTGGTGGATGATATACAGTGCCAGAGAACAATGTCTATACCTTACAGAAGAATCAACAATATACAACAATGTGTTCTGTACTCTTGCTAGACTGCTCAAGGGGATCAATCATGGATGTTCACACTGTGATACTGCAGCTGTTGTTCACCTAAAATTGCCAGTATCAATGGTGTAATAATAACAATAATAATAAATGTTCAACAGCAGGAACGGCACAGGTTGGCAAACCCTAAGGAATGTCTATTTCATTAAGCCTGAGTAATGATTTAAAAAGAAAAAAAAAAAAAAAACGCAAGAAGCACTTTACATGACACACAATAACAAAGCAAAATGTATGGGTAGAAAATAATATAATAACAATTGAATTAGCTCAATTTGGTCCACTGTGTGGTTGGCCAAATCAGACAAATATCTGCTGCCACCTTCTGGTTTCCTACTGTGTTATTAGCAACAGGCTTAAGGTGGCCATAGAGGTAACAATTCTGATCTTTCTTGGAAAAGATCTTTCCAAGAAAGATTGTTCGTTTCAATACACACGTGTAGAGCTGAATCGTCAGATATACAGGTAGACACAATAGAATTCTACCTGTATCTGACAATTCAGCAATAACAAAGGCCGATGTTCAGGTGCCTTCAAAGGCACCCAATCAAAATTTTCCGCCCAGCCCGATCGATGAGCCGACCAAGATCCAAGTCTTCTGCCGATATCGGTCGGCTCTTTTCCCACCATACATGCACCGAATATAATACGAACATTTGTTTTGTACGATATTATCTGTGCGTCTATGGCCACCTTTAGCCTTGTGTCCAAAGGGGCATAATGTGATGTCTCATGTGGCACAATAAGATGGAAACAGAAAAACAGGAATAATTCTTTGACAAATGTTTGCCCAAGCCCAATGTCATGCTATCTCTCCTTCCCATTCTTTTTTTTGTACGTTTGCTTTCCCCTTTATCTTCCAAGTTGCTCCAATACGCTAAACCCCATAAGAGAACTTAAGCGAAGTGCCCTTCACCCTCCTAAACTGATCCATTAGGGAGCAGAGTGGCTGAAGGAAAGGTGTGCTTAGAAATCGGATGAGGATTTGGAAACCAGTTAGGAAGAGCGGTATAAGAGTACAGATATCTAGTTTCCCATGCACAGTTCCCCAATGCTCATTAAGCCTAATTATTGTTATTATCTATTATTTTTATATTGTTATAGTTGCATGGAGCACTAACCATTCAGTGCCACATGTGGTACCTTTTACCTCCAAAAAGGTACCATTGCGCTGATGCCACAGATTCTATGGTTCCTTTTAAAGGCATTAATGAGATTAGTCATCATTTACATCGGGTTTACCAGAGTTTACAATCTACCACTATCGCATACTGCTAGACTAAACCCACACAGACACTGGAAAATATACAAACTCCATACAAATTGGAATAAATCTGCACTGCCCAAGGATAATGACGACATGGCTTTACCACTTGCTAGAATGTTGTTTTCACATATTTAGGCACAGTACATTAGACCACGGCTGTCTAACAAGAGGCCCACAGGCACATAGGTTCCCCTCCAAGAGAGTGAATGAATTTAGACAGTGCTTATAAAACTTGGCCTAAACCAAAGCTGTCCAATAGGGATTAGATGTGGCCTTTCATGGGCTTTAATGCCCACAGTCTGATCTAGGGCTCCATATACTTCTCTATATGACACCTCTTTAATATGAAAATTGTCCATTGAACATGTGATATGGCACAATGCATGTAACATTTTGCACAGTGCTGGCCTAAATACTGCTCCCAGAAACAAATGTACTGCATATTGATCCAGGATCTCTAATTAGGCTTGTCTGGTGAATTGTCTTCTTGAAAGCTTGTGTTAGAGGACACAAAGGCCTTTTGCATAGTTCTTCCTAATAGCAGTGGGAACGCTGCATGTCAAACACAAGAATGATTATGTAAGAGACAGCTTTCCTTGTAAGTGCCAATCATTTGCTCCACTTTTTAAGAAGCAAGTGTTAAAAGGTAATTGCATGGAAAAGCAAAAAGGAGAATAAAACCCAGCAAGAGAAATAGCTTCCCAGCAGCTCTGGGCACATGGAAACATTTTTGGCAACGAGATTGGAATTGAGAAGGGCTCCCTTCTGCGTGTTTGTGATTAGTCACAGTGCTAAGCAATCAGCTCTCCCGCTTCTGAAAAAATTATTGAGAAGCAATATGCGTGCTACTATGGGATGTAGCTAAAAAACAAGACTAATGACATGATTACTCAGGACAGCCATGGGAAATGGTAAAATTGGATATTTAAGCCAAGCATTGACAATAGCATGAATATTAGGCAACCCTAATATATATTTCTAGATGATGTAGAACAGTCAGTTAATAATCTAAACTATTAACCGTTGAACATTTCCTGGCCACTCTATGTGTAACATGCCATAAGAGCATTCCAGTCTGACTCGCTGCCTTTCCTTGAATCCGATTTAATTGATCAAAAGTAGAAAAGTCAGCCCATGAACATGCCATTAAGGTGATATATTGCTCCAGTTACTTCCTGTTGTGGATGTTTGAATTTTAATGGCCCAATGGTCAATGTATGCAGTTTTTTTTCCTGAATGGCAAGAATTTACTTATATGGAGATGTGCAACGTGAAGCAAAATGTCTTGTGACATTAGCCTTAAAGTGATACGCACACTAAAAATCTACTTTTCAAAATATTAATGCACCTATAGGTCACATTGATTGCTTTTTGCTAAAAGTACTTCATTCGTGAGTAATTGTTACTTGAAGTTTCTAAACCTGACTGTTTTGTCAATCTGTCAGTTAGAGATTCTAAAGCTAATAAACTACTGCTGCACAAATATGAAAGCCCTCTCATAGAGGAACATCAGATAGTATTGTAAAAGCATTTAATGGCAAGATTATAAATAGCATGCAAACACAAAGTTATGATAGATTAAAAAAGGTGTCGGTATCCCTTTAAAGGAACAGTAACACAAAAAAACAAGGGTGTTTTAAAGTAATGAAAATATCATGTACTGTTGCCCTGCAATGGTAAAAGTGATGTGTTTGCTTCAGAAACACTACTATAGTAAATATAAACAAACTGCTGTGTACAAATTGAAAAAAGGCTATATGGCACAGGTTAAATAGTGGATAACAGATAAAAGCCTTATGTTCTACACGGCTTATCTGCTGTGTAACCTGAGCCTTTTCTCCTTTGAATGGCTGCCCCATTGCAGTTTATTTATATAATATACAATAATAGGGGGTTGTGGGAGCACTCAAAAGGCTAAGTTAAAGTATAATTTATATTTAAGTATAAGGGAAGTGCTATTTTTCAATGCACATTTCTTGGTTCCCTGTTTGACAAATAATTCAAAGTGCATATGTTTACAAAACAGTTTTTAGTTACAAAGTTAGGATCATAAAGTTGATAAGCCACCATACCACATCAAGGTAAACCCCACACGGTGGTCCCTAACTTGTTACCTCTGGTCATAGTATAAAGGATCTAGTTCCTCTCTGCATAGTAGCATTAATCAAAGTAAAAGTCTGCTAAACCTTGGTTTCAGTCTGAAGTCTAAATCCTCCCCGCCGCTGACTTGCGGCTTTTAAGAGAGAGTGATTACCCAAACCAACGGCCATTTTTTAAAAAAATTTACAAATGTAAAATGTATATAAATGTAAAATGTATATAAACAATAGTAGTGTTTCTGAAGCAAACAGAGCAGTCTTACCAGTGTAGGCCAACACTGCATTATTTTTTGCATTATTTTTTTTTATTACTTTAAAACACTTTAATTTGTTGATGTTACTGTTTCTTTAAGATAATGATAAACAAAGATGAGACCAGGGGCGCTTCGCCAATGAGGCGAGTGGAGGCTTTAGTCTCAGGCGGCAATGCCCCACTAGGTACCAGGGTCAGCAAAAATGCTGCTCTTGGTACTTAAACCGGAATTAATGCACCTATAGGTCAAACCGGAAATTCTAGCTCTCTTCTAGCACAGAGAGTGCAGTTAGGCTCTCTGCGCTAGAGTACTGGCCCTCTCTGCCGCCCTGGACCCCCTCAGGAGCAAAAAGGTAAGCGTATGGGGGGAGGGGGCGGCAGCAAGTGCTGCTGCCTCAGGCGGCGGAGGGGCCAGGATCGCCCCTGAATGAGACTGTTCTGTATTTTGACCATCCTCGCACTTAGCCACGAGAATAGTCATGGGAGAAATGCAAGGAATCTCCTTGTTTGACTTCACTTTTGAGTAAACAAGATGAATTATACATTTATCACCTCACATACCAATTAAATTGAATTTTCAGTGGAGTTACCTAATGCCATGTCCCTTGATGACGACTCCCAGCATTTTGGAAGTAACGTCACAGTAGCAGAAATCAGGATACTTTTATTTTTTTATTTTTATTGAAAGCTGTGCCCATGAAATTGAACCAGGTTCCTACATTGTTGGGAACTCGATACAAACCCATAAACTGGCATTAGTCTGCCCAAATGATTTTGAAACTGTAACTGTTCTGCAATTGGTTTCTTTGTCTTTGAGAAATGTATCAACTAATGTAGCAAATTATAACAGTTCAGAATCTGCATCTGGATTGCTGAGCTAAATACCAAGACAAGAACATTCAAGTTTGAACTCTTTAAAAAAAAAAAAAAATGAACAACAATCTTAACCAAATGTTTAGAAAGTAAACTATATGCACAAATGGAGGACTATATTTAAGAAATATGCCACTGTATAGTCTGCAGCACTCCTCAGATCTATTGTAAGAAGAATATAAAGAATGTGCAAGATTCGGAAGGAAACCCCAATGAGTGAGAATAGCGAGTGCTATTGCAACATTGCACATGAAGCTGCTATATAACAAGTGAAAATTGCTCTGTCCCCAAAAATAAAGTTTAATTTAACAAACATGCTCAAGCTGACAAGTGGTCATTGTGACCTTTTGCTAGCCCATTGCTTTTACACTTGTGACATTCAGTCATCTGACGTCTGTGCTAGCATGTGGTGGTGCAAAACAATTTACACAGGTGACAGAAGCAGAGCCCACTCAATATGTCATGACCATAGGGCAACAATTGCTTCCCCCCTTCCCTGGCTAAAGGGGCTATGATTATCTTTACACCCTGACAATAATTTACTTGGTACTGAAAGGAATAGGCAGAAACATTACCGTTTACATTTACTCTATGAAGGTTCCCTGCTGTTCCAGTTAGTACTTTGGAAAGTCACACTTTCAGAACAATGTGGGTGTGAAGCTTCTGAATTTGTAGTGATATTCTCATGATTACAGTGTTGGCAACATTTAAAGGTCACCTAAATCCAATAATGAATCATTCACTGTGCTCTTGTGAGCACTTCTGCACTTTCTATTTTAAAACACTTTAAAGATATTATCAGTAGATAATTCTGACTTTTGGTTTAGCAGCTATCTTTGTCCCACAGGTGAGTAAGTGAGAGTAACAGGCATAAGTCAGATTACTAAAAGATCCCAGTAATAAGAAAGTGGGGGGCTCAGAAAGCAGTACATTTAAGACATAATTGCATAATAATAATAATAATAATAATAATAATAATAATAATATGTACTGTGCCTAAACAAAGCAGATAGTAGTTGATTGGTTAAACGGAGTGATTGGGTTGTTGGTTTGTGTACCAAACATCTGATTGGGCCTGCCACAAGGACGGCTTCACCAAGTTGCCAATCAAATAAACAGATTTCTTTATGTATCACCAGCTTTTGGGTCAGTTAAAGACAATCAGAGAGCTCACCTCATCCTCACGGTTTAGGAGCACCAGTTGGCTTTCTGTCAGGATACAGTACTTGCGCTCCCATGTTGTGCTTTCTGTGTAGGGCGACTGACCGCATGATAGTCTGTGTGTAGGTGGCCCTTTCACATCTATTAAATGCAAAAGAAACAAAACATTTCAAAATGATTTCATATATGGTCAGTCAATCCAAATATACTTAATATTTACAATATCGTGTAGGATCTGAGACACAACCCTTCAATGTAAAAATGTTATCATTCTGCAGCCTTCAAGGTCTGATAATTGGCTGGCTTCTGCTATATTGATTTAATCGGTAGAACAAGTAGTGTGTCTAGAGCAGTGGTTCCCAATTGGTACCAAAACAAGGAGCAGTGGTTGGGGGCTTAGTCTGAAAGCATTAGTTTGAGATGCCTAATCACTATTCTATGTACTAATATATACTAGCAGGAACGTAACATAGTGGGATTTCTATGTGAATTTGATTGTTTATATGTTTTGGAACTGTTGCTGATACTGCAAATGTTTCCATATATCAGTAAATATGTTATGAGCTAATAGGGACCCTATATAACAGTTCAATTTCAAAAGGAGGGCTTAAACCAAAAAACTACACTAGTCTAGAGAATAGCAGGGACAGATGAATATGGATTTCAATAGCAATTACATTAACAAATAACTTTATATCCCAGTAACATATAACGTAAGAGCTTAAATTATTGTTGAGGTAATTTCTCCTGTTTATAGTAGTATTATAGCAGCATTGTCTAACAATGCAAGGATTTGCTGTTAAGTGGGGATTTAAAGTAAAAAAAAATAAATTATAAAACAATATTCATAGTGGTCTTCTGGTCATTTAATATTTTTTGGGGCTCATTAGATATTTGCAGTTGGGATACTGTTATACTGCTTGGCAGGCTTTAGCACAACAGCTCTCTTTCAAGACCCCTTTACGACACAACCCAGACCCAGGTTGTTGCCAACCCCAATTACACTTTCTTTTTTTTTTTTTTTTTTTTTTTTAGAAAGGTAGCAACAGTATATGCATTTCTTTATCCTTTTAACCAAAGGGTTACTGTGCCAAATGACTGGTATTAGAAGTACTGTATAAAAATGTGAATATCACAAAAATGAATGTAAAGTTCAAAAGTTCTAGGAGAAGCACCCGGAGTACGTTTTGGATCCCACGGATCCCTTTTAAGTCTAAGGAAAGATATCATATTTGTAGACCTATGAAGGCAAATCGGCATATTCATTACCTTCACTTTTCTCAGGAAAGCCGAGGAGAACAACCGTTACATTAAGTTATAAATGTTCCAATTTTATTATAGCTGTTTTTTGCAACCATTACATCAAAAATATATCATTAAAGCCAGTTTTACAGAAAACATTATTCCTGGAAAAGTCAAACTGAAACTGCTTTGTTGTATTGTCCTGTCTAAACACTAGAGGGCAGCCACTAACAAGGAAAACCTGGCATACGGAATACTGTAGGAACAGACCCATTCCCTCCCCCCCATTTAGGATACACACACAGAATACAATAAAGCTGGGTCTTCACTACAAAATATTACAAAAGTGATCTTATTCCAATACTTTGAATGAAGCTCCAGTGTAGAATATATATAAATAGATATATTAACAAATAAAATAAATATAAGTACATGTGTTTGTAAGAGAGAGAGAGCCTGTAAGAGAGAGTGCATGCAAAAGAGAATGTTAAAGAGAGCACATGTAAGAGAGTGCTTGTAACAGAGAGCATGTGCAAGAGAGAGTGTGTGTGTAACAGACGGAGAGAGAGAGAGAGAGAGAGAGAGAGAGAGAGAGAGAGAGAGAGAGAGAGAGAGAGAGAGAGAGAGAGAGAGAGAGACCCTGCAAGGTTGTTTCTGACTTCACATTGATTAGGACAAAATTACATTCTCTGCTCATTTATTTACAAATGTGTGTACCTTAATTTACACTAAAGTCATACATGGCAAACTAGAAGCAGTGTCTGGCTGGGCGTGTCTCTTGGATACACTAAATGTTAGGTAGGATTTACACGAGGAATAGGTGAAATTGAGGGATGCTTTTTCAATCTCAACTACTATGATAGATCTAATCAGAATATTATGCAGCTAAAGCTCAAAAAAACACAAAGGTTCTTTCAGCTGGTCCCGATATAAATGTATATTTGTTTTACTAGTCAGTAATCCATGCAATATATTCAGATAGAATTCAGACTAGATGTTGCAATATAAGGTTCATGCCTTTTTAAAGTGTTGCCACTCTAGCTGAGACTCAATTCAGACATCCACAGAACAATTATATTGGTTCATTCAGAAACTGAATGTTTTTATTCATTAAAATGTTGTACCTCCTCAGAATTACACCAGGGAAGTTAAGAAAGTCTGCTGCTATTCCAGGGGATTTGGGGAAACAATGATAATTTTCGTTATAAATCTCTCTCTTACTCTCTTTTTTTTTTAATAGAAATACAGAAGTATCAAGTAGGACCTGCTAGCATGAACTCTGCAAAAAGGAAGTAGGAAGAATGTTTTTATTTCTAGTGAACAGAAAGGGGAATTTATTTTACCTAATAAAAACAATGATGTGACAATATGAATATAAGCACTGTATAAGGAACACACCCAGTCTACAAAGAAAAAGAAAATTCCACTAGTGGGGGAAGAAAGAAGAATGTATCTATATACACCAGCATCAGATTCTTCATTAGCTACAATGGGTCAGAAACAAAAAGAGGGTCATCTGTGCTCCCTATGAAATCACAGGTCAAATTTAACCTGTTGTGATGCTAATTTGGGATAAGGACTAGATTGACAGCTGGAGACGCCCTCTTAACACGCTTGGCTTGTTACTTTGCCTGATGGGATAAGGAAGCTAAGGGAAAGACTTTCTTTCCCATGGTTATAAATATTCAGTGTACTGCTTGCGTTACAGGGGAACAGGGGCATGGTACACAATCCCAGAAAGAATTTAAGAGTTTAAAGCAAATAGTTTTTTTCTTAAATCATGAAGGGGCTTCAAAAGCAAAACTGTGCAAAATCTCTCTGAGAAGAGGCCTATAAAATGCAAACATCTAATTCTAGCACAGACTAATACACGTTGGTCATTTATTTGAAGATTCTATACCAATCTGCCATACCTTTCATGCTTTGTTATGATGTGCTAG
Source organism: Xenopus petersii (assembly GCA_038501925.1). Classification (NCBI taxonomy): domain Eukaryota; kingdom Metazoa; phylum Chordata; class Amphibia; order Anura; family Pipidae; genus Xenopus; species Xenopus petersii. Next base: position 98,110,045 of record CM076678.1, on the reverse strand, counting down.
CAGCCAGTTGTGCTACAAACCAATAGATATTAGGATATGTATTTATTAGAGCAAAGGGAGAGTAGTATCTGGCAAGCTCAGCACAGCAAGCTGACATTCATTAGACTAGTATGGATGACTTGTAAAAGGCTCACATGGCCAGTAACATTAATGGCATCTGATCTGCTCATCTGGAACAATGGAGCATTTCAAATTAAATATGGCAAGACTTGCAGAACAGACTGGAAACAACCTATGGAATATTTAATATGATTTAATGCAGATCTAATCCATCTCGAAGCACTTAACAGAACAATGAACAGTATTATTGAAACATCGCATTACTGCAGATTGACTGCTTCTTTAATGCACTGAAGTAATAATGGTATTATTAAAATAACAGTTGCATCTACAGATTTGGGCCATGATTTGTCTTTATCCACTATCTCTTTTGTCTGCCTTTAATAGATTTAGACTATAACCAGCCACATGAGATCTAATAACCTCACAGGCATCTGTTATTCAATAATGAAAATGATTGCCAATTGGTTCTTGACCCTGAAGCAAGATGATGTTTCACAATAGAAGAGTGGTTAGAACTGCAGCGGTAAAATCATTTTTAAAAGAGATTGTTTTGTGTCTTTGTATACAGAGAAAATGGCACAGAATAATACAGAGATATTTAAATAAGTTGTGTTAAGGTAGAGGTCTGCAAGTGCCTTGTTGTTGCTGAACTACAACCCTAAATCATCTCAATGCAGCCTTGAGCTGTCAGAGACTCTGGAGTTGTTTGGCATCAGCTATCAATCCAGATATCGGCTGCAGAAATAGTAGCACTGACGACTGTCAGGCATCTACATGTAATACATGGCACCAAGTTCACCCAAGTGCAGTAACCCATAGTAACCAATCCCATGTTTGCTTTTAAGCAGGTGACCAGTAAATGCTCCCTGCTGATTGGCTGCAACAGGCGATTAGATGAGTAGCAAACTTTGCACCTTTTATTACACAATCATAGAACACAGAGATCACCCATGTTTGTACATACACAGCTGAATCACACAATAGTATAAAGGCTGGATCATTTGAACAGCACTTAGTAAAATGACTGAAGGAATTGCAGAGACTGCATGTAAATTAAATGCAATTAGTTATGCTAGGCTAAAGGCATTTTATAGAAGTATGCGCTTCTGACATCACGCGTATAATGAGCAATTCACTGCATTTGCTTATTATGTGCATGTCCTGACGTGGCTGCTCATACCAGGAGCTCCTGGTGCGGGTGACCTAGCGCTGGTGGAGGGAAATTTAAAAAAACTACTGTTACCCCCAACCGGAGTGTGAGCTCTAATAGCCCGCACCTTTGGCTGGGGATAATATTTTTGCCCAACAGGTGCCATATAAGGAAAGATTCAAGAATTCTTTTAATAGGATACTAATACTTTACGTTAAGTATTTTCTCTTCAATTTCCTTTTACTCTTAATCACATAATGAGTAACCACATTTCAAAAACAGCAGAGCGATCACTTATAATAGGCTGTTTTACACAGAAACCTTTATGTTTCTCAGTGCGGCCGAGGAATCTAAGAAAGACTCAGGCATTCTATTTTTACATTGGGGCTGGAAGGCAAGGCATTCAGTGTATGTGCTCGTTAGAGTAGAAGAAAGAAGAATATAAACAAATATAAGAAGGGTCTGTATTTCCCCTTAAAATATGCAGTTAAATACATTAGACTAACCTAGCCATTTGTATAAATCTGTTTAAATAAACAGCACATTCTAGCCCTGCATGAAACACCATGTATATCAAGTGTGAAAATCAGCCATTGCACAGACTTTGGAAGCTTTTGTCGTTACTGTCAAACAGAAAACACCTCAACAGAGCTAAGCAATGACATTTCCTAGTCATATACAGTAGATACATGTAAATATTCCATGCATGCAATAAGTTATTATACTTTACTCATTCAATAAAAAATAGATGAAATAATATACGAGTACAGAGTGTTGCCTATGACCACTAATGATCACGGACTGAAAATGTGAATTACAACCGTAGGTGATGAAATGCTAATGCAGTTATGTACATTTCCTTCAGTGCATTTGGATATCCTGGACCTGCGGACCAACCTCCTGACTGCAGCAAACTGGGTTACCGCAGGTAACATGACTTATTTGTGGCCTGGCCAGGATGTCCTTATTTGATGTATGTGGAGTGTTGGATTTTATATATTCATTATTCTCTCTTACTAGACTCTGAAAATCCAAAACTGGTTTCAAACATGCCTATGCTGCAACATCACCCTGGCAAGTAAAGGTGGCCATACATGGAGAGATCCGCTCGTTTGGCGATGTCGCCAAACAAGTGGATCTCCCTCCGAGATGCCCACCTTGAGGTGGACAATATTGGGCTGATCCGATCGTGGGCCCTAGGGCGGTCGGATCGCAGGACCGCATCAACGAACAGATGCGGCCGCGATCCAACGGGATTTTTAGTCCCATCCGATCGAGATCTGACCGACTTTCGGGGAAGCCCGTCGGGGGCCCCCATACACGGGCCAGTAAGCTGCCGACTCGGTCTGTCGGCAGCTTTAATCGGCCCGTGTATGGCCACCTTTAGCCTGTGTATGTGAATCTCAAAGGATCTTGGGAATATAGATATAAAGGACTAGAATTACAATCTGTTTAGCTCTTGGGTTATTCTCATGAATAGCTGGGTGAAACAAAATGGCCCTAATCCAAAAGCAAAGGTCAGTGCTGAAACTTCATATTGTCAAGCTGAAAATAATGAAGTTGCAAGCAGCCACGGCTAGGATCATGCTTTGTATTCTCCACTGCAGGCAGAACACTCTCAGGACAGGCTTAAAGGGGAACAAAGCAAGAGGAGATCCGCCTACATCAGCCCTAGTGTGTGCTTGCTTATACAGAACACAATTATTTGCCAAACGTAAACTGCAATTATCTGTTTAGGAGCTGTATAAAGCATGGCAAAGTATTCCCTCGTGGAACACCCACACAGAAATCTCTGTCACCTCCCAACGTTGCCTCCATCCAAGTTAAACTGACTGCTGGGAGGATCAGCACGAATAAATATACATGCAGAGAAATCTCACTGCATATTTTAACACTCTCATTGTTTGCCTACTACAGCTGTTTGATTTGGTGGCTGAAAGCAATTTGGTGGTTGCAGGAATAAAGGAGTGTTAGGCCAGTTTGACACTATTTATTCTCATGGCACATAACAGCCAGATGATTACATGCTAACAAGCTGCTTACGTTACTCAACACAATGCTTGTCCCATGCTCCAGGAATCCACACAGGCTGCAAACGCATTATATGGGGACAAAGAAGACACTGAATAAACCAAAAAATTCAGGCATTTTCCAGTATTGGCAGCACTATAATTAACTGACTGTGCTATTCAATGAATGGGTAACTATAAAAAAGAATATGGGCAGTGGCACACAGGTCAATTTCTATCATTTGAAAAGCACAGAAAATACCTATGATAGTGTCAGTATTAGCAAAGTTCATTAAGGCATAGGATCTCTCACCTAGGGTTGGACTAATGTATTCACTCAAGTCAAGTGCAAATTACAAGACTTTAAATGAAATTTAAGCCAGGAACAGTTACAGCATTTGATTCATACACAGAGTGGCCCAGAGGACACAAAGAGAAAATCGAATTCTGGAACAGTTGGACAACAGTAGAAAGCACCCAGGGGTGATCTAATGGCTATACTTGTTTATGGGCTGCTGCTGGGTCACAGCTCAAGATCTGCTGGTAGATCACAATGTATCTACTGTTGAAAACGCTAAGCAGCAGGGAAGTCAATAAGCAAGGAAAGCTGCTAGGTTACTTGTCACATGCAGCTAGCGTCAAATCTCACAGAACGAGGAAAGCTATGAGGAAGACCCGGTAGGCTGGCAGAAAGGAGGCAGGCTATGAGGAACACTTGGTGGACTTGCAGAAAGAAGGTGGGCTATGAGGAAGATCTGGAAGGCTGGTTGAAAGAAGGCAAGCTATGAGGGAGAATTTATAGGTTGGCAGAAAGAAGGCAGGCTACAAAGAAGACTTGGTAGGCTGGCTGAAAATATCCTGCTTAAAGAGGTTGTTCAGCTTTAAATTAACTTTTACTATGATGTAGAGAGTGATATTCTGAAGCATTTTGCAATTGCTTTTAATTTTTTATTATTTTTGGTTTTTGAGTTATTTAGCGTTTTAGATCAGCAATCTGGCTGCTAGGGTCCAAATTATCCTAACAACCATACATTGATATGAATAATAAACTAGAATATGAATAGGAGAGACTCTGATTAGAAATATTAGTACTAGAACGTACTATAAATTTGTCAGTGAGTCACCCCCCCCATTTGAAAACTGGTAACAGAAGACGGTGACAATTTAAAAACTATGCAAAAGAAAAAATGAGGACCAACTAAAAAGTTGCTTAGAATTAGCCATTCTATAAGACACTAACAGTTAGTTTAAAGGTGAAAAAGTCCTGGTAGAATACAGGGTGATTTCCTGACACAGCTGTTGGTGGCACTACTTAAGTCTTCTAAGGAGTAAACTATAAAAATATGTACAGTGAAACTTCGATTTTAAGTCCCCTGGTTTTAAGTTTTCCCACATTTTACATTTTTTATTTGTGGTCCCATCAATTTATAATGCATTTCAATGGGAACATTTCCCTGATTTTAAGTAATGTTTTCCTGGATTTTACATCAAAATGTTGCCCTTATGTTCCCAAAAACTGCTTTTTTCCTCTATGAATGTTGTTCTTTTTGAAATAAAGAGGTTTAAAATACTAGCCAAAATGTTTATTTTGCCATGGTTCTGCCTGTAAATGGTTAATGCCAATGAGTCAGCCTCTTATACAGTCCTGCACCAATCACTTATTTCTTTAGGTGACTGACAGAGTCTTGCACATGCCCCCATAGTGTAACATTAATGTTTAACCCTTGTTATTAACACAGTAAATATGGTATCGCAAAGTAAAACAGACTCCTGTGCTTATATCCTTTCAGTACTTGAAGAAAAAGTTACTTTAAAGGGATCCTGTCATTGGAAAACATGTTTTTTTTCAAAATACATCAGTTAATAGTGCTACTCCAGCAGAATTCTGCACTGAAATCCATTTCTCAAAAGAGCAAACAGATTTTTTTATATTCAATTTTGAAATCTGACATGACTAGACATTTTGTCAATTTCCCAGCTGCCCCATGTCATGTGATTTGTGCCTGCACTTTAGAAGAGAAATGCTTTCTGGCAGGCTGCTGTTTTTAATTCTCAATGTAACTGAACGTGTCTCAGTGGGACATGGGTTTTTACTATTGATTTACTATATTGTGTTAGGGAGCTATTATCTGGTTACCTTCCCACTGTTGTTTTGTTTGACTGGTGGGGGGTGGGTGATATCACTCCAACTTGCAGTACAGCAGTAAAGAGTGATTGAAGTTTATCAGAGCACAAGTCACATGACTTGGGGCAGCTGGGAAATTGCCAATATGTCTAGCCCCATGTCAGATTTCAAAATTGAATATAAAAAAATCTGTTTGCTCTTTTGAGAAATTGATTTCAGTGCGGAATTCTGCTGGAGCAGCACTATTAACTGATTCATTTTGAAAAATATTTTTTTCCCATGACAGTATCCCTTTAACATATTTCCCTAATTTTACATTTTCCCGGATTTTACATAATTTTTTCCTGGTCCCCTGAAAAATGTAAAATGGGGGTTCTACTGTATGTAGTTGTGTCAGCTCAGACGAAAACAATCTTTAAGGCCTAAATTACTCACTTGCGCATTCACTTAAGTAAATTTGTTACAAAGCAAATCTAAAACTGGCAATATGCAACATCAGGCACATAAAAGAGCTAGCATAGTTAAAATCTCTCTCTGGGTCCACGGGCTCAGAGATTAATCTTGAGTGGCAATTGTACAGTCAGCCATTAAATTTGGCTTTTCAAGGGGCCATTTAGTTAATTGCCCTAATTCATTATGCATCAAACAGATTACAGTTGTCTTTGGTTGACTGCTTTCTTTACATCTTAAAACTTAAAAGTATAACACATACACGACAAAGTTAGCATGTATGCGGACGTTATTTTTTGGAATCTTTTTGGAGGTGTATATATATATATATATATATATATATATATATATATATATATATATATATATATATATATATATATATATTCATTAATTTCTATAACATTTTAAAGGCATATTTATCAAAGGGTGAACTTTCAAAATCCTATAGAAATGAATGAATGAGTGGTGGAATTTCACTCCAATGGACTGTGATGATCTCTAACTTCACTCTTTGATAAATAACTGCCCCATATATCTCTGGGGTGGTGTAAGGTGAATTGCCCAGGCCCTGATTGCACATCATGTCACGAGCATCAAAAGCAGCCACAGTGTCGTATGTTCTGCTGCTGTACCCATGTACATAAGCCAAATAAAAAGATTTTAGAAAGAAGTGCTCTACAGTAGCACAAACAGAGAATATGTTGCTCATTAAATTTCCACCTCCCTTTGTACCTGGTGTAAAAACATAGCAAGTTCCTCCCATCCTAGTATAGTGTTCTTTTCAAATAGATCACATAAAGAAATCCTCGCAAAAATAATGGGATGAGGGTCGAAACACTGTGATTTAAGAACCCTGCTTGAAATTGAACCCACTGGCTTCAAGATATTTGTTCTACAGTCAAAACCTTCATTTAATTTGCAATTAAAATTGGCTGAAAATGTGTTATTTAATAAAAAAAAAAAAAAGGACTGAAAACATCACCAGCAAAACCACACTGTGCCATTTGCTAAAAAGCACGGATGAACACACTTTAGATAATTCGCATCTTGCCGAAGAGTAATTGAGCTTGTGGCACTTAACTAAGCATTTGTTAGTGCATACGAGTATTCTGTGTCAAACAGGTGCTTCAGCCACTGATGAATAGGTCTGGTAATATTAAGTGTGAGAGATAAGAAAGTCTAGTAAAGTATGCAGTATTTTCAAGCCTGCATTTAAACCTGAATATGATAACAAAATGTTAAGCATGTGATTATATGGTCTGTTTATGCTTGGTGAGGCTTGATTGCCTGTCCATTGAAAGAATGAAAATAAAGAACAGCACAAAAAATGCATGGCAACTCATTCCCATGAACCAATCAGAGAAATAATGGCTAATAAAAGTTAACAAAGGACCCTTTATCTCAACCTACTAGATCTGAGCTCAGACTAACAAACAGCTGCCTATGTCTGCCAATAGACCAGGAAAGAGAAAGGAGCAAAGCCCGCTTCATGTCAGTGGGACATAAGAAAGAAATGTGGGTGTGTGTGTTTGACGATAGTTCATCTCCCATATTTAGAACTGCATAAGAGGCCTTTTGTTTATAGCACTAAACCGACATCACTGAAAAACAACCTCCAATTCATGATTTGTCTCCATAGCTACAAATATTAGATCTAAAATAACCCGTTCTTACCTAACAACTTCTGCTTCATGAGTCATCCTAAAAAAATTTCACTCGGACTTTCCTTCTCCCAGTTTATCTCATTGTTTACCTTATGTAGAAATTATTTTGCTTATATTCCTGCTTCTTGGACTCATTCCAAGTGTGACAGTATCTCTTAGATATGAATTTTAGCATCAAGTTATAACAACCTGTCATCTATATACACCCCTGTGGTAACCGCACCTTATGCCCAACAATAACCATTGTGGAAAGACAAAGGATTTCTTATTTATGAACTGAAATAAAACAAGGAACTATGGAAAACAAGGAAATCTCTGTGACATAGGCCTAAAATTAAAACAGGTGCAACCCAAAACTTACAGGGCAAATACCAGCACTCATAAACTACAATGCAATAACAAATAATTAAGATAATCTGGACCACTTTTAAATATATCTATGAATTTCTGTGTTCAAATTCTAAATGTTTTGATTAGTTCCCACTAAGTAAAACCCACAAGTACTTTACACCTCTGTTTTCTCAGATTTATTCCAATAATAACATAGAAAAGACTGGCAGAACCCTCAAGAGGAGCTGCCTGTCATTCTGAGAATGCATACTAGAGGCAATGCTAAATTTAACCTCCTTGTTAAGGAAGGAGCTATCTCAGCTTCCACACAGCCTCCAGCACAGTCCTGTCAATCTGAAAGCTCTCAAAACTACTTAACACATGGTAAAAAACAGGATAACAGAGCAAATGTATTTGGTTCATTCAAGACTAGCAGCTTGATGTCAGACACAGCTTATTTTTAAAATAAATACATATCCATGGAGGTGAACTACTGCATTCATACACTGCTGACCTTATTTTACCCAGTGTTTTTTATGTGATGGAAATACTGGACAACACAAGATAACATAATTTGTTTTTAACTTAAATAGTTTAATTGACCTTCACTTAAATATGTTTATGTAGATAAAAATAGTTTATTTTGCAATGGACACATCTTGTGTAAAGCACCAAGTATTCTGCTAGAAAATAAGCATAACGCGTATACTATGTTTTCTGCAATTTAGGGATCATTCTTGAAGCTGAATATGCTATTCACTTTCACATTGCATATGCAAAGGATCTATTATCTGGAATGCTTGGGACCAAGGTTTTTTTGTAAAAGGGATCTTTCCATAATTTGGGTCACCATACCTTAAGTCTTAACATTAAATAAACCCAACAGTGTTTTTACTGCCAATATGGATTCATGTTCATTCACAAGGTAGTTGTTTTTTGTTTTTTTTTTTTACAGATAAGATGGAAATAATTTTTAAAAAATTATAATTATTTGCTTAAAATGGAGATGGGTTTCCTGTAATTTGGAGCGTTCTGGATAATGGGTTTGTGGATAAGGGATCCTATACTGGTATTAGGAAATATTATATAATGTTTAATGCAATGATGATTTTATTATTTTTTTTTCCCCCACTCTGTGCAAGGTAATGTCAACTATATCTTCAACATACAGACAATAGGAGGTTTTGTACTTGTATGATCAGGGCTGGTTAAATGTGATTTAGGTATATCAAAATCAGGGTGATATTCTCTGAATCTTTATTTACAGCTACAAGATTTACTAGTAAGCAAACAAGACGAAATGTCCACCTTTTACAGGAAAAGTCAAGGGGCACAATAGTTAGCACTGCTGCCTTGGTTTGATCCCAGCCAGAGGATTATCTGCAAAAGTAGTACAGACAGCATAAAGGCACAGAGGCTAGCACTTCTGCCTTGGTTTGATCCCAGCCACGGCACTATTTGCAAGGGGTACAGACAGCATGGAGGCACAGCGGCTAGCACTTCTGCCTTGGTTTGATCCCAACCAGGGCACTATTTGCAAGGGTAGTACAGACAGCATGGAGGCACAGAGGCTAGCACTTCTTACTTGCAGCATATGGGGTCCCATAACTGATGTTAGCCACAGCTCTGTTGGCAAACAGTTTGTATGTTCTATGCTTATGCGGCTTTCCTCTGGGTACACCAGTATCCTTCCACATACAGGAAGTTTAATTGACTTCTGACAAAATTGCCCATTGTATATGTGCGTGACAGGGGCTGTAAGCTCCACTGAGGCAAGGGCTGATGTCAGTGATAGTGTAATGTAAATAAAAGAATAATAGTAATATTAAATGATTAACTGGACTCAAGTGTGAAACTCTACCTTTAGTTATAGAAAGGCTTCTGAAAGAAATGCGATGCTGTCTCAGCGACACTATGTGAACTCCAAAGATTTCAGATTTTTCTCTCTCTAGTGGAATGCCAGCTGTCTAGCTTTGAAATACAGCACTGAATGCTACACTGACAGATAGCTCTTTCAGAACAGGAGCACAAAGATGCAACCGCAAGGAAGACTTTCCAACTGCAGCAGCATTGAGCACTCTTTCAAACCAAAATATTAGAGTGACCTTAAATGTTAATGTGCAGATTGACCTAGAGACTTTTCCATCACACACTGGGTAAAGGACATGCAATAGAACACCCCTGATAGATACAACCAGTTCTTGTTAAGATCAACTGACCAAACAGGAAGTGACAATATTTCAACACCTGCAACTAAGCACGCAGTTAATATGGAGCACTTGAAATTTCCTCTCTTTGTAGGAGTCTTTAGAACAGGGGTGTCCAGCCTTTTGGCTTCCCTGGGCCACATTGGAAAAATAAAAATTGTCTGGGGCCATACATGAAATACACAAACACTTTTGATTTGTAAAAGTAAAGAAAATACACATAAAACAACGACAATACCAGTTGGATAACCAGACGGAGCTATACACTGGAATATGGGACACCTGGATATTATAAAAACTTATTATTATATTATGACATTTACTCAGGAACTGAGCGTTTCAAACTGGGCCGCATTCATATCCATCATGGGCCGCATTCATATCCATCCTGGGCCGCAGGTTGGACACCCCTGCTTTAGAACATAAACCACCAGCCATTGCCAGATAGTTAATTATTAATGAGAAGCATTTCCTAGCAATTGACAGAAAGTTAAATCCAGTTTTCTGCTGCACTTCAAAAACATACAGGCAGGTTAATTGATTCATGATGAAACTGGCCTTAATGCTGTTGTGTGGATAAATCAGGGAATTCGATTGTAGACCTGACTGAGGAAAGGAATGATATGAATGGTGAACAACCTCTGTAAAGTGTTGCATAAATGCTGAGCTGCTGTATAAGGAACAGAAGTTAAATTAATTCAAAATGACATTAAAACCAAAGAACCACCAGATGAGCTTATATAATCAATAATATAAATACTTTCTGTATTATTACTTAGCATCATGCTTATTGGTTTCTTTAAATTGATATGTAAATGATCTCTATAGGACAGGGCCCTCTTTACCCCTTGTATCAGTTACCGGTATTAGTTATTTTTTTATGTAAATTTGTATGGTCATTGTATACACCAATTAATTGTACAGCGCTGTGGAATATGTTGATGCTTAATAAATATGTTATAATAATAATGGCACTGAGCCATTATATACTGGAAAATGGCAAATCAGTGAGTGGCCTGATAAAGGCACTTGCATTAAGGCACAGCTGGAGTGGACAAACAAGAAGATGACTGTTTGAACAAATGCAATCTGAAACCAGATCCATCAGGAAGAACAGAACTCCTGAACTGCAAAAGTAAAAAATGTTTTTTTGATGCGAGCTATATTTTTACTGATGGAGAAACATATTGCAAGCCTTCAGGCTATTTATCCAGTGGCGGAGATTCAGGATACTACCATTTAAATAATGTAATAACAGTATAAAAAAGCAGTAATATGACAAATACGTCTACTGTGGTAGTAAAAATGTGAAAAATCTAGACTAAACATATAGAAATACATAAAGCATGGCATAATATACAAAAAAACAACAGTTAATGGTTTTGCAGAGTTTTAATGCTTCTGCCATTGAGCAAATACAAGATGGTTTAAGAACATTTTCAGATTGTTTAGGTGTACATGGAAGTAGTAAGGCCATTTTAGTAACAAATCGGTATTATTCTAGTCTTGATATTTAAAAATCGATGAAAAAAACGAATTAAATGGCTATCGCATACCTTCCGAAATCTGTAAATATAAATGGACATCTTAGGCCACGTCTAACCTGTCCTGACCATGCCCAGACACCTGCATGTTTAACCCAAAATCCTACCTACTTGCCAGTTACCCTGTTTGGAGTTCAGGGATATCCCACATAAATCAGGACCACTGGGACTTATGAATAGAGCTTTTGGTAAATGATCAAGGAATTCCGGTGTGTTTGTGTATGAATGTATATTTACTGGTTTCATACTATTACAAGGGATACTGAACACAATGTACTTTGCTCTACCCTAAAATTGTGCATAACATTGTGCAAGGCTGTGTAGTTTGCAGCAAAAAGGAAATTTGGTTTACAGTTGGAAACTTTATTGTCTTCTGCTGGCATGGGACTAATCACTGGTATTTCTATTTCCGTTCTGGAAAAACAGAATTTCTATCTTGCCTTATGGAAGGTATTCTAGATAAAGTCTGAGGATAAGAGACACTGTTCTACATAGGAAACCAGTGTCAAATAATCATAATACACAGGTGACCAGAATAACCAGTAAAACATTATCTAATGGCACGCACGTTACTTAATGCTGTGAGATGTCACACATTACTCATCGAAATGTGTTTATTTTTTTTAAAAATCATTGTTTACCTCGGGGTGCCATTTTTAAAAGCACATAGTGCCTTTATATGTCACAAAACTCTTTTCACTTTATATACTGCTGTTTTGAATGCCTGTGGGTGATCTAACAATGAGTAAAAAATATATTTAGGCATAGCTGAAGAAAAGCAAACTGATTCTTTGAACTTATAAACACAATAAACATATGAAATCTGAACAGAACTGAACAGCATTTCTATTAGTTTGACTCTTCTACCTCAACCATGTGCAGTTTTAGGGATTCTGGTTAGTCAGTAGGAGGGCTAAACTACAGATTTAATACTTTTTTTTTTGGCCCATCTCTGCTCACCATCTACCCTCAGAAAAATCCTAACTACTTTTTTCTGTCACAATGTACTCAAGCATTCAATAAAATCTGTTCAGAAAACCCAAAAGAGGTAGAAACAACAAAGTGCCTGTTCTTTGGCCTTTTTGCACAAAATGAAGCTGTTAATGAAGGGCATTCAATCTGTCAGCTTTTGCCAGTATCAATGGGAGTGTTAAGCAAGTGAGAAGCATTGCAATCACTGGGGCATATTGATAGGGGAAGCAGTGGAAGTAAATGTATATGTTGTTTGGACAAGAACTGCACAGATCAGGTTTTTGCTGTCTATATATAACATTTCGTCAGATGGAAAGTTGGCATATTGATTTAGGAATGTCAGGCTCATTACATGTGATCTCAGGACGTAAACGGAATCTTAGAACAAATAAATGAAAACTTTCCCACTTACAGGCTTGTTTACTGAAATAATGTTTATAAAGCACCACTGTATTCACTGTTCACTGCAACACTGCAGTACAAAACATGTAGAGATGAGTACAAGCAATGTCCCAAGATGGGTTTGGTTTCGCAAGATTACAATGAGGGAGGGGTAGGCAAACCTAATGCTCTCCTGCTGATGTGTGCTACAACTCCCAACACCTGCCCAGCTGGGAGATAAAGGCAATAATAGTTAATAACAGCTACCGGTATAAAAGGTAGATATGTTCATTACATACAATTTTTTTTTTTAGATCATATGCCACAATGATAAATCCTGAATCCATTAATTATTTGTCCCTATTTGGATCACCAACACACAGTCATTAGGTCTAGTGCTAGACATTACAAGGAGGGATAGGAATTCTGTGCCCATTGCCTATAACTAAAGGAAAATAAAAGGTAAATATTTAAATAGCACCTTACTTGAAAAAGCATAGTTCTCAAAGAGTTACCAGACAATTCTTCACAAATTTTACTATAAGGACTTGTAAATTGCTATTTTCCTTAATTTTGTTTTGAACTGTCTGCTCATTCTTTGATTTTGTATAAACAAGTAGTCAGCATGACTTTATGCAGTCTTCTTCAACGTAGTGCACATTCTCCGATGGCCTCTCTCCATTGGATACCACAAACAGGAACGTATGAACAGCACGACTAAATATTTTCACATAAAAAGCCTTTATTCAGTACTTAGGGCATTACTGCAATGTTTCAGCCCATGCAGCCTGTTATCAAGCTCAATATGCATTAAAAAAATATCAATGCTTTGAAAAAACATGAATGCTTTGAAAAAAATATCACAGATCAAAATTTCAGGATTTCTAAAATCCGTGAATACTTTTACAGAAATATGAAATGCTAATGTTCTTTAAAATGTGTTTTTACTAAGGCCCAATTCCAAAGAAAAGTTATGTAAAGTTATGTAAAGTTTTTTTTTTTGTTTTTTTTTTATAATGTAATCTCTACAAAAAAATAATCCCTCAATTTCTATGTTTTTAATAAATCTACTTTAAAAACAGTTTTTCTGTATATATTTATTGACTTACCTAACCATACTTTTCCAGACATAATCTGCTACTATTTGCAGAAGAAAAACATTAGATTAAGTACATCATTAATGCACTTATAATGCAAAAACTATAAGAAAAAAATACAATCAGTGAAACAGACTTTTGTAAACATTAACAGCAGTCTTGGTGTAAGTTATATCCCTCAGCTCCCCTTTAAATCTTAAGAAAGATCTTATAGTTATGACCAATAGCATTTGTGTTTGCTTTTCTAACCCCTGGAACCTTGAATATTGTCTGGATCCTTTCAATTCTGACAACTACTCATTTTCCATTTGTGCCCACCACAATGTGTATATTTATGCATACATGCCCACACTGCATAATTTGTATCATTAGCAAAAGCATACACTGCAAAACCACACAAGACCTCACTGTTATCCATAAACAGAGCTCAGAGAAATCTGTACACATATAATATTCATTTTAGTATCAAAAATGGTTAAAAATGCTGCATTTATGCCTTTAGCTTGCTACAGTACAGCTGTTTATCCATTAATAAAAAGGACCCCCATGTGCCTGTTTTAGAAAATAAAACCAGTTTGGCTTGTTATGCTACATAATTCAACCAATTATATATAGCTCCATATTGTTACACATATTTGTTTGCTGCTATTTTAATTCTGCATTTTTTTCAGCACATCACCTTTTGTGTGATCACACCCAGTTGTCACCAACAAATAGATGCAGTTAAATGCAGTCAGCACTGAATACAAAGATCCTAAAAGTACAGCTTCATAAGATCTCCAGCACCGAAATCATATGCTTGTATCTCCCACTTTACTTGAGCAGACATTCTTTTTCTCAAAGCTATGGCATGGCTTCCTGTTGCATAGGGGTGCAATTTTATCCAAATTTTCACATCACATCAAAACCAAATAAGAAAGCAAGGGTATAACTACAGAGGAAGCAGACCCTGCAGCTGCAGGAAGGCCCAGGAGGTATAGGGGCCCCATGAGACCCTAATTAAAGAGCAATTTCAACATATAATGGTAAAACAGAACAACTTCTGGATATGTTGGGGCTCCTTAAATTAATTTGCTGTGGGACTCAATAATATCTAGTTACACCACTGTCAGAAAGAAAGTTCTTTGGCTAAACTATATCAGCGAAAATTCCTCACTCTTTCCACCACATCCTCATTTTACCCAGGTACCACTCCATCATTATCTAACCTTCCCATAGGTCAAATGAACCAACTTACTTCCTTACAGAATAAGAATGGTTTATTAGAAGGATTATAAATGAATTCCTGCTTTCCGATTTCTCCATTTCAGTTCTTCCTAACTGCATCCTTAACATTTGCTTGACATGGCAGTAGATGATGAATTTTCAGGTCTGCAAAAAAGGTAGTATACTGACAAACTGCATGACTGCAAAAGAATGAATGGGGTATATGGTACCCTGCAAAAGTTGCTAGCAACATGCTGCAATTTTCAGCTAGGCATACTGAGAAAAAGCAGAAGCACGGTTAAATAACAAATAACCTCAAACCATTTAGCCAATGGAAGCAGAAATGAACACAGCTGCCAGTTGTTGCACTCAAATGCTATTTTAAGGCTTCCCACTCCCACGCTGGCATATAAATACAGTTGCAATAAACCAATATACTTGCCTAATTTGTTTCCTGGATTTGAAGTCTAGTTTACAAGTGTAAACTTAGAACTGCTCCAAAATGTAAATATCAGAAGGATTGTATAAATAAAGCATTGCAAATATGTGATTGTTCTTAATTCAAACACATAGCATTTTTTTGTACCAATCTTAGCGGAAATATATAATTCTTTCAAATATCACACTTTATTCTATTTAATAGAAAGCAAATTCAAGTATCTGTAGTGAAAACTCACACAGTAACACTATTCCCACAGATAGAGGTAGTCGATGATTAACATACATGATAAATATCCCAACCAGGTGACAGACCGAACAACAATCTTGGAAAGAGTTAAGGTAGTTTTAAGGTAGGGCTTGTGGGATACCATTCAAACGCTGACAGCTACACCAGTAAAGGAATGATTCTAGCTGCACAGGGTCTGCAGGCAAATATCTGGAACAATTAGGTCAAGGAGTGTTTTATTGTCAAAAGCACTTACAAAGTAGAGAACAGTGCATTCATATGCCAAAGAGGGTCAGTATGTCTTTAAGGCAAACAATTGCTGTTTCAAAGAGTAAAAAACCCTTGAGAGAGAGAGAGAGAGAGAGAGAGAGAGAGAGAGAGAGAGAGAGAGAGAGAGAGAGAGAGAGAGAGAGAGAGAGTGTATATATACACACACACAGTAGTAATGGATCAGCACATCTCATAGAAGTGAATAAAGTGTTTTATTGGTAACACAGCACTGTTATCTGACCTTTCTCCCAGATTTTCAAGTGTTCAAATTCATTTTATTTTCAGATCACTCGTGTATCCAATGTTTCGGCCCACATTGGGGCCTTTATCAAGGCCGAAACTTTGATGAAATAAACACTTTATCTTTTTGAAGAAATCCACACGCATAGGTTTTTTGTGATGAAAAAAATGGGTTTATTCAACGTTTTCAAAATGTTCAAAGGAACCAGCACTCCCATATATAAAAAAAATATATTTTATTTCTGTTGCATCAATGTCCAATGTTTCGGTCCCTGTTAGGACCTTTCTCAAGGATATATATATGTGTAACTACTACAAGAAGGTCCGCACTCTCAGGACTTATAAAAATCATAATATTTATTATAAATGACTAACGTTTTCGGCTAGGTCCCTAGCCTTCCTCAAAAGTTTCTCACTTATTATGATTTTTATAAGTCCTGAGAGTGCGGACCTTCTTGTAGTAGTTATGGATAATTTATTGGCACTGCACCCAGGCAAATTCAAGCAACTTTATCGAGAGTGCTGGCAACGCTTGGACTTATATATATGTATATGTATACATATATATGATAGATAGACGTCCAAATTACAGAAAGCTCTGTTATCCAGAAACCCCAACTTCCCAAGTATTCTGGATAACAGGTCTTGATAAGTGAAAAAAAGCTGGTAGATTTATTTTAACGTTTCGGCTTACAAACTCAAGCCGTTATCACCCCTTCCTGATGACGGCTTGAGTTTGTAAGCCGAAACGTTGAAATAAATTTACCAGCTTTTTTCACTTATCAAGACCTATGTGTGCGGAAGTTTTTTTTGCTTTATATATATATATATATATATATCTATATATCTATATATCTATATATCTATATATCTATATATCTATATATCTATATATCTATATATCTATATATCTATATATCTATATATCTATATATCTATATATCTATATATCTATATATCTATATATCTATATATCTATATATCTATATATCTATATATCTATATCTATATATCTATATCTATATCTATATCTATATATATATATATATATATATATATATATATATATATATATATATCTCCACCATTGAGGTCCGCACTCGTCGTTAGAAATCCAAACTCGGGTGCTGTGTACAGATCGTGAAATCCAAAGGTCCAAGGGTTACACGCACACCATTGTTAATATGAAGATTTTTTTATTGGAAAAATCATTAGACATGCATTGCATCAACGTTTCGGTTCGGAGTTTAGAACCTTTCTCAAGATGTGTATATATACACACAGACTTATCTACTGCCTTCTCCACATACACACTCATGGTAATACACATATATGCATACATCATCTCCCAAAACTTTTATCATGCCTTGATGACAGATTACTAAGTGGAAGGAAATGCTGTACCATGCTATCTAAACACACAGTTTTTACCATTTCTACCCAGAAGAGTGCTGGAGTCTTTTGTTATTGCGTACGTATTTTATCACAGTTTGTTTTGACATGTGATTTCCTTCTGTTATGCAAATATAAACTCTCCTACATATAAACAAATGTCTATCCTACCTTTGTCTTCTTTAGCCATTTCTCGAATGTCTTTGCTAGATGAGCTTAATATTCTAGACAGTCCTTTTGAAAAGGCAGAAAAAAACCCACGGTTCGAAGCTCTATGGTGTTCTTGCTCCAAGGAACGAGTACGCTGTAATCCAGAATGAAGGCTATGGCTTCTCCATGATACTAGACCCTCTGGCTCTGATCTGGACCAATCAAAGGTAACCTTCTTTAATTTTTTATTACTGGCTCCAGTTCTCAATTCTGACTTGGATCCATGAAAATTAATGTTCTCTTGATTCAAGCGAATAACATCATTTAACGTAGCAGATGGTCTGTAGTTCTGATGAACAGATAAAAATCCCTGTGGCTGTTCCTTAGCATTTCTGCCACTGTGAAATCTGGACATAGACTGGCTCTGTCCATTTTCTTTAAAAGTAATGCGAAGAGAAGACTGCCCAAATGTCTTTCTCGTGGACCTCGAGTACCACTTATAGCTACTGGGAGCATCGGTTGTATCTCTGCTACTGCATGTAGCTGGTAGAGACAACGACCTTCCATATAGGACCGGATGTGATGCCCTTTCTCTTCTAAATAGATTCATTTCTTCTAAAATGCAATAACCTTCTTAAAAATTAATATGTAGTCCCAAATTCCTTGCTTCATCAATCAGTGATGCCAACGTGCCACATTTTTAGGCCACCATTGATCTTACATCTCTTGGACTAGCGTTCTGCATCAGACTGTTTGCTTTCACTGCTGAAAGATCAAGCCCTTTAAAAACTATGACTTCCTGCACAAAGATTTTTTTTTGCTAAAGGTCTGCAGGAAATGAGTACAAAGCAAATTGCAGAAGCACTGACAGTCATGCAAAACCTTATTCAGTTCTGCATTATGTGAAATCTGTGACGTCAAACGCATGGACTAGCAAAAGAGCACACGTTAAAAAAACCATCCATTTGAATAAAAATAAAATAATAACAGGTTACACCCTTCAGTGAATATGTTAGACACATAACTTAAAGATTTTGCAATTAATTATAAATATATTAGGTCTGAGACTGTGTATATGGAAGCTACATGTTTTCTGCTTGGAGTACAGACACTGTCCTTTATATTAGCAATAGCCACACAACCTGACAGCAATTGTCTGTCACCAGACGACACTGAAAATATAAACATTTTTTTTTGCTATGGGAACCCAGATTATTGTCAGTTAGTTTTGCAAGCTACAAACTAGTTTACAATGCATTATGTACTTTGTTTTAATTATTATTTCTTATCTTACACTGAAATGACTGTTTTAATAATATCGGTATGGGATCCGTTATCTGGAAACCTGTTATCCAGAAATCTCAGAATTACCAGATGGCCGTCTTCCATAGACTAATTTTAATCAAATAATTCTAATTTTTAAAAACTATTTCCTTTTTCTCTATAATACGGTAATTAAACATAACTAGTACTTGATCCCAACTAAGATATAATTAATCCTTTTTGGAGGCAAAGCAGGCCTATAGGGTTTACTTAATGTTCTAATTATTTTTTAGTAGACGTGGTATGGAGATGCAAAATTCAGAAGATCCCTTATCTGGAAAACCCCAGGTCCCAAGCATTCTGGATAATAGGTCCCATACTTGTACTTCTGTTTTAAAAGGACTGAAAGTAAAAATAATGCATGTATTCAACTATTACAAATATTAATAGTTACTATATACAAATAGTGGCACAGATTATCTGTTGGACTGAGATAAAGGGTGCTGCAGGATATTTACCTTTTTGTTCAACTCTCACAAAGAAGGTACTATAGAAATGGAATAATTTAATACTTCTGCCACATCAGTGCAAGGAGGGACGACAAACTACTAAATCATAACGATGGAGACTGCTTACAGTTTTAAACCAAGGATCTCTTTCCACTTGCATGAAGGTCTACAACACAAGAACAAACAGCATAAGAGTGTGGGAAGGAGATAATATGAAAGATTGTTCTCCACAGGAAGCAGATGTACCGTAAGTGAAGCAAACGTATAGTTGTTGCTGATATTATTTACAATGATGAATATCAAATATTGGATTAAGTAACTCTCCACCCTGGGCACTGAATGTGTTCAGTACATACACAACTTTCAGTGTAAACAATTCTTTCATTTGGATGATGTAACACACAGAAGTGTGAAGTGCCACTATACATACATACACACATATATATATATATATATATATATATATATATATATATATATATATATATATATATGTATGTATGTATGTATGTATATGTATGCCTGACAATATCACACCCCCTGTTGATTGCTCATTTCCTTCTCCTCTAATGCAAATTTCTTCTATAGCAACTGGTACCTCTAAACCGTCCTTGTACACACAAGTTTTAAAGACAGAGCACGCAACAAACTGATGTGCACAGAGAATTTTGAAAACATTAGAATGGGAAGTAACACCCCCCCTTCATTTTTAACTTTTTCGCAACAGTGCAGAAGATTTCCAGACATCTCTTTACAGACATCACACCATCTTCTCCAGATTAACAGTGCAGAGCAGTGATGGCAGTCATTATTTGCTAACATTTAACAATAAGTTACGTTATTAGTGGTCATTATGATGTACTGGGGAAGACGTGCAGAGCATTCATTTCCAAATACTCTTTATTGATTTTCAGAAAAAGAAAAGCAAATTGGGTATACAGTATACTTTCATGCATCATATACATTTCTTTTCATTTTCTAAGTACACCGTTGGGGAAGGGAGGGTTTTTAGTAAGGATAAGAATCCGGGTACAGGGGTAGAGAAAAAGGTGAAAAGGCACTTCCTTCACTTTAACCAAGATCCTATTACTCAAAAAAAGTTATAACATGGTACAATCAGATCCGGTAGCCAAGACTGTTGTCCCTTGAGTAGATATTGTTTGTCTGCACAAGTCAAGTATTTGTGTGCGTCTCCATATCGCTTTGTTTTGGGTTGCCCGTTTAATATCACAATCCATTATTTCCTCCATTGTCATGCTGTATTGTGCATCTTTAATTACTTGTATTGTTGGTGCTGTAATTGCCTTCCACATTCTAGCTTTGGAAGTCCTTGCCGCAAACGTCATGTGGTGTAGTATAAATTCTTCTCCGCGTTCAAGGTTTGTTGGGAATATATGTAGGAGAGCTATAGCTGGCGTGAGCACTATTGAAATATTCAGCTTTGTTGTAATGAGTTTCTCAATATCTTGCCACAGTGGTGTAATTTTGGGGCAGTCCCATAATATATGTATTAAAGTACCAACAGCTCCACATTGTCTCCAACAGAAAGTGAAGGTGGTGGGGTATATATTTGCTAACTGATGTGGGGTCAGATACCAGTTAAGTAGAAGCTTAGTATATTGTTCCAAATGATTGCCACATCTGATAGCCCTTTTAACATGTTGAACAACTATTTTCCAATCAGCAATCTCCAGTTGTAATTGAAGTTTATTTTGTGCAGAGCATTAAGGGGTGCTAGGAGCAGGAGTTTCTATCTCAATAGGCATTCTGCCGTAAATTTCATAATTATTGGTTTTCAGGCTTTAGGCTGCCCTGCCCCCATTGCAAAAGTTTGCAGGCAGTGCAAAACATTTGCCATATGCATGGAAGTCAGTGGGCAACAATTTTTTTTTTTGCCACGCAACAATTTTTTTCCACTCATTGGAATCTAAGGGCATTTTTTTGTGCTGAAACCCGGTGAAAAATTTTGTTCATGACATTTGGTTTATTATTCTTTGTTCCATGCTTTTTTTAATGTTTTGTTCTGTCAAGCTTGCACTACAAACTCTTCTGCCTGTTATGGTTCATAGCACCATATTAACAAGGTGATGGCCTAAAAAATAGCTGATTAAAAGAAATTGTAACTTTTGGATTTATATCTGTTTTCTAATTGCCAGGGTCATTGTCCTCAGAAACCAGGTATGCTGTAAGGCAGAATTAAAAAGGTAAACAGTTTAAAAAAAGCACAAAAACAAAGAAACCAATTATGAATTGTCTATGAATGTTGCTATCAACATCATAATATAAAACATTAATTAATAAAACAAACTAGTCTGTGAGTACAGCCCCCTTCACAATAATGGAGCGTCTACTCTTGTGCTCAACTGCGGCTGAACGAAAGAAAACGCAACACAGGGGATCGCAGAAAAAATGCCCGTGTGTAACAGCGCTAAAGCAGCGTTGGGAGGGGGGGGTCACCGAGCCTGTAAATCTGTTCTAAATTGATACATTTAGTTGATACATTCCTTATCTTTGTCCCTGCTGAGCAGAATCTCTGGGTTTCATTACAGGCAGCTGTTAGAATTGATACAATAGTTGTGAATACTCCAGAGATGCTGCTGAGAAATGTCGCACCCAAATTACTGAGCTGCCAGACTGAAACACCAGACACAGGAACATTCAACTTAAACTTAAATTTTGTAAAAAAAAAAAAAAAAACAGTAAAACATAAATCATGGAAAGTAATTGAAAAAAATATTTGCTTCTGGGTAACAATCTGAATGGAAAAAAGGTGTTTGGGAGGTGGACAACTCCTTTAATATTATTACACATCACCTCATAAAGTCAGCAGTTAAAGGGGGTGTTCCCCTTTAAATGAACCTTTAGGATGATGTAGAGCAGGGATCCCCAACCTTTTGAACCTGTGAGCAACATTCAGCACTAAAAGGAGTTGGGGAGCAACACAAGCATGAAAAATGTCCATTGGGTGCCAAATAAGTGCTGTGATTGGCTATTTGGTAGCCCCTATGTGGATTGTCAACCTACATTGAGGCTCTGTTTGGCAGTGCACCTGGTTTTTATACAACCAAAACTTGTCTCCAAGCCTGGAATTAAAAAATAAGCTCCTGCTTTGAGGCCACTGGGAGCAACATCCAAAGGGTTGGAGAGCAACATGTTGCTCACGAGCTACTGGTTGGGGATCACTGATGTAGAGAGTGATATTCTGAGACCATTTGCAATTGGTTTCGTTTATTATTTGAGGTTTTCGAGTTATTTAGCTTTTTATTCAGCAGCTCTTTAGTTTGCAATTTTAGCAATCTGGTTGCTAGGGGCCAAATTACCCTAGTAACCTTGCATTGATTTGAAAAAGACCCTAGAATATAAATAGGAGAGGGTTTGAACAGAAAGATTAGTAATGAAAAATAGCAATAACAATACAATCAGCCTTACAGAGCATTTGTTTTTAGATGGGGTTAGTGACCCCTATTTGCACATTTACACATCACAAAGGGAAGGGAAACATGCATTTCTTATGTATTAAAAAAAGAGATGGAATTTAGCATCAAGCTGTGTTACAAAGTTATTAACCAGTCTCTTTTCAGAGAGAATGTTTCTGTTTTACAGAAACTTTTCTTTACAGCCTTGCATTATTACCTCGAAAAGTAACCAAGAGGAACTCGGACACCACACAGCTTTTCTCAGTGGAATTCAAAAAGAGAAGCTACATGCTGATGGGAGAGAAGTCTAGTGGCCAAATCTAGTTTTACTTCCTGCTACAGAGCCACAGTGTATTACAATGTATTTTGTAAGAAACCCAGTTTCCAACCGCAATAAATCTGACCACAACCAAGCCAATTTAACAAAAGTAAAACAAGTTCTAGTCTGAACCTTTGTCTCATTCAAGTTGCCACAGTGACTGATGACCTACTGACCTCAAACATCGGCCATTGTTAGTGCTGAATCGTCAAATACAGGTAGAATTCCATTGTTTCTACCTGTATATCTGACGATTCAGCTCTACATGCGTGTATTGAAACAAACGATCGTAATTGTAACGTCTATGGCCACCTTAAAGGGATACTGTAATAGGAAAAAAACATTTTTTCAAAATGAATGAGTTAATAGTGCTGCTCCAGCACAATTCTGCACTGAAATCAATTTCTCAAAAGAGCAAACAGATTTTTTTATATTCAATTTTGGAATCTGCCATGGGGCTAGACATATTGTCAATTTCCCAGCTACCCCCAGTCATGTGATTTGTGCTCTGACAAACTTCAATCACTCTTTACTGCTGTACTGCAAGTTAGAGTGATATCACCCCCCTCCCTTTTCCCCCCCAGCAGCCAAACAAAAGAACAATGGGAAGGTAACCAGATAGCAGCTCCCTAACACAAGATAATAGCTGCCTGGTAGATCTAAGAACAGCACTCAATAGTAAAAACCCATGTCCCACTGAGACACATTCAGTTACATTGAGAAGGAAAAAACAGCAGCCTGCCAGAAAGCATTTCTCTCCTAAAGTGAAGGCACAAGTCACATGACTGGGGGCAGCTGGGAAATTGACAAAATGTCTAGCCCCATGTCAGATTTCAAAATTAAATATTTAAAAAAAAAAAAAAAAAACTGTTTGCTCTTTTGAGAAATGGATTTCAGTGCAGAATTCTGCTGGAGTAGCACTATTGACTGATACGTTTTGAAAAAAACATGTTTTCCGATGACAGGATCCCTTTAAGAATCGTGCTATCGGCCAATTTCATGATCTCTTCCATCTAGATCATTCCAGAGAGGTTAGTCAGATTGTGGACTGAAGTCTTCATGATAAGACAACACTTACAGGAGAACTATGCAAAATAATAATCAATCATTTCCATTTTATTATAACCGTGTACTCAAACTATTCAACGACTGTACATAGTTACATAGTTGAATTGGGTTGAAAAAAGACAAAGTCCATCAATTTCAACCCCTCCAAATGAAACCCAGCATCTATACACACACCCTGCTGTAGAAGTAGAACATTGCTTACCCGTAAGTTTTTGCTTTCCACAAAGATGAAGACCTGTTTTGCAGCATACAGTATGGCCACATCTTATCTGGTGACATATTGCTTGGATAACAAGTATTATCCAGTGTGTCATTTTCATTTAAATAACCTCCCCCTACTTGTTCTCTCTCCACTCTTGATCCCCTTTCCCCATTTAACTAACCTTCCCCTATGTGTTCTCTCTCTACTATTGATCCCCTTTCATCTTCCCAGTAATAAAAAAAGAATGAAATGGGCCATTTAAAAAAATAGAAAATGGGAAGGAAATCCCTTTCTGGATAGGTAAAGACCTCCCATAAGTGCCAGTGGAAGGCATGAGACAATTCAATTCTCTCTTTAGTAAGCCAACTGCAATCAAATGAGATCATACAGTGACCAGTGATTAAGTTATTGGTTGGACAAGTTACAACTGCAGGGCTATACGGCTCAAACACAGCCAACCTAAACAGCCTAAAACAAGGCAACATGGAAAAACAGGCTGCCAACTGGCTCAAATTGGAGTTGGCAACCTCTGTCTATCCAAGTAAGGATTCCATGTATCCTTTCCTTTTATTCTGCAATATTATTGCTTGTGTCAGGAGCTGGCCCTTACATCATAATTACTCATTTGATGCAGAGTTTAGGCCTCACAGTGGAATCCGTTTAAATGACTGTTCAGTTTCATCAAGGATACATATCATATTAGAACAGGCTCTAGAAATATAACCGGCCATACAGTAAAGCAGGGCAAAAACATTTAAAGCGATAGAACCAAGACAATCCTGTTATATGAGAGAGGATTTGTGCTGTACGAGTAAAACTCGGCTGGAAATGTGCATTATTATGTAGAACCCTGCATGTCAGGAACAAATAGATTGCTCTTACATGGCCACTTTTCCTTCCTACGTCCCAGACCATGTTTACTGATGTCAAGGATATGCTCCCTTTATATAAGACAGGGATGTAGATAAAGCAGTATGACAGTAGATCTACTCCAATAGAGAAGGCTCCTTCTAAAAATAGATCAATTGTTTACATAGGATTGGGCTGTGAATGACAAAAACATCCAGGTCCTTTATTGTAATCATTACAGGACATCTGCTTCCCCTGCCATGTTTCCTGTGGGCAAGGAGCAACTCATCCCAGCTACTGTAAACACACATACCTGACACGTATCACTGCAAAGGTCACTTGATAATGAACCCGTACAGACTCTGTTCAATTGTATCTGCTTCTTCAGATTAGCATTGGAGTCTAATGAGGATCTCATTCCATATCGTACTCCTACAGAACTAAATCTGTGAATCAGCTCAACTGGACTTTTCTCATAAAATGACAGCTTTCCCATGATATATATTCTTATAATCACTGCACATTGTTTAGTATTTCAACCTTTTCTGGAGTATATGGGAGTATATGTGCAATTATAAAACAAAATCAGAATATATATCTTCTCTAACAAGCAAAAGAAAGCATTACAGAGCCATCACACCATTTTCCTAGACCATTTTCAGTAAAACATATAAACACAAATTATTCCAAAGCTTATTTATCTGGTCGTTATTCTTATGTATAGAAAGGTGACATATAGTACCTTTGTTATGGTAGGTATGGAATCTGTTATCCAGAAACCTGCGAATTACGGAAAGGCCATCTCCCATAGACCGAATTTTATCCAAATAATCCAAATTTTAAAAAAAAATAAAACAGTATCTTGTACTTGATCCAAACTAAGATATAATTAATCCTTATTTGAGGCAAAACCAGCCTATTGGGTGTATTTAATGTTTACATGATTTTCTAGCAGAGTTAAAGTATGAAGCTCCAAATTACGGGAAGATCAGTTATCCAGAAAACCCCAGGTCCCGAGCATTGTGGATAACAGGTCCCATACAGTACAGATAAATACATAAACCAACAAATTTGTGCCGCCTGGTGGCCATAATAGAATCAAAAGTTGCAACAGTTTCGTAAGCAGACAAAAGACTGAATGAAGGTATTTAGAAGCGCAAGAGAACTGTTGTTATTGTCTGCAGGTTACTGTCTCTATGTTACGTCAAGTGACCTATTTTGAACTTGGAATAGTTTTACAGTACACACAAACATACAATTGGACAGATTTAAAGGGGATAGTTGTTTCATTTTGAACAGCCCATGTCAGTAAAAACTATTTTCTAAATAATCTGAATATTTAAAAACATTCTGCTGTAAAAAAAATACATACCATTGCAGAAGTGGGTCTCCTGGTATTCAGCTTGAAAGTGGTTTACTTAAAAAAAATGAAGACCAGCTGAAAAAAAAACTTTTTACTGACATGGACAGTCAGTAGTTTTGCCATGAAAAATGATGGCCATAGACTGTAATGAGTGGAAAAAAATTTGTTGCATGTCAAAAAATTGTTGTACAATTTGTTGCGTGTCAAAAAAAATTGTCGGGCAGACTTCAATGCATTTCATTGAATTTTTGCCATTTCGCAAATTTTCGGTGAAGCGAAACGTGTCACTAGCTGTCAGTAAATGTGGACAGTTCTCCTAAGGTGAACATCTCAGTTAAGAAAATAGGCAGCTTACTTGTAGCTTTTAGGCTTTGGGGCCCACTTCTCAGGGGAAAATAAAACATGATATAGGCAGTGTGAAAGCCAGGAAGGGATAGATATGAGTCATGCACATATTTAATGAGCTGTATCAGGTCTGGTCAGCTGACTTCCCACTCTGTATGAGTACTTTTGAGTTTATGATGCTTATGCATGGACAATCACTGAGTCACTTTGGAGCCCTGGGAGGTTGGTCATCCAATTAACAAATACATCAAAACTGACACAATCACAGATTCACCGTCATGTCTTGTCAAGGTCTGGTTAACCCAAATCAACAAAATAACTGGTAGTTTTGGACCAGAATGCAGATGTTTGAAAAGAAAATAACAGGTAGGGGTACAATACAGGTCTGTGTGCATGATGCTAAGGTCTACTCCACATTAACAGTATGAAATAGAGACAACGGTTTCAAAATGGGTATAATCAGAATTTGTTTTACCCTAAAGCACTACCATATGGCATCCTTTTGCTGATTTGCTTCAACTAATTGTGTATTGTTCTTTTTAGACATTACAGAACACCTTGGGCCTTGCTTTGAAGGCACAACACCATCCTCCCTATGTCTAAACAATGTCTCCCACCGGCTGGGCCCACCCACAAGCCCAGTATCCGAGCTGAAGGCGCCAAGGATGAAAGAATTATCGTTAACATAATTTATTTATATAGCGCCTGCAAGTTACACAGTTTTACAATAATTTATAACAAAGAGGGATCTTAGAATAATTTATCAATCAAAGAATACATAATAGAAAAGTAGGGCCCTGCTCATTTGACAATGTAACGTAAAAGAGAAAAGGCATATTACTTAATATTATGGGCAAAGGAAAACACCCCATGCATGATTATAGAGGTCAGTTCAAAACGTATTAACCCTAACTTGCTACTTCACTAGTAAATGTTTTTTAGGAAACAAATTCCAACATTCTACAATAGTTTCATAAGATTCACTAGATATTAATGGTTATTACTTTAAAATATTAAAGAAAAATAAAATAAAAAAAATGACATTCATTTTATTTGAGATACCATTTCTAGGAGTATTTCTATGGTTGACATTTACGAATATGGCAGTAAGCATAAGTAGTGATGCGAGTTTTTTCACCAGTGGACAACTGCCTGTTACCAGTAGTGACAGGCAGGTTCCGTGCATATGAAAGACACAAGGCACATGGGGGAAGAAGGAATTTCACCGTCAGAAATAGACCATTGAAGAAACCCTATGTGTAACATAAGCCATAAGGTCGTCAAAGGAGTGTTTGGCAAGAAAATATAGTCAGGACAGATCTAAAAGCTGTACTTACAGACAACTAGGCTATTGAATAAACAAGAATAAAAAATATATATTAAAAGTTTTTGTAAAAAAAAAGTACAACTTACAAAACAGACAGGAATCAGTCATGCATTTAAACAACCTTGGGTTCATTTAACAAAATAAACTTCTCAAACATTACTCAAAAGCATCATAGAGAAGTAAAAAGTATACAGTTCTACATAAAAGGGGAAAAAAACGCCCAATTGAGTGCTTAAAACACATACATATGTTTTCCTGATCTGAAAACATATGTTTGAATTTATGATCATAGACTGATTGCGTCTCTATGGCAGAAGGGTTAAAATGTTGCGACATGTTGTCCTGTCTTGTTTAACAGAAAACACTGAGCTCACACTTTCCAAGCCTGCAGCACCCTGCCTAAGGTACATAAACCCACCTTACACTGACATCACTGCTCAGACCAAGGGCAGCTGTTGACTAGTTTTCTTCAGCAGGACAAAGTCTCTGACCAGAAGTAACATCCGGAGCAATGAGGCTGTGCTCATAAGGGAAATGACAACGTCCCAGCCAAAAGCCCAGTCAGTATAATAGTGCCACCCAAACATACACTAAACCAACCTGAAACCTATTGCATCAAAACTGAAAACTTGAAAAGCTAGTTCAAATGTTACAGCCAGTGCCAAGAAATACTCTGGAAGCTCAGTATGGGAGCTTACTAAAGGAACACAAGTCTCTATTATAAAAGAAATACTTTCATCAAGCTGATCTGTATATAAACAAAGCGTGTTTCCAATGCCAATGAAACCAACACAACTTTATATGTCAGTCATACCTGCGTCTGCAATTGTTTTATTCATTTTCAGGTAGAATTCTTTCTGCCTCTGGAATTATGCCCAAAAGATTTGTACCTGGAACATAGTTACATAGTGCTTTGCACTTTTTTAATTCTGCACCTTTTAAGCAAATAAGCCATTTTCTATGCAAACAAGCATGGCTTGAATTACGATGTCAAACTGAAGAACGGCGCTCTAGGCAATATTGCCAAATGAGCAGATCTTTCCCCAATATGGCCACTTATGTGCTGGGTCATATTAGGCTAATCCAATAGTTTGGCCCTTGGACCAAAGATCGGATCATAATGGGCGCCAATGCAGGCCACAAAAAGAGGTATGCATCAACATGCTGATGTGGTTCTCACCTCAAAAGAATTTTTTGAATTTTTGACCAGATATCAGTCAGGGAGAATGTGAAAGAGGGCTGTGCACGGCATATAAGTTGCTGACTTTGTTTTAATGGGCCAAATCAATCGCTTACATCATCAGCCCAAGGATGGCAAGCTTAGGACTGAAATCAAAAGAATTGTTGAACTATCTAAGTTTAGATGTAAATTTGTATTTTATATCATACTATAAATTGGTATGTAGAGCTTATATACACTTGTTGTGCATATGTTTTGTTGTCCTTTCCATACACAAAGGGTTGACCATTGTATCTTCTATTTTTTTAAATTAATTTTAACCTCTGCTTTATAACAGAACAGCACGGTCATTAATGTCATTGTTAAAATCAGGGCTACAAACTGAGCCACCCCCATCCCAACAGATCATGCAGAAATACAATATGCAAACAGATCAAGATATTTCTTTCTTGCCATATCAGGTATCAGTTAGTGGAAGGGTTCTGCCAATACCAGCTGCTTTATGTTCAGAGAGAATCCGATAAAGCTGTACTGTATTGTATAGGTAGTCTAACTTAAGAAGCAGCAACAAATAATATTTCAAACTCTTGCTTCCTACTTTTAGTTAATGGGCGGTCTACAAATATATTTAGAAGTTTTACATGAAACATTTGCTATAAAAAAAATCACTTAAGTGTTTAGAGAATTTAGCAGGGCCTGTCTACTGTTGTCCTGAAAAAATTTGGTTGCCCTTATATTAATTCTTCCTATAATATTTTATAGCCACTTTATTCTAAAGAGCGCCTGTCACCCAAAAACTATTTCCCCAACCAGAGGTGCAGGCAAATAGAACCCACACTCAGTTTGGGGGAATTTGCATGATTGTATGCCCTTGGATTGTTGTGTGCCCAGTCACATATGATCAGGAGTTATGCCTAAGTACATCAAATGTCAGTTCTATCTAGGATTATCCAATGACACACACTGCTAAAAAAGTGTATTTTTAAGAAAATGGTTTATTTATATGAAGTAGTGTTCTATGTATGGGCTGTTAAATGCTTATAGATACCCACAATATTCTCAGGTATTGTTTTCCTTTCAGTTTTAATGAAGCAAAAATAATGCTCAGCAATTCCAAGTGGAATAAAACACATGCAAATACACATAAAACATAATCCTTTTTCCTTTAATTCTTATTTTGGTTTATAATAGAAAACATTTTCCCATACATTACAGTGATTTGTAAATTGTGTTATTAATAATCTTCTGTGTGTTTGCGATTATGTGGTTTGTATGTTTTTGGTACCAATATCAAAACCAAATGCTCTTGATGCTCTCATAATCTCATTTAAGCCCTGCTTTATTAACCTAAGGAATGCTGGGAGGTATGATTCCTAGACCACCCTATGCAGAATAAGCACACTAAAAGCGTTGAAAGGAATCATAGGTTGGATATCAGGACTGTTCTTTTTAGATTTTTTTTTTTTTTGCAGTAACCTCAAGGCAAATGCTCTTCTCTTTAAGCCCTGTTTGTTGCCAGTTGCATATGAGGAGAGCTTGCCCATGAATAAGATAAGTGTATGACAAAACATTAAGAGGAACCCTTATCGATAACATCTAAACACATGGACATCAAAGGAGATTATGGCAATAGCCCACTCACAAAATGATGGGCAAGGCAAAATGGGACCTGCTTTTAGAATTGCTAGTTAGTTAAATAATTTAATACTGCTGTTCAGCCTCTATAAAATACACTAAATGGGCTAATATATTTTACTATAATTTTCCATTAAATGACAACTAGATATTTATGAAAGAATAACAAGTGAAATCCCTAAAGAGAAAGCCTGAAGTGCATTAGCTAAGAAAAACAACCTAAACGTGCAGTTTATTAACTAAACTAACAAAGAAAAAATAATCTCATGCATTGTGGAGCTGCTATGAAAACAACCAGATTTCACAGCAAAAAAATGTAGCAGTTAAACTGCTGAGACATAGTAAGAAGCAATAAACTTCCACTAACGCTTAGGCTGAGAAGAGAACCAGAACATCAAAGAATAACTGGTTAAAATAGGATACATAACAGTGATCTCTGAAGGTATACAGGACATTACAACAGCACTGCCACTATGAAATTAAAGGGTCAATTCATCTTTAAGATAACTTTAAGTGTGTTATAGAATTACTAATTCTAAGCAACTTTTCAATAGTTTTTGCTTCTGTGTCCAGCTTTCAAATGAGGGTCATAGTCAGCATACACAAAGAATTCTGAAAACACACATACTGTATTTAGTACATTTTCAGACCAAACCATCCTTCTGTGCACAGAATAAAAACATAATTGTTGCACACTGCCAATTCAGAGGGAATGTTGTCTACTAGTAGATCTCAACAGCCCAACACTGTCCACAAACATCTCCAAAAGATAATCCTTCTGGGTACTTTGTAGTGATGTGCGAATTGAGAAAAACTCTACCTGCACCTGACACTGGAGAACCTGCACTTGACCCTAACCCACTGCTCGCTCCAATTTATATACCCACAGCTGTCCCATTTTAATACCATGGGGCCTGTACGCACGAGTATATAAAAAGGATCACGACCAGTAGGAAGTGTGACACTATAAGGTCGCAAACACTGCCTAAGTCCCACCTGCTTTAAGTTGGGCCGCATATCACTAACACATTATTTAGGTTTTAAATAAAATAGTTTGGGAAATAGGAGTTGTTCCATTAAATACAACAATATGTGTTGTCTTCAGTGTAATTACATTTTAGCCCCTATGAGCAACATCTCAACATATTTGTCCAATACAAGTCTCAATTATCGAAGCCCACATTCAGTGCAAAAAAATGCTATCATTTAGACCAGTGATCCCCAACCAGTAGGTCATGAGCAACCCCTTGAATGCTGCTCTCATGGTCCTAAAAGAAGGTGCTTATTTTTGAATTATAAGCTTTAAAGCAAGTTTTAATTGCATAAAAACTAAGTATAGTGCCAAATAGAGCCTTTTGTAGGCTGCAAGTCCACATAGAGGCTACGAAATATCCCATTTAAAGGCCTTATTTGGCACCCAAGGGACTTTTTATGCTTGTGTTGCTCCCCAACTCTTTTTACATTTGAATGTGGCTCACAGGTAAAAAAGGTTGGGGACCCCTGATTTAGATCAATGCGGGGGGGGGGGTACAAGAAGGCCATCTCTCATAGACTCTATTTTAATCAAATAATTAACATTTTTAAAATTGATTTCCTTTTCCTTCGTAATAATAAAACAATAGCTAATCTCAACTAAGACATAATTAATCCTTATTGGAGGAAAACAATCATAATTGGGTCCCTTATAAAATCCCTGATCTAGAAAATCCCATTCTAGATAACAGGTCTCATACCTGCATTATATAAGGTACACTACTTGAACATAGTGACAAATGTTAATTAGGAGTAGAACCTTATTGTTATAGCATTCAGTGTAAAGCTGGCCATAGATTTTTAAACAATCCAATCGTCATCATGAGACCACAATTATCTCGAAACGATCGTACGGTCGTCCATCAACTAAGAAGACCATTTGCCAGGAAAACAAAGGGTAGCTGCCTGCTTGGCCCTGCAACCCTGCAAACATAGATAGATTGCACTGGAACCGATAAAGATTTTTTAACCTGGCCGATCAATTTTCTGCCAGATGTCGGCTGAAAAATCGTAAGATGTACGATCGTTCGAATCCCACCAACTTCACGATAATTTCGAATGATTGGTCGGACTTCGCTAAAATCATCGTTCGTTTGCATCTATGGGGAGCTTAAGTGGCATATGTGCTTAGAAATATCTGCCAGCAAACCTCGACCAAAGAATGGCCCACTAGAATTTCTATGGCAACAGTAAGTAATGCCTGAATTCTAATACAGTCAAATGCTATAGTGTAGAAACACTCCTGTGCGATCCATATTAAGAGGGATTTTTTTTTATTCTGAATTGTAGCTACCGGTATATTTTTTAATTAAATGCTGCAACTGAATTGTGTTTTTTATTCTGTCTATATGTTGCAACAATCTGGTTTAGTAGTAGCTTGCTTCTGTAAGACCTAAGTGTATATTTTGGCCTTAGATAGTGTTCATGAAATTATCACTAAGGTTTGCTAGATGTTAACTTGTTGTCATGGACAATTATTGTTTCGGATCTACAAAGGAAGGCGACAAATTTAGCCTGTGGAGGAACTGGTCCCTGCCTACAATTGTCTTATGAGGTTTACTGGCAAGTGAAATGCTTAGAATCAGAGTACATTATTTTTAGGTCTCCAAAAACACATAGAAGATTATTAATCATGCTTTGGTAATATTTTCAAAGTAAAGCCTATGTATACAGAGTAATAAACCAAGCAAAGACATGAAGAACCTCCAGATTCTCATTCGGGAAACTGCTTTGTTAACATATAACGTATAACAAAACAATGTGCCAGAGACTCTATATAGCTGGCAACAAATGAAAAGGTCCTTGCATGGTTATGTCACAAAAATGAGCAGAGGCTTCTCTGGTGAAGTCAGCAATTTGCTGGGCCAGGTCAGGCTGATCTGAACACTCAGACCAATGTTCCATGTAAGCCGAGTACTCATGTGCACATAATTAGGAGTATGAATCAGTATGATTTATGATTATGAAACAAAGCAAATGAGTGCATAGAAAATTTACCAAACTACCATTCTGCACAGTCTGCGACTGATGGGGGGGGAGTAAAGCGCACGTAGTCCTTACAATTTGCTACTTTAAAACATCTTAACTTATCATTCACATCAGTCTTGACTAACCGCAGCAGTGCTAACCACTAAACCACCATGCTACAGCTAACATATATTCATTAATATGGTGAACAATGTTGCTGTTTTCACCTGAAGTCCCAGACAATGGAAAGTTTGGCTCCTTTCAGAACACACTTTGGTAATACCGTGAGATGATATCAGGCCTGCCAGCAAATATATATCAGTTCAATGGTGGTGACCATTGGTGGGTGCTTCTGATGTCACTAGGTCTGATTTTCTGCAGGACCCAAATATTTGGTCAAGAAACTACTATAGAGAAAAAGCAAAGTGCAAAATCTTAGCTTTGCTATTCTTACAAACCTCATAAACCCAATTTCCCATGACTGTGACTCCTGTATTGGAAGCTGGCATCGAAAAATAGCAGCTCAAATGTTAACGTCATGGAATGAGAGTGGGTTTTAAAATAGATTTCTTCCTGCCTGCATGGTATGGAGAATGCATGTATTATCTCTCCAGTCACTTCCTCTTCCCTTCATGTGTCTATACATGGAATTGAATGAAACTGATTAATATTTTTTTTCTGCAGTTTCAGAGATCTGTTTTATACTGTGCATAGTAGACAATTACAAGCAGTAAACAAACAAAAGGCACATAGGTAACTGTGTAAATAGGGCAAGCAGAATGTAAAAAAAATTGTCCAGGTGGAAAACAGAGTGAGCAGAATGTTTCTTAAAAAGAGAAAATATACTGTAATCTAATTAGAAACTTTGTTTCCTGTTCCATGTATTACATTCTGGATTGTCAAAAATTATAGTATAGTGTGTGTTGGAATGTGCCATATGTATTATGTATATGGACCTGTTATCCAGAATTCTAGAGACCTGGGGGTTTCTGGATAAGGAATCTTTCCATCATTTGAATCTCCGTACCTTAAGTCTACTAAAAAATCATTAAAACATTAATTAAACCCAATAGTATTGTTTGGTTGTTTTGCATCCAATAAGGAGTCAATATATGTTAGTTGGGATCAAGCACAAGGTACTGTTTCATTAATAAAAGGAAAAGGGAAATCATTTAAGTCTTTGATTATAATGCAGTCTATGAGAGACCACCTTTACGCAACTCTGAGCTTTCTGAATAATGGGTTTCTGCTAAATCTTGCTAAAATCATGTGTAATGTCACCATGGAACTATGAAAACATACGTCAAACAATGTGGCAGGTCACCTATCAATTCAAATTTAAAGAAAAATAAAATTGCTAGACATGCAATAAACCAAGCCAGGCATGGTAGATCAATATCAACCAGTACATCTATTAGCTACGGCCAGTAGGTGCCAATTCAATTATATAATCCAACAATCAGAGAACGGGTGCTGTTCATCTATTTATTATCATATGTGCTATATTTTCTCCCAGTGTGAGTTAACTATGCTTAATTTAACATAGCTGTTTACATTGATTATGATAACGCAGCTGGGATGGCAGATCTTAACATATAAACCCCTGCACCTACAATATACAGCACTATGTAGAGAAGCAGTAGAGTTTTTTTTCCCCCAGTGTCTTTCTAAACAGATATGTTTGCAAACAGACATAGAAATGTATGAATTTTCTCAAGCCTGTGCAAATTGATGGGCATGAACCAACAGCAGCGCACAGTGCTGCATTGTGATATAGGATGGAGGAGGGAGTGGAGAATATGGCTGAGTCAGTTGATGAAGGAAGGGACAGGGAAAATGTCACATGCATGAGAGGCTACAGCAATAAGAACACACTCTATGTTAAATTAATAGTGGAGGTTCTGTCAGGTTTAAAACTATGTGTATTGCCAATGAATAACAGTGATGACAAATTCCAATGAGAGATTCATTATATGATAATTCTCCTTCATTATTACATATTAAATAAGGTCCCCTTATCGACACGAGCAGAGGGAATCTTCACCAAACAATGTGCAAGGCTAGAGCTGGACTGAAGCCTATCTCAGAGCAGCACTTTATTCCCATTTAGGGAACGGTCATATCCTGTCCTCCATCCACCTCCTGCTTCACATTGTTATTTATGCAGTTATTTTAGCATTGCAGCCTTGTGGGAGCCATAGTTCTGCACACCAATCACAACCTGCAGGTCAACCATTCTTCCCACTTTTCATGGAGCCAAAATGTTAACAAGGATGAAAACTTACAGACATGCTAAACTCACCAAGGTTTGTATTGTTTTGTGTATGGTTCTATGGTGATATAACATTTAAAACCAGCAGTTTTTATTTATCTTACCAATACACATGTTACAGTTAAGCATATTTATTAAATACAAATAAAGGTGATATTACCATATAACAGTTGTTTAGAAATTGCTATACAAAAACCAACACCATCAGATATTTAAGGGGTAGCTCAAAGGTTAACTTTTACGGCCAATTCTGAGCAACTCTTCTAAATTTTTTACAGTTTTGAATGATTTGCCTTCCTCTTCTGCCTAAAATAAAGAATAAAGATGCGGACCGAATCAGAGCTCATCCGGTACGCTGTGTCTTTCCAGCTGCTTCCGTTGCGAGTCACCAGCTACTTCGTGCCGGTATAGTCTCCGTCTAACCAGAACTCCCACATGTTGGGCACTAGTCCGGAAAGCATAGCAAGGACACAGTCGTCGTGTAGAAAAAGTGGCTTTATTGGATCACACACAGTGGAATCTTGTAGTGCAGTGGATGTGCTGAACGCCTGACTTACTCTGAGGAAGTGCCGGGTTTCACGGCAAGAAACACGTAAGGCGTTCAGCACATCCACCACACTACAAGATTCCACTGTGTGTGATCCAATAAAAGCCGCTTTTTCTACACAACGACTGTGTCCTTGCTATGCTTTCCGGACTAGCGCCCATCATGCGGGAGTTCTGGTTAGACGGTTCCTCTTCTGCCTCTTTGTTATTTTGCTCTGTGGGGTTACAATGTTATTACTATTTTTTATTAATCTATCTATTCAGCCCCCCCTACTTTTCATATTCCAGTGAAAAGTTAAATAATATAAACACCACAAAAAATACGATCAGTTGAAAATCTTCTCAGATTTATCACTCACTAAATCATGCTAAAAGTTAAGTTAGAGGCGAACTACCCCTTTAAATTCAAATATATTTATCCCTCTATACAATAGCCTACAGAACATTTTCAATCAATAAGTAATGAAGCCATCAATTTACCAAACATCCAAAAAACCAACCTGCTGAACTTACTCTCAAGATAATTAACACAATAAAGGCAGTTTTTCCACTGATCAGTTTAGTATATATTTACTAGGAACCACTAGTAATGCCAGAGTAGTAGGTCTGTATGAAGAACTGTGCTCACACACAAACATGTTAGGTTGCATCAGTCAATCAATGGACAAAGTGGTGTCTTTTACGCCCATACTTCCTCAGGTAATAGCAAGGTGTTTGCATTTCAGTGTCTGTACTTCATATTCAATCTACCATGTTTATTCCATACAATGCATTATTTCTCAGATTGTGAAATTGTGATTTTCCAGGCAGAATAGACAGATACCATAAAAGGGGGCCATACACTGTATGGCCACCTTTGTTTCGTTCCATTTATGAAGACACCAGCCGAATGATAAGAAAAGAAATGAACAGCAGGTGCAACATAATGTGTTGGCAGATAAACTTTTCAAACATACCCAAGCAACAAGCTAACTGGCATTCACAGTACATATACTGGAGCAATCATCACTTGCACAAAACTGCACAAGACTCTTTCCAGAATTTTTTTTTACCCGAAGGGCAACGTGGAGCTTTTTTCTGAGATACAAAATGCCACGCGTTACATTACCCTATAGGAACCCTAGTGCTTTGTAAAGCTATTGCAAAACATTCATTATCCTGTAATGGTAACCTTGGGCCAACCTTCAGCACTGCTTAAAGATCTACTTATGTTATAAGCATCTATTGTTTTCCAGTGTCGGGTCAAAAGATAAATCCTTCTATAAATAGCTAAGGCACTGAAGGCTAAACAATTTGTGCTAAAAACACTTTAAGGGCAGAGGCACGCGCAAAGATTCTTGGATGTTTAGTCGGCCGGTGACAAATCGCCTCTTCTTCGGGCGACTAATCTCCCCGAGCTGCCTTCCCGCCGGCTAGAATCGAAATCTCTGGCGGGGTGGCACTCAGAGTGCTTGTTTTCCGAAGTCGCCTGACGAGAGAACTTAAGAGAGACTTTGGAAAAAATAAAGAGCTCAGAGTGCCATCCCGCAGCGATTTAGAGTTCAGGAAGTCGCGGGAAGGCAGTTTGGGGAGAATAGTTGCATGAAGAAGAGCCGATTTGTCTCCGGCTGACTAAATCTCCCCAAATCTTTGCAGGTGTCTCTGCCATAATTGTTCTTTAGGAACAGGCTATCAACTGACACAGAGGGAGCCTGATTCAAGCCAAAGACAGTGAATTGTAATAGGCAGTTTACACATCCAGTGAACAGCCTCCCATGAGTTGATTGCCGACCAGGAGCATGAGCACAGGAAACCAGAATCAGGACCACGTGCTCCTTCTCATATAAATGCTGGGGAGCCTGCACATGAAATGTGAAACAGCGAGTCATTGTGGTTGACGAAACCAATCACATGAAGTCACACAAATCTTCGTTTTGTGATTTTCGGACCGTGTGTGGCTCGTCCCAACATTTTTCATGCTATGTCAATCATCAATGAAGAAGTGAGAGTGAGCCCACATTTTCAGCAACCCCCTCTAATGTTTACTAATTGATGAGCAACTGCACTTTTTACACAGCATGATACAGAGAGTTATACACCACAACATGTGAACTATGAAGTTTCAGGAGTGCAGTAACTGTCAATCACACTTGGCTGAGGGCAGCGCAAAACTCTAAAAGCACGGCGTACAAATGTAAACCGTACTCATCATGCTATCCCAGCTAAAATTTAGTGAAGAGTCTTGGGTGCCGAAACCCAAAGGTATATGCTGGGAAAGGGTGGGTTATCTGACACAGATCCTATATGCATTGGTTTATATGGTTGCCTGGTCCCTAACAACAAGGCAATGGTTACACAGTGATTACTTTACACAGTGATTACTTTAAAGCACCCCATGGTATATTTCATCCAGTTAGATAAAATGAACATGCAGAAAATACCACAATTAAGACTACCAGGGAAACATAAAGTTGCCTAATAAATAATGCCTTTGCTCCATTATGTGCTGTAAAGTTACATAAATGAGTAGTTTATGATAAGGCTGGAACATTGGAATCATTGATTCTTTCCCTTTCCTGGTATAAACAGGTCTGCCAAGTACTGCAGCTGGAAAAAAGATTAGCTGCCAAGATAAGTAAGTGAGCACTCTGAAGTCACCGCATGAGACCTGATCTCCCTATTCATATCAGGTCTTCAACATGGGATGCTATTATTAACATGTATTTATATAGCGCCAACATGCTACTATGTTTTATTCGAGGATTACTGCAAATACAGAATGATCTTCAGGCTCCGACACAATCAAAGTATATCATAAGTAACCTTGGAATATTTAAAGGAGAAGGAAAGCTCCAAGACAGTTTATTGCCAACAGATTAGCCACAATAGTGCAAGCTAGAATGCTACACTTATTCTGCAGAATGCTTTACCATACCTGAGTAAACAGCTGTAGAGACCGTCTGTTTGTTTAGGATAGAAGCTGCCATATAAGCTTGGTGTGACATCACTTCCTGCTCGAGTCTCTCCCTGCTCACTTACAGCTCTGAGTTCAGATTACAGCAGGGATGGGAGGAGGGAAGGAGGAGCAAACTGAGCATGCTCAAGCCCTGCCCTGGAGGTTTATACTGAAAACAGGAAGTCTGATACAGAAGCCCATGTGAACATAATAGAAGGAAATGAATGTGGTGTTTCTTTTGACAGAGGACTCAGAGCAACATTACTTTGAGGGTTTACTGGTGTAATTATATAGACCTTTCTGATAATGCTTACTTAATTTTAGCCTTTCCTTCCCCTTTAAGTCGATTTTAAGAAGACAAATCTTAAGAGCAAATCCTACATAATGTATTGTGCAATTAGCAGAGCTCTATTATAGTGTGCCTAAAAAATGCTCTCTGCCAGGGGCACTGCTGGTAAATTTAAGACCAGAATTTCCAATTTTTAAACTGGAAATTCAGCTCATCTTGTGCAGAGAGCTATATTGCCACAGGTATGGGATCCGGTAACCCAGACATGTCCAACGTGCGGCCCGAGGGCCAATTGCAGGCCCTTTTCAAATTTACACAGACCCACAGCCTCCGTCATGATGTTTAATGTGGCCTGCCAGCACACTGCAATCAGGTTCATTCACTCCTGGAGATGGAATCGCGTAGCAATCGACACATACTGGTACGTAGTGACGCGTAGCTCTTACACTTCTTTACAGTACGTGATTCCTTGTTTAAATGAAGCACTGCAAATAAGTCCAAACAGACTCCACTTCCTAAACGCCGGGTATGCGTCCATCTCCGGGAGTGAATGATCCTGGAATGATCCTGATTGCAAGCTAGCTACCTCGGAAGGGATATCGGTGTCAGGCTGAATACCAGGCTGAATGGTCGGCCCCCACACATTTTCACCTCACCATATCTGGCCCTCGTTGCAAAAAGTTTGGACACCCCTGCGGTAACCCATTATCCAGAAGGCTCCGAATTATGGGAAGAGCACCTCCCATTGAGACAATTATAAGCAAATAATTCACTTTTTTTTTTTTAAACCATACTGGTTGAAAAACAATCCAATTGGGTTTATTTCATGTTTAAATTATTTTTAAGTATTTTAATTTATGGTGACCCAAATCAGAGAAACATTCCTTATTCAGAAAACCAGGTCCCATCATTCTGGATAATAGAGCAGATCTATATTGTATTAAGCATTGTTAGAGATTACATTTACCAAGGAATGAATTGCTGTTCCTGCTTATTGGAATAAACAAATTAGGACAGAAAAGCCAATGGTAATATGTATTACTGAACATTTTAAATGAATATGAAGTCTGATTACAAACTGTGTACTAAAAGACAATAATTCCAAAGACTTTAATTTGTAAAGGGTAAAAAAGCAGAATCACTGCAGTTTAATTATAGTAATCATTAAAATCTTCAAAACTATGCATCTGAATGGGTTGATAATAACATCAGAACCAACAAGAAGTAATTTCATAATTAAGAGATAATCTATACTGTAAATGTAACAGATGTGTCTATAATTATAGAGTAATCTGAGAACAAAGGTAAATTCCCTTTGCATAAGAACATATTCTCCAATTTAACGGACCCCAAAATAATAGTTATTCCTTCACAGCAAAATCTCACTGGCAGGCCATTAGACAAAGAATAAATGTATAATTAATTTACTTTACAGTATTTTTTAGCTGTTTTTGAATGGGCTTTTATATGCTCTGTCTTTTAAAGTAAAACAATACTTTTTAATTATGTAGATGCCTGTGTTAGTTTCCAGCAAAATATATCAAGTAATAAGCTGAGTCTGAGTCCGTCATAATCGAATATCAGGTAGAAGTTTAGTTAGATTCATGTTATCTAAAGAAAATGTATATTGCACAGATTTGTTTCTCATGAAATTAGAAAAAAAAAAAAAAACACCCTACTATGCCAATGTTAATTCAAACCAATAAACGGCAAATGAATGGATGCATTGTCAGTTTAGAATGCCTTACAAAGCATTAACCAACATTTATGGTTCTAGCTAACACAAAAGACAATTCAGCCAGAGCAGCAATAAATAAGGGCATGACCTTAAATGTTCTGAATGCATAAAATGCTCTTGCAGCCAAGCTTGAAAAATGCACAATACTGCATTTTTTTTTCTCCCATCACAATAACCATAAACATATTCATAATGTGGGTTTTTAAGACTGTGCATTTTTTGTTGACAAATTGTACTCATAACTATCAAACATGCATCAACACACAAATGGATAGACAAGTAAAAAATACAGCTATGCTTGAATAATGATAGGTTCTGTTAGGCTGATGGTACACATGGCTGATTCTAGGCCTGTGGAAACCACTGCGTTGGCCAAGGTACAGGCACACACAAGCGATTTTGGCACTGAAATGCATTTTGGCCTGCAAGAAGTGAAGTCAAGAGTCAGCCTCAATGTGATATTGACCTTAGAAACCTCAGTGAACTCTCCTTGCTATACATTTATAGGTCAGAGCTTCCATGACCCCTGGACATCTAGTCCCCTGCTAGCTGTTTGTAAGCAGAAACCCACAAGTGGGTAACAGGAGGCAATAAGGATAGTGCCAGACCTTGTTAACCTTACACCGCCTGAAGGCCCTATACATTGGCTGATAAGCTGCCAACTTGGTCTGTCAGCAGCTTTTATTGGCCCACGTAGCTCTGAATTGCTAGGCAGAGTGACCATACTTCCATTCAGAGATGTTGAATCAAACTGCTGAACTGTATTTCTCTCATAGAGAAGTTATGTACATTAATTCTAGTGTTCAACAAATGCCACAAAATTGCATCTGTGATAACATCAGCACAACTGCCATCATCAATGCCAAAATGTAAAATCACTACTAACAAAAAACAAAAGCTAAACACTCAAAATATCTCAAATTAAATGTTGACATTTTAAGAATACTTTGCCACAACTCTATGCTATTCAAAGTCTTCGGCGGCAGAATATATATATATATATATATATATATATATATATATATATATATATATATATATATATATATATATATATATATATATATATATTCCAATGGTACCCAGGTGCTATTCCATGCCAAATATTTAGTAATCCATAGAATCAGGAATGCACACTGGGAATTTAAAATATCTTCATCTTTATTGAATCATCTTTAAAAAGAACAGGTCTGTGTATATATATATATATATATATATATATATATATATATATATATATATATATATATATATATATATATATATACTGTATATGAAAGAGCAAGAACACGCAACAATACAATGCATTATGGAAAATGTATTTTAAAATGTATTAGCACATATTTTATAAAGCACATTTGCTGAAGTGCTATACATGATATACCGTATGTACCCGCGTTTTTCAGCATCCAAAATGTGCTGAAAAAGTCTACCTCGGCTTATACGCGGGTCAGCGCTACCCCACCCGAGTAGCTGAGATTGCAGTCACTTTTAATCATTCCTATACCCACAGTTCACTTGGGGAGAGACTGCAATATCCCACAATGCCCTCTGTTGGTTATTTGAAAGAATAACAGTGCGCCCTCTGTTGGTTATATGAAAGATTAACAGTGACTGCAATATCACACAGCGCCATCTGTTGGTTGTATGAAAGAATAACAGGGACTGCAATATCACACAGTGCCATCTGTTGGTTGTATGAAAGAATAACAGAGACTGCAATATCACACAGCGCCATCTGTTGGTTGTATGAAAGAATAACAGGGACTGCAATATCACACAGTGCCATCTGTTGGTAGTATAAACGAATAACCGGGACTGCAATATCACACAGCGCCCTCTGTTGGTTATATGAAAGATTAACAGTGACTGCAATATCACACAGCGCCATCTGTTGGTTGTATGAAAGAATAACAGAGACTGCAATATCACACAGCGCCATCTGTTGGTTGTATGAAAGAATAACAGGGACTGCAATATCACACAGTGCCATCTGTTGGTTGTATGAAAGAATAACAGAGACTGCAATATCACACAGCACCATCTGTTGGTTGTATGAAAGAATAACAGGGACTGCAATATCACACAGTGCCATCTGTTGGTTGTATGAAAGAATAACAGAGACTGCAATATCACACAGCACCATCTGTTGGTTGTATGAAAGAATAACAGGGACTGCAATATCACACAGTGCCATCTGTTGGTTGTATAAAAGAATAACCGGGACTGCAATATCACACAGCGCCCTCTGTTGGTTATATGAAAGATTAACAGTGACTGCAATATCACACAGCGCCATCTGTTGGTTGTATGAAAGAATAACAGTGACTGCAATATCACACAGCGCCCTCTGTTGGTTATACAAAAGATTAACAGTGATGGCAATAT
This sequence comes from Xenopus petersii, assembly GCA_038501925.1. Classification (NCBI taxonomy): domain Eukaryota; kingdom Metazoa; phylum Chordata; class Amphibia; order Anura; family Pipidae; genus Xenopus; species Xenopus petersii. Next base: position 98,065,481 of record CM076678.1, on the reverse strand, counting down.
CAAACAGCACCCTCTGCACATGGTAGTGGGACAGTGGGACAATGCACACAGTTATCCGTTTGGCAATTCTCTGTCACCATCAGCTTTGCAAAGAAGTCCGGTTGATCGCTGGGGGGTCGCTTTGGCAGAATGTGCGCTGCTGGGAGACAGGGCTGTAGTTGTGTCTAGGCTTATACGCGAGTCAATAAGTTTTCCCAGTTTTTGTAGGTAAAATTAGGTACCTCGGCTTATACACGGGTCGGCTTATACACGAGTATATACGGTATACAGATTACATACAAAAATACAACCGACAATCAATACATGAGCACATAAGAGCTTGCAATTTAAAAGTATCCAGTGTTCTATTTTATCTGTACAATGTGCAAATTAACCAAATACCAAGTAACAGGGACGCCATCTTGAATCAAGAGGCCTCATACTACTAAGCTAGAAAGGCTTTCCTCAAAAGATGTCCCAATTATAAATACCTGGACCCTGGGTGGAGGGCCCTGCTGACAAGTATGATGGGGTTCTTGATAAAACCAACAATCTGTCAGATACATTGCCACACCCCTAATCTATCCATCTCACACCCACTATACTAAAACCCCAAATCCACTCTAAAAAGCCTGCCCCCTTCAGGACCAGCAAATTGCACTGACTTTTCTTGGAGCCCCTTCTGCCATACGTACCATAGAAACAGACTTAAAAGAACCATACTCAGTATAAAATCCCTGCTCTAGAACTTTAAAAGTAAAGTATAAATAATGTTTGTATCCTTATGGATAATGTAGGACTTGTATCCACCTATACAATCTTCCAACTAACCCACTGTTGCACAAGGCAATCCTTTCAAAAATTGAAACCTTTGATAGAGATGTAGGACATTAATACAGCAGCAGGGGATAATTAAGAATCTCCTGCACGCAGTACATTCGGAAGCTACTGTTCTGCTTTTTTGTCACTGCAACTTTACTTTCATTCTGCAGCCTCTCTACCCATTGCAGGCTGAAATGCTTTTCAGAAAAACCTAATAATGGGAAAAAAGATTTCATCCATCACTAACTCTATCGGTTATTGGTTGTTGTTGTATGTAAATCTGCAAATTCATATATATATTTTTTGTGGTCATACTTTTTACTAATAACCTAGCAAATTATATATACATAACAGTGGCTCCTGGACTTAAGCAACACCTATCGTACATGAAGCTGCCTTAAGGCTATAGCATATGTGGTGCTCCTCAGAGAATACTTGGCTGGCAGCCATGAATACTTGGCTATTTCAGCCATGTAAATACCATAAACTGTGATACAGTCACGTCCCAGGTTTTTACAAGCATGTATCATTATCACTTTGAATAGCTTTGTGGCACTGATCTAATGTGTTTAAAGGACGAGGAAAAGGAAAAAAAATCCCATTTCAACTTTCTTTAATGAAAATGAAATATCTCCAATATACTTTAATTAAAAAATGTGTACCGTTTTTATAAGAAACCTGACTGTATGCAGTGAAATCCTCCCTTCATTTACTGCTGTAGATAGGAATTGTCAGATGGTTCCTAACTGCTGAGCAGCTTTGTTTATGACGATCCCTAAGTAGCCCAGACTACACTGAGCATGTGCAGGGTCAGGGTCAGGCAAAGTTACAAGATGACAGCCCCCTGTGGCCAACTTTGAAAGCATAAATCATGTGTTTGATTAGGCTTGTGGTGCAGTAAGTTCATGCTTATGTTGAGTATACAAAATACAGCATTTCTAGCCTTATTCTATTTTAGACTTTCCTTGTCCTTTAAACTAACATTCTCCCACCAGGTTACTCACCTGGTTAAAACTGGGCTTTTGGAGGGAACAAAGACTTGAAAGGCTAGAGAACTGATGTAAAAGTGGCACCAGCTTATGGGTCAGGGATCGCAGGGGGTGTGGTGTGTGTTAGCAAAATACAAGGTATGTTGGTCTATTAATAAATTTTTCACCTTGTCAGTGCCTGTTTTTTTCTGCTATTTTCCTATTCCTACACACTTGTACATTGTGCACCCGTTCATTCAAATAAAATAAAAGAGTGCAACTTGTTTGTTACATAGTTACATAGTACATAGCTATAGTACATAGGTAATAGTCTGTTGCTCTCTATTAATATCAGTACCCCAAAAAAGATAAATGGTGACAGGACAAGGATGAGGATTTAGGTTGTCCTATTACCACCAACTCATAACCAAAAGAAAAGCAACGGGGAGTAACTCATGCATAAATATGGAGGGCAGGATGTTTTAAATCTAGTATCCCTATTAATGTTGTTATAGCTGTATACAGACTGTTGTACACATTTGTTATATGGTTTTTCTACGTCGTGTTGGAGTTCAGTTTCTTTGCATGCAATAAAGATGGCCAATTATACTTCTCTTTAAAGGAATAGTAATACCAAAAACTGAAAGTGTATCAAAGTAATTAAAATACACTGTACTCTTGCATACTATAGTTTATATAAACAAACTGCTGTGAAGTCATGGGGGCAGCTATTCAAGCTGAAAGAAAGGAGAAAAGGCACAGGTTACATAGCAGATAACAGATAAAACATCATTGTATTGGACTTGGTATCTGTTGTCTGCTATGTATCCTGTGACATTTCTCCTTTTTTTACAGCTTGAATGGCTGCCCCCATGGCTACAAATCAGATTGTTTACATAAACTATAGTAACCTTTCTAATGTTAACATCAGTGCATGGTAGCTGTATATAATAATGTATATTATGTTAATTACTTTAAAATGTTTTAATTAGTTGGTGTTACTGTTCTTTCCAAAGTCACCTCAAGAAGAAACACCAAAAGCCATGTTATAGGAGACAGCTTAAAACTTGCAAATCACAAATTATAGCTCACTGCACATCAAACACAATTGTATCATGTATATGATAGATGTATATACAAACAGGTATGGGAATGGTTATCCAGAATGCTTGGGACCTGGAGTTTTCCGGTTAAGGGGACTTTCAGTAATTTGGATCTCTACTTAAGTCTACTAAAAAAACATTAACATGAATCAAACCTAATAGGACTGTTTTGCCTCCAAGAAGAATTGAAACTTAGCTGGGATCAAGTAGACGGTATTGTTTCATTATAACAGAGAAGTAGAAATTTTTTTTAAAAAAAAAATTTAATTATTTGATTAAAATGGAGTCTATGGGAGCTGGGCTTCCTGTAATTCAGAGCTTTCTGGATAACAGGTTTCCGGATAACGTATTCCATAAATGTATATGCATTAAAGTGAAAACGTTTTTGAGGTGAAAAATAGGTAGTATCACAACTAAAATGTTTATAACACAATAAACCATTGTAAAGTCTGATGTGTAGTGAACTTTACTCTGTCTGTACAGAGCAATTCTTAATCTCTCGCACCAAGTGAGGTGAGCCCATGTATGCTACAAAACAGTGCATCTAAATGGGCAAGAATGTTGCTGGTTCCAGATGTTTCTTTACTATTCTCTGTATCTACAGATGAGAATATAAAAACATGGAAGAATGGACTATAGATGCTCATTAAATAACACCCATCAATATTTCTTTGGAGGAAATCAATAAAATAACAGTCTATTTATTAAAAACTCTTGATGACTAAACAATAAGTTATAGATAGAGACGAATGACATCACAGTCTGTTAGAAGTACAATTACTATAGATTTCTACAATGTGTAAGAAGCCAACCAGAACAAAATGACTCACAGCAATTGAACTATACTATGTTCCCAAAATATGCACGTAATCAATTTACCGAATGAGTCCAGAGGGAGGAAGCACCTTCCTGGAATGGATTCAGATCATTTTTTACAGTAAATACTTAGGTCCAACTGCAAGAGTTTTAAAAAGTTAAGCTCACAGGTCTGTGAAAAGGCTAACAGATATGTGAAAAGTTGCTATTTTATTTAAAAAAAAAAAAAAAAAAAAAAAAAAAAAAGTTGGTTCTTTAATAAAATAACACTTATACTTTAAAAGACCAGAGAGCTTTGCTTTTGGCTTCTTTCTTATTAATAATTTTTAGCTTTGTGCGCTGAGGCATTATCCTCTAAAATATAAGTGCAGCTATATCAGATGACAGCTAGACAGGTAGATAGATAGATAGACAGACAGACGCTTGATAGATCTAAGACTAGCACTAAGGTGTTGTTAAACAGGTGCCATAGAGTCATCATGTCTGGCACTAAAAGGGTTAATCTTACTTGCCAAGTGTTAGAACCTTAGGCTAATGTCACGCTGGGTGACCCAATGGGTGTCCGATTGCTTGAACTCATCCATCACCGTGTAGCTGAAGAACTTCTAGTATTATTATGGTTTGAAATGATTTAGCACTGTTAACAATTTTGAGTAGGTGACAATTTTAGTCATAGACATTGCTAACATGTAGTAAAAGCTTATGTTAAAGAACTACTGACACGGTTTAAATATATGTTCCATGCCATTCCCCAGACAGGATATTCTTCGTTTCAAAGCCCCAATTTCGATAAACTTATTAGAGAGAAAAGCAAAACCGAGTCCAAATCAAGGCGCTCGATAGTGACTCAAGAGGAGCAGTGCAACCCCAATAAATAAAGTCTTGGCAGAAGCATATAAATGTACAAACAGTGTCATTATAGGGCCAAAAATAACAAAATAGTGAACATAGAATATACATAACTTTACAGATTAGATATAAAGATGACTGAAGCAAATACACAGTCTATAACAAAGCTAGGTTCTAGTAATTTTAATTTTATATATATATATATATATATATATATATATATATATATATATATATATATATATATATATATATATATATATATATATATATATATATATATATATATATATATATATATATATATATATATAAAGCCCTTGCATTTTGTTGGCCATACAGAGTACTGGGTCTTTATAGCAAACAAATTAAATGTCCTAAGGCAGTAATTAATAAAATAATGGAAGTCATAGTTAGCCATAGTCAAGGTATAGTGAGCAATCTTCAATGGAAGAAGGCCCCACAGAGATATGCAACCGAGACAGTAGCTCATGGATATTTGACAGTTCAAATATTATTTTTTACATACATATCCTGAATTCTGGGCATGTTCAGACATACCAAGAAATTACTTTTAAGTAAATCATCAAATCAGATACAGGAATACCTGTGTTGTGAGGCAGCCATACACCTATTCATCTGACAGGATCATACAAGTGATTTTGTGTGTGATTAAACCACACATAATAGACTAAATTGTACATTATTTAGCCCTTGAGCCCAGGATCACATAGGGCCCCATGCAGTGATATTGGTGAATACAGTATAGACTTTCCTCCCACACTGATCAATAACTGATTGTTCCTTAATGGAAAACAGTTTTGGCCACATATATTAAAACACTTTAACCAAAATGACAAATCGTCATCCATGGTGAGTGAATGTCGGGGGACCCTTGTTCTTCATGTTTTAAAAGCCAGTTGCCATTACAACAGTCATTAGAGCATATCGTGCTTTGACCACAGCAGCCCCTTGCAGTAGTCAAAACACTTTTCTGTACCAACAACTTTTCCATTCAGGTCAAACACACGCTTGTGCATTCCCAACCAATGTGCTATAGGCCTAAGATGTCAGCAGAAGCAGACCATTTATTTTAGAAATTAAACATAACGCAACCTGCTTAAAGGCAATTCGTTTTTTTAAATGGACAATGATGCTAAGTAAAACACACATTAACCTTCAAAACAATCACAACTGAATCAATGTAGATTTTAAAAAGCAACTCTTTCAGTTTCAGAGGAAATTAACATATACCTATGTATGGTGAAAAGCGCAGCTGATGCATTAGTACTTGATAGCAGTAGGACAGAAAGCTTTCAGCAAAGACCTGCCATGAACAGCTTCACCTTGCTGCACAAGATCAAATGTACATTGTATTTCTATACCACTAACCAATGTTAATGTTATCCAAGCTGTTCAACTAATGTCTCATAGATATCTGCCCAATTTCCAGAAGGCTGTCAGGAATGGGCAAAGGTTGCCCCTCCAGACAGACAGAGCTGGCAGCCTATTGGCCCATGTACGATCATTTTAAGACGTTATTGCTAGTTATGAAGAGGTCAGTTGACTATGCTTCCCCACTGTTTACATTTACAAATCTGACAATCATCAGCTACCTACTCTTCCCACTGATGCAGCGACAACCTGCATCCCCCTAAACTTGTTGGCTCTCCCTGACATCAGGCAGTCATCAAGTTGGACATTCATGGTGTAAACTGTAAGTAAAAACAGATGTGGCCAAAAAGTAGAAAATTACATATTTTACAAACTGTTCCCCACCCTCTGTCTCAAGAAAAACACAGCATATTCTCATCTACAGTCAGCTGCTTAACAGGATATTGCTGGCAACATGAATAACCAGCATATGAAGTGTGATTCATCCCGGCAAACCAGACAAAGGCAGTATACCACAGAGCAAACAAATAGATTGTGATTAACACATATATTCTTAAAAGTTACAGGAATCTGTAATATATGACAGCTGGACAAATAAACTTGGTTGAATTTGCATTAAAATCATGATTTATTTACATACTGCTAGACTATTATACAGTGCTTTACAATACATCAATCAATCTTGCTGAGAAAATGATGAACAAAATGAAAGTTACTATTTAACGCAAGAAGTAGGATAGAATGATGGAAAACTGCCATCTGCCTGTCATTTCAGCTGTATGGGCTACATTTATGCTCAATGGGCTGCCAAAATTAGTACAACAACCCCAGTGAATCTTGTGGATCCATGTGATAGCCACAGGGCTTCAGAAGATAAAATACAGCACTAAGCAAGCACAAGTGAGAGTTGTGACGCCAAGGAACTCTGTCTGAAGCAATCAGAAGATACATTAGATACATAAATTACTCAAATCAACTCTTATTACTAAATTGATCCAGGAACTAGTCTTAAGCTGGCCACAGACGCAAAGATCTGATCGTACGAATTGAGCATTCGTACGATTTTCGGACCGTGTGTGGAGACATTTTTCGTCTGGTGGAGATCGGTCGTTTGGACAGGGTAAAAGATTTGTATGATTTTCAGAGGGAGACTGTCACTAGCTTTTGTCAGACATAACTTTCGTACGATTGCTGTCAGGGGCAGAACATCGGCTGATCTGATCTTTTCTACTTTATTTGATCAGAATGGTTAGTGGCAGGTCGGGGAAGGAGAAATCCGATCGTTCGATGATTCGTACAATCTGATCTTTGCGTCTATGGCCAGCTTAATATTTTAAGTTAGTCAGTCTAGTCATTTTGAAGTCAGTAAGGATTTTTCCCCTACTGAGGCAAATTACAGTAGATGGTGTTTTTAGCCATGCTCAGGATCAACTGGCAGTTAGGCAGGTTTCACAAAAAGGTATCCTACTCATCTTACAGTATCTAATTCAATCCAATAATTGATTGCTAAGGTAAACTGGAGCCATGCAACCAGAAAACTGTTCCAAACTAAAGAGCTGATGAACAAAAATAAACCTAAATAATTAAAAAAAAAAAACAAAAATTAAAAAAATGAATACCAATTGTAGTTTGTCTCAGAATTTTTTCTGTCCACATCATACTGAAAATTTGTTTAAAGGCACACTATCCATTAGTAGAAGGAAAAGAAAAATCAACATAACTGGGGGGTATGAGGTAAGGGGGGGATGCCTAACTTTTGGCATTCCCAATGATTTTATCCTTTAAGCGTAGTTTACCTTTAAACTCAATTTTAGTAGGCTGTAAACTGTAATAGGCAATTTACAATTGATCTTAAATTTTGTTTTAATTTTGTTTTTAATATTGCATAAATATATTTGTTGCCGGTGTTATGTTATTTCATATTTGAAAATGGTTATAAATCTTTTGTAAACCCTTGGACATAGAACATTATGGAGTTGAGTACCTATTAAACAATGCATTCTATATGATTATTTTCAAGGGCAGAGTAAATACTACAATTTGCTAGCTTGAATATAATATCCATATGGATATAATCGTCTTTAATTTTATCTTGTTCTTTTTAGATATTTTTTCATATTGACTTTCTTTATAACAGAAGAATTCAGTGATTTCTCCATTATTTAATTCAGAGTTCACAAGGACAGACCCACAGCATGGATATGTTAATTATAAAAGCAGCTTTATTCTCTGGTCTCATAATAAATGTTCTGCGTCCTTTGATGTGACCATAGGAAATCCTTGGCTTCCTCAGGGTTTTCTTCTCTTTTTTTTTTTTTTCCAGTTTTCTCTAATGAACAGTCAAAACATAATTGTATGAAACTGGCATATGTAAGAAAGACAACTGCAAGCTAGGAAGACACTGTCAGTAATAAAAGAAAGAAAGGGCCCCAAATTGAGAATGCTTCTCAGGATATCCTTTCAGTGAACTGATAAGAGCACAAGTCCTGGTTCTGATCACTAATATAATAACACAAGTAATTGTGATTCCTCCAGCTGCATTTTGTCTCTAGATAATAAACTTTTTCTCCAGTGTATCTAAGAAGAAATGGACTGAAAAATTAGTCAGAAGGCATCTGGTCTGTACAGCTGCCCTAAGGCAGTCAAATGGCTCGGAAGTGAGTTCTGAGGATCAAATGTTGAACACAGAAAGACAGTATTTCAGAAATCCTAATACACACTTGTAATTGTCTAAAATGCATTTTCATATTATGTGAAATGTTATTTATCTTGCTTAGAGGATTTTATCACTGTCAGTCGACTAAAAATCAGCTCTTTAATGAGCCTTAAAACAATGAGTTCCTTATGAAAAAGTTGAAGTCACTTTTTTCCTTAATTAAGCAGTGTATTTCCAGTTACAGATTCAAAAATTTAGATGCCCTCATGACATTATGGCATATGATTGACATTAAGATCAGAGGCTAATCTTATTAGATTAGAGATTTATTTATGTGCTGCATGTAATAAACACTTTGGCGCCCATTTACTTACGGTAGCTCGAGTGAAGGAATAGAGGAAAAAAAACTTCGAATTTCAAATTTTTTTTTGGCCACTTCGACCATCGACTACGACTTTGAATCGAGCGATTCGAACTAAAAATCGTTTGACTATTCGAACGAGTCGAAGTACTGTCTCTTTAAAAAAAAAACTTCGACCCCCTAGTTCGCCACCTGAAACCTACCAAAGTCAATGTTAGCCTATAGGGAAGGTCCCCATAGGCTTTGCTATCTTTTTTTGGTCAAAGAAAAAATCATTCGATCGATGGATTAAAATCCTTCGAATCGAACAAATTGCGGTAAATCCTTCTACGTCGATATTCGAAGTTGAATATCGAGGGGTAATTAACCCTCGATATTCGACCTTAAGTAAATTTGCCCCTTTAAGTGGGACCTAAATTTGTGAGAGTATTCTGGTATAGCAGTTGAAGATTTTATATGCAACCAATTTTAAGCAGAACATTATTTAAGCCCCCCACCCAAACTTTGGGGATAAGACATTTATTCATACACATATTGAACTGCCTATCAGGCAAAAATTGACTGCCACTGTGCACCCTATATACTTTGTGGACCTCCAGCAGTTGCAGGGTTTAGCCGAGGAAGTTTAGATGAGGAAACAAGAACCAGTTGATTAATTCTAAGAGTATTCCTATGTAATATTTAGGATAAACTGTATTAACACATTTCACAGCTTTGTTTGCACCACTGTTTTGGAGAGAGAAAACTAATTTGAAACAGAGCAAGGACAATTATCTACATTTGTCTCTCACTGCCTGACACCTTTTAGATGCACCTAGCAATTAGAATAATTACACTGATCACAACAGTAATACTGTGGCAGAGACAACATGATAATAAGGATAGAATATCCCTGCTGTCTCTTGGAATACAGAACAAGAGGTCTGATCACTGTGACCTTAGGCCTTCATTAAACCAAGTAACCCACATGCCAAACACTGGCTGTATATCTTTCTCTTCATCCTCTCAAAAGAATTCAGAATTACACAGATGTCCCTGGTGTCTGAATGTGCTTTCTGATACACAAAGACAAGAAAGGCCAATTAGAAATGAAATGCTATGACATGCTAATGATTTCTAGAGGTACTAGACTCTTTCCTGTTTAACATTCAAGACCATCTCCACTCGAGGTTTTGCTTTCAACTTCTCCAGAGGAGGATAATAAGTTAACTGTTCAGGAAGTTAAACAGGCCTAAGAAAAACATATTTAAATATATTTTACATTTCTTTGACAAGGTTCAAGGCTTTAAAATGGTGTAATTTAGAGCCTATAAAACAGTCACTTTAAAGGACAAGCGAAGCAATGTTATAAGTAAGCCTTATCCGAAACAGCTTTTTAAGGCTCCCCTTTTAAATTCACTGCTACATCTAATTTTGCTTTGTTTGTAGAGGATCACCAGGTTCCTTGCTTTGCCTCCCTTTAGAGTTGGGCGCTGTCAGATTGCATAGGTCCATGCAGCAGGGACAGCATAAATCTCACTGATAACTATTGCTTACTTTTTAACCAACTCCCAGACAGACTGAGATAAAGAGAAAAAAAAAAATACACACCAAGGCACAGGGTCAAAATCAGCCCACTTAAAGGAACAGTAATGCCAAAAAAGTAAAGCGTTTTAAAAGAATGGCAATTTAATGTACTGTTGCCCTGCACTGGTAAAACTGGAGTGTTTGCTTCAGAAAAACTATTATAGTTTATATAAACAAGCTGCTGTGCAGCTATGGGGGCAAGCATTCAAGTACAGGATACACAATGGATCACAGATAAGTTCTGAAGAATTACATTGCATACTACAGAGCTTATCTGTTGAGTATCCTGTGCCTTTTCTCCTTTTTCAGCTTTGAATGGCTGCCCCCATGACTATACAGCTTCAGTTTCTGCCACAAACATACCAGTTGTACCAGTGCAGGGCATTATATTTTCATTACTTTAATGCACTTTTATTCTGGTGTTACTGTTCCTTTAAATACACAGGTCGATTTCAGCTCCTACCACGGGCAAAAGCCTACTTCTACAGCTTGCATCCAGAAAACCATTGTCGGCTCTAGCTGGAAAACACAGATGAAACACAGGACTTTGCCTTTCCTCAGAGAAGGGAGAGGTTTGTTTGCTCAGAGGTAGATAGAGAGCTCTGAACAAATTGCCCTGTTTACAAAGGAAGGGTGGTGAGGCCCAGTAAAAACACCCAACTTTTAAATTAGTGCTCAAGATTGGCAAAACAAAACATTAGGAAAATATGGATTTTTTTTAATTAAGGGTAAAGGTGGCAATAGACACACAGATCCTATCCTACGAATCGAGGATTCGTACGATTTTCGGATCGTGTGTGGCGTGTGCAGACATCTTTCGTCCGGCAGAGATCGGTCGTTTGGTCAATTGGTCAGGTTTGATTTTGACCCTACCGATTCCGCCGGAGCCCAAAGCACATCATAATCGGATTGTTCTGCCATACGGCCGAACAATCAGATTACATACGATATAGCCATGTTTGTTAATGGCATATCGAGGAAAGATCCGCTCGTTTGGCGATGTGGCCAAACGAGCAGATCTTTGCATCTATGGCCACCTTTAGGTCACAATGGGTGTTTTGGGGAGATTTGGTCGCCTGGCGACTAATCGCCTCCTCTTTGCAGCGACCAATCTCCCCAAACGTCTTCCCTCACTCTGCGCCGGCTAAAATGAAAAACGCCAGCGCTAATCACACGCAGCGGTTTGTTTTCCGAAGTCGCCCGACCAAATCTCCCCAAAATGACCAGTGCGGCCTTACCCTTAATTGAAAAAAAAAAAATCCATATTTTCCTAATGTTTTGCCAATCGTAAGAAGCTCAGACTGCTTTTTTCATTGCAGACTGGGATCAAGCAAAATAGAAATGCTAATCATTTAAAAACAAAACAAAAATGAAGAGCAACCGGCAGGTTGCCATGTATTATCCCATCTATAACATACAGCTATGGTACCTGTAATCCAGAATGCTTGGAACCAGATAACGGATCTTTTCGGAATTTGGATCTTCATACCTTAACGCTACTAGAAAATCATGTAAACGTTAAATAAACCCAATAGGCTGGTTTTGCCTCCAATAAGGATTAATAGCCTTTCTGTAATTCCAAGCTTTCTAAATAATGGGATTCCGGATAACAGATCTCATATCTGTACTAAAAAATTATTTAAAGGTGAAATTCCCCTTTAAAACTCATTTGCAAATGGAAACTTAAGATCAGCAAAGTCACCAAGGCGGTGGCAGACCTGTCATGTACAGTAAACTAGAACTACTGAGTTAATTGAGGGGCCAATTTCAGTAGTTAAATGGTGACAATAATCATAAACATTACAGACTACTGTCTGCCTAGGGCACAGTCCAATAGTTTATATGTTTTTTATACATGCAAGAACAATAGGAATTGGGGACAGCGCTGTTAAACTAGTACACTCAACTATGAAGAAAACGGCAAGCACTCCTGGAACCACTCGTAGGTAAAATCAGCTTTTATTCAGTCGATTAAAAACATGGAATCCTGACGCGTTTCGTATCTCACCGATACGTAGTCATAGGCATAATGAACAGAGTAACATGTCGGCTTATTTGAATTGTTAAACCGGAAATGACATATAAGATGACACTGTATTTAAATCTCAAATAGGTTTCATTAACCATTTCGTGTACATCCATTTTAAAATGTTAAATATAAATCCATTTTAAAATGTTAAATATAAAACGAAATTACCCAAATTGTTTTCAAATTAACTGAAGAAAAGCCAATGCAAATTTTCTTTCAATTTGTCTAGCTGTATAGCCAAATACTAGCTACAGCTAGACAAATTGAAAGAAAATTTGCATTGGCTTTTCTTCAGTTAATTTGAAAACAATTTGGGTAATTTTCGTTTTATATTTAACATTTTAAAATGGATGTACACGAAATGGTTAATGAAACCTATTTGAGATTTAAATACAGTGTCATCTTATATGTCATTTCCGGTTTAACAATTCAAATAAGCCGACATGTTACTCTGTTCATTATGCCTATGACTACGTATCGGTGAGATACGAAACGCGTCAGGATTCCATGTTTTTAATCGACTGAATAAAAGCTGATTTTACCTACGAGTGGTTCCAGGAGTGCTTGCCGTTTTCTTCATATTTCCCTACTCACCCCAGCTACGGGTTCGGGGCGATGCACCCGGGCCACCCTGCATGTTCGGTGAGTGCTACTTCCATATTAAGCCGTGTTTGAGTAAATTGCGGGATTGAATTCATGTGCAGGACCCAGGGTTCCTTATACACCTGGGTCAACAGAGTTCAAGGGTGAGCTCATTTGAGACAAAATTTCGTTCTCACCTTCCTCTGAATATAATTTTTTATGAATTTTGGCACATTTACAGGACGTTTTGTCTTTTCCCGTTTCTTATAAACAGATACAGGACTATTTGGCCGACAAAAATTTATTTTTGTAGTACACTCAACTACTAAACTTAGGATATTGTTTTATATATTGACATTTTTTGTTTAAAGACAATGGTTTGCGGTTACCTAACTTAAAGCTGGCCATAGACGCAAAGATCTGATCGTACGAATTGAGGATTCGTATGATTTTCGGACCGTGTGTGGAGAGTCGATCGGACAGGTTAAAAGATTTCTGTCAGCTGACGCTAATATCTCTGCATGTATTGCCGATCATACTGTTGCTGTCAGGGGCAGAACATCGGCTGATCTGTTCTTTTGTACTTTATTTGATCAGAATACTTAGTGGCAGGTCGGGAGATGGGGAAGTCCGATTGTACGATGATTTGTACGATCAGATCTTTGCGTCTATGGCCAGCTTAACTCTGTAGGTTGGGACTCTCCTTACTTTGCTTCATGATGACATCATGCTGGTGCTTGGATTTGAGAGGTCTGGAATAGGAACTAAAAACTGTAGTTTTTCTGATTTAGGATAATGGCACACCTTTAGGTTTAGGATGAAGTTCTGTAAATCCATACACAACCTATGTTCTCAAATCCAGAACCAGGTGGCAAAAGCAGGGGGAAAAAAAATCTAATCCAAAGCATGGAAAAATGTAAGACTGTCATTCATCCATCATTTATTTGTTTCCAATTGGCACTTGAAGCTTAAAGTATTGACTCTTTCATTACAATTCTTTTCCACATCCGGCTAAAGAAATAAAACATGATCACCACCTCTCAGCTGACAAGTATCAATGTTACAGCCTGCCGCAGAGCAGTTTTACATATAGGATGAATGTGTACAGGTATGGGAACTGTTATCCAGAATGATCGGGACCTGGGGTCTTCCGGATCTTTCCATAATATAACGATATTAGTTTGGATCAAGTACAAGGTCCTGTTTTATTATTACAAAAAAAGGAAAACTTTTTTTAAAAATTTTTTGATTATTTGGATAAATTGGAGTCTATGGGAGATGGCCATTCTGTATAATTTGGAGCTTTCTGGATAACGGATCCCTTACATATACAGAAAGCAAAAACCATCAACACAACCTATCCTAAAGCACAATATAGCCTGCTGCCTTTTGTCACCAAATCTGAAATGACATTATGCTTGGTCAGTGTGGTATAGGAACGGTTGTAGGAGGTGATGTTATTGTGGAAAATGGCATAGGTAGGACCAGAAGAAAATCCTAATAGCAAGAATTGTAAACAGCTATTCTATTATCACACCTCAAACAAATGCAGAATACATGTATAGCTGGAAATTGCATTTATATATTTCCCATAGTTTTGTTAGCTACATAACAATCAGTACTGGTGTGCCAAGTAAATATAAAAATAGTAAAGGAACATAAAGACAGCCTGACTCAAAAAAATGTGCCCTGACTGAAAAATCAAATACTTAATCTATACCAGCCATCACCCAATATAAAGCATTCATGATTCACATTCCACCATGCACAGAAATAGCTCCTGATAGAAGACAGGATGTGGTAAAGGAAAAATATATTTTTTGCTTCTGAACACTGGGTATACAGCACTGATTCATAGGGATCCAATAGTTATTTTCCCTGATGGATTCAACAGTCTCGCAGTGTGAAATAATGGCTCAGCGGGAACTGACAAGGGGCAAAAGCATGACGGCCCGGGAATAAATGCTGAGCAGTTCCAGCTTCTTACATTTCTATAAAGAAATGGGTTGAAGCTGCCCACACTGCTGGCTGGAGATTTACAGAACTGCTGCAAGCTTTATATGAACTGCAATAATTTAAAACCTGGAGGTAGCAAGAAAAAAGTCAGACAAAAGGCTGCATTCAAATATTAACTATGTCACTTTTCTTCTTTCTTTTGCAAACTACTGGAAAAATTAATCAAGCTACTCGGTCAATAGCATTTAGAGGAATTCAATCGGAGTCTGAGATTTAAAAGAGCTTCTTTTCCACTCACTAATTAAGAAGTGAGATTACCATTACTACCAGTCGAGTGCTTCTAGCACAAAATTAACACAAGCAAAGACATTTTCACTACTGCTGTTTTTGCCTTATGGCAGAGGCAACCAAAATGCCCTGTCTGCCATTAGCCTTAGATTATATATACTCCTGAAATACCTCCACAAGCCCTACTAGCAAAATAACAGGTATCAGATAAATATACCATGGTTTGCAAAAATCAGACCAAATTTGCAGAAGTTGTGAGTAAATGAATGCAGGAAATCAGCATTTTGACAATTATGGCCCTTTAAAGGGGTGGTTCACCTTTAAGCTAACTGTTAGTATGTTGACTAATTCTAGACAGCTTTTCAATTGGCCTTCATTTTTAATTTTTTATAGTTTTTGAACTATTTGCCTTTGTCTTCGGACAGTTTTCAGCTTTCAAATGGGGGTCACTGACCCCATCTAGAAAAGGCAACACATTCATAGTTACTGCTTCATATTCAAGTCTCAGTCTCATATCAATTCATGGTTGCTAGGGTAATTCAGACCCTAGCAAACAGACTGCTGAAATTGCTAACTGGAGAGCTGCTGAATAAAAAGCTAAATAACCCAAACAACACAAATAATAATAAATGAAAGCCAATTGCAGCTCAGGATATCAGTCTATCCGTCATACTAAAAGTTTATTTAAAGGTGACCAACCCTTTTAATGAGTATGAGCAACAAAAAGAGCAGACTGTAATCCCACTGGATGATCCTACAGGAATACCGAGAGTAGACAGGATTTACAGTTTAGGAGCCTCTTGCCCTGACTGATAATCAAACAGTGAAAACTAAAACAATTTGGAAAATGCATAATGCATTGTAGAATAATGGAGTACATATCAGCATACCAGGCACTGCCTGGACTGTGTCTCTATTTGTGGCACTCACAAAGTCAATGTCTATGGCCTACATATTTGAGGGAGCAGCAATGATAATCTCTTGTGTGCCAGAAGGGAAGTGAAGAAAATTTTGAGGACCAGTAAAAAAAAGCATTTCAAACAGAAATGGACTAGCACTCTGGCAATGAATTGACCTTTTTTTAGACATTCAACATTTAAATAAAACACTTTTTATTTAGACATTATCGGGGAAAGTAATTAAAGTCGCACCAATAAGAATAAAAATCCACATTGCGCAATGTAATATTGTTCCTTAAACTGTTATTGCATTGCAAATTGTAATTGTGAATTGTAATTGCGCACTCTTAAGAAGTGCTTGAAAGTGTCGTAATCTTTTGGAGCAAACATAATGACTTTTTTACTAAGAAGTTTTATTACATTGACTGCGCATTGGCGCAAACTATAAAATTCGCAAACGGTCTTCCACTGTTGGAAGTGATCGCTAAACAGCTTCCGTGTTTGCAAAAGCTATATTAAATTTGCGCAAAGCAAAATTTCTCGCAAAGGCATAACTTTTCCCATTGCGAATAGGTTTTTCGTTACCGTCTTTTATTACATTCACCCATATGTCTCTAAATGAGTAAAGTGTGAACTAGGGTGATCTGCTTGGACAACACCCTGTTCCATGTAGATCACACACCCAGCTTAAAATAATAAATCTCTGAAAAAACCTAGAAGATCTAACAGGTTTGTTAAATGCTTACATAAAAAAAGGAGAAAAATGACCGGTTTAGTTAAAGGTACAAGCAGGTCAATCATTTTGTTATTGTTGATTTATAAGTTATTGCAACAGGGATGTTCAGCAGAGTAAAATTATAAACCATGACATGAAAGTAAAGCGGATGGCTTTTGCTTACAAGTTTACCATCTAGAAGTGTAGAACTTACAATGTAGTAGCAGTTCAACTACAATTAAGGGTCAACAAGGGCACTTGTAGCAGTTTCAGGCACTTGGAGCACTGCATTCTTAAGGGACATATATTATAAAATATTTTAGCACTTAATTCACCCTTAAACTGCTGCAATAATAGGTAAATCTTACTCCTCCTTTTTGGCTACTGCCACACAGGGCTGACCTTGTCTTGCATATAAACACAGGGTGAAAGACAGGAAATGATTTGACCTCTGCTTCCAAATGTGACAATCAAGCTTCTTATCAACATCTGCAGTTTAAATTCATGTTCACAAACTGTCACAACATTCCTCTGAAAGCCATTCAAAGAAATTGAAACATAAATTTAAACTTCAGATCCTGATAAAAGGTTGCTTACCGAAGCTCTTCAACTATGAAGCTGACTTGCAGTTCAGCGAACACAGTGCAGGAATAGGTCTGTTGCACAACAAGCAGCAAAGCACCTTGTAAAAAGGCCGAAAGAGTATAATTCTGGGTGAAGAAGTTAAAAAAAATCTAAGGGGAGCACGATTTACTTATTATTAGAGCAAATTAGAGTTGGGTTAAGTACTAAAAATTGTTGGTGTTAAAGCAGCTTAAGGGTAGTACAACACAGGGAGATTTGTGGCCCGCGTTTGTTAAAAGCGAGTTCCGGCGACAAGTCATTCGTTTTGTGTTGCCATAGAGAAAACTGTAAATTGGTACCTACTACAGACACAATGCTATTAAAAATCACCTGCAGTCCCAAAATGCACAGAGACCCTTTTTGGAGTGATTTATCAAAAATAGCAAGGCTATTATTCAGAAGTAGTGAAAATCTGTGCTAGCAAAACACACAAGGAGATTAGTAGCCACGATAGTATCTTGTGTGCACGGCATGTCATAAGTACGTATGGATGTAATTTCCAAGACAGCAATTTCTCATTCTTTGTTCCAGAAACCACACGCTCACTCATCATTCACATATGAAGATACAGACAATATTCGTGGGACAATACGCCGCAGAATATGCATTTTTTAAAATATTTCTTTGACACAGATAGGCTCATTGATCTTGCTGTAAAAAAATGTCCATCCCGTATGGACGGAGAAAGCACTGTGGTGCATTATGATATGCAAATCGCTCGTAAGCTGAAGTTTCCTGAAAACTTTGCTTGCAAAAAAACAATTGCCTTGTTGCTGAAACTCGTCTTTTAGGGTTAGTTACACGAGGAGATTCGGGAAGATTTATCGCCTTTCGCCGCTTCTTCTGGGCGACAATCTCCCCGAACTGCCTCTGCGTGTTTTCCCATCCACTATAATGAAAAGTCACCTGCGCTAAAGCACACTCGTCGCTTCGTTTTCCGAAGTTGCCCGAATCTCCTCGTGTGAACTAACCCTTAAAAATCATGGACGAGTAATCTCGCCCGTGTGTCACTACCCTAAAAACATCCACAGCAATTACCTCCAAACTTTTGTGCAATCAGCAATTCCAAATGACAGTTATCTGACATAAGACTTCTCTTGTGATTGTCAAACAAGCATTTTGTCCTAGGCCCTGAGAATCTGTGTGTGTGTCACTGTCTGTAGGCTGGTGGCGCATGGGGTGCTTTTTCGTGCACTGAAAAGAGCCCATAATCACCTCCCCTCCACCAACTTGAATGAGAAATGCTTAAGAGAGCCAGCACTGGTGCTTTTCAGCCTGAAAACATTCTAGAGCTTTGACTGCACTGAATGAAAAGCTTTCTGTGTACAATCATCCTAACACTCTGAGAAACCATATTACATTGTGTACATGATTACACTTCTGTACAAAGCAGCCTAGCATTGTATTGTAGTGAATGGCTTACTATTTTCGTTTAAAATAGCCTGTTACTTTATAAAAATGTGCTGCACGGTATAATTCACTTTAAAACGTTAGTTGTACCAGCAATACCAGGATTTTTCTCCAAGGAACTTGCAAGCAGATTCCAGAATCCAGACAGGTGAACATAAAGAGCTCTATTCATTACTAGTTGCTTCAATTGGGCAGTCTCACCTAGGACCAAAATGACTCAGAGGCCATGGCACTTTTCATAAATAACAAGGCAAAGAAGGGGGAAAAAGCACAAAGCCAGAACAGTGTTTAAAACATTTATAGAACAGTTACTATGGTAACTAAAACCATTGGACAGCTTTTGCAGTTTTCACTGAATTGTTTCAAATTTGATAGTGGGCACTGGAAGAAAGTAACAGGCATTATCTTAAAAATAAAAAGCTATGTCCACAACCATGTAATATTGCTTGGAATAAACCAATTGACAAAATTCCTTTCTTGGCATATATCATATAAGACTAGGACCTAGCTTGTTTACCTTGTGGCAAAAAGTAGCACAGATGCTTCCTAATGCAAATGCTACTTGTTGCATAGAAAACAGACAGCGGTCATTGGATCAATGCTGGCCTACATGCCCACGTTTGATTGGAGACTATATGACCATTTATGACAGGTTGGGCCATGCATTTCACAGTTAAAGTCACAGAATTTAAAGTCACAAATTCTACTATAAAAAAAAAAAAAAAAAAAGAGGCTGGTGTTCTCTAAAAATGCCATATTTTATATACTGAACTTGTTGCACCAGCCTAAAGTTTCAGCTTCTCAATAGCAGCAATAATCCATGACTTCAGACGTATCACAGGGGGTCACCATCTTGGAAAGTTTCTTTGACACTCACATGCTCAGTGGGCTCTGAGCAGCTGTTGAGAAATGAAACTTAGGGATTGTCGCAAATTATAAGCAGAAAAAGAGATTTGTCTGTGATATAAGTAGATGCTAATTTCATTGGTTTCTGTGTTGCCATGTAGTAATTATCTGTATTAATTACTAATCAGCCTTATATTGTGACATTTATATTCTGTGAATACTGTATGTTTTGAGTCGGTCCCTAAACTCAGTAACCTACATCAGCACAGAGCATGTGCAGTGAATCAGCAGAGAAGAAGATGGGGAGCTACTGGGGTATCTTTGGAGGCACAGATCTTCCCTGCTAAAGGGCTGCGGTTGCTTTGGGCAGGTACAGAAGGCAAAAACATAATGTACAACATTTTTAGCCTACATGTTTAGTTAAACTTTAGTTCTCCTTTAAGACCAATATATCGGAAAATGTTCTTTTCAATATACTCTGGGTTGGTCACATCACTGTGATTTCTCTTCTGGTCCTGCTGCTTAAGCTTGGCAAACAAGGATGAAATATAAGCTAGAGCGCTGTTTACCCAGCAGATTGAACATTTTGCACTAAACGTGTAAATAAACACTGAATGCATTAAGCAAGCCGAGTTCTTACAAAAGACATTTGTGATAAAGGCAAATAGTACACTGTTGCCAGGATACAGAATATGATTTCTATTTAGCTATAAATGTCTCTGTAAGAAGTCTGCTAACTTAAATCATACATTTAAAATACGAGTGACAATACTGTTGCCAGGATACAGATCATCCATCACTTTTTATGCTGCTAAGAAAGAATGCTACTAACTTAGTAGTAAGGGACCAAAAAAATGAAGACCGATTGATATGTTGATAAGAATAGATCATGCTAAAATATACTAAAAGTTAAACCGAAAGAGAACTATCCCTTTAAACTTAAAATACAAGTTGTTAATTCAGACAACCAGGAATCTTAGGGAGCTAGAACACAGGCATATTTGGGGAGATTTCGTCGCCTAGCGACTAATCGCCTCTTCTGCGGGGCGACAATGCACTTGCGGCGATTCGCTTTCCGAAGTCGCCTGAACTTTCCTCTTGAGGCAACATCTACCGACTTTGGAAATCGAAGCGCCGCGAGTGCATTGGCACTTTCTCATTATAGCAGGCGGAAATCAGGGGGAAGGTAGTTTGGGGAGATTGTCGGCCCGCAGAAGAGGCAATTAGTCGCCAGGCGACTAAATCTCCCCGAATCTGCCCGTGTGATAGCTCCCTTTAGGATATTTGTTTTTTAGCAGATCACAAGGAGCTCACACCTTAAAGACTGGAGAAATATAAGCACAGATTATTTATTACCATAAAAACATTCATTTGGTACTCATCCGGGTGTTTTAATCAATGCTACTTGTAGCAAAAGTCAAAACTCCCTTTTCTCTGTATAGTCCACTATCCACTGACATCTGTAAGAATTGCTACAGGTCACCATGACCTAAAATTACTCCAAATGTTCACCAGTGCATTTTTGAATGATATCATGGGTCAGGGGTAACACCAGAAAAAAAGTATGTTACAGCAAGTAGTGGAGGTCTTGACTGCAAATCAAAACGAACCATTTGAGACTGCCTTTTATTGCCACCCACTGCAAAAACCCCTATGCCCTATATTTCCCACTTCTGAGTTCCTATTTGATTACTGTTGCACAAAGTATTTACAATACACAGCTTGGTGAGATCAAAGGACCCAGTGCAGAGGGTTAGTTTCCCACCCCCAGGAAGAGTGAATCACAGCAAATAGTAAAGTTTCTGATTGTCAGTTAAAACAACCAATGCGATCCTTTTCTAATAAAATAAAATGTTTTTGAAAGAAAAGCTAAATCTTAAATATAGGAGTAATTAGGGTACAACTACTATATTTGGCTTCTGTACCAGCCTTGGCCATAGTCCATATACAGCAAGATATTAGCAGCTTCCCATCTTCTTTTCTGTCGATTCACAGCACATGCTCTGGGCTTAGAGACCAACTCAAAATACAAGAAATATATTATATACTATATTATAGTCATTTGTCTCCTCCCTATGGACAGGCCCATTTTTGGCACCAATTCTTGTTTTTTTGGGGATAGTAATTGCAGTACGTGCACTATTTTTTTATTGGCACTAAGAATTGAATACATTTTCAATTTGGTGACTAAATCCTGTGCTGTGCTAAACCTTTTGAGAAACACATTCATACTATATCCAGAAAAGCTCCAAATTAGACCACATTTTAAAAATGATTTCCTTTCCTTTGCTTCTAAGAAACATGAATCGATTTGAGTAGAAAAACAATCCTACTGGATTTATTTGATTTTTAAATGCTTTGTAGCAGACTTAGAGCATGGTGATCAAGATAAAAAGAAAAATCCTTTGAAAACCCCAAGTCCCAAGGATAATGAAGACCCGAGGCCAATGCGGGTGGTGTATTATTATTATTAACATGTATTTATATAGCGCCAACATATTGCGCAGCACTGGTGTACTTTAAGTACCTCCAAGGCTTTACTGTGCGGAATATAACCAAACGTTTCAAGGCTTTAATGTGCGGAATATAACCAAATGTTTCAGGAGCCTCATGCTCCCTTCTTCAGTGGATAAGTGCACTGCAATAATAAGTGCATTACTGTTATAGGGCTTCAGAACCATCTGGCCTGGTGCAGTAAGTTTAGTATAGAAAACACAGCACTTCTAGCCATGTTCATTGTGTAATTAGTATTTCCTTACCACAGCAAAACAAAATACCCATGGCTATCTTCTTATAGCTTTTATTGTTCTCATATCTAATGTTAACAGTAGAAACCCTGTGTTTTCCCTATAAGAAAACAACAGCTGACCTATGAATGTGGAAAAAAATCTAATTATATGTAAAGAGATATGGTCATCCCTTGTGAGGGAAAAGGAACAAACAAACAGCTGTCAAACCCTTTACTTCCATGAGTGTCTGACCCACAGAGTAATATCATAAGTCTTACATACTGCTGAGAACCACCCACCACTCCCATTCACTGGATAAGGGGAAAATGTCGTGAGTCATATTCCCCCCAGTGAGTGACCCATGTACTATGCAATGCCATGATGTAACTTTAACTTTCCAGATAGCAGCTGCTTAGCATCAATGACATGCAAATACTGCCCCAAACTAATGATGGTTCTGTTCCATAATGAAACACAGAAATTAACCCATAAATTGTTTAATTGTATTTAATAATATTGCTCCAAATGTTTAGTCCAATTAGTTTGTTTATTTTTTTTTTACTGTTCTCTACTTTTGAAGCAGGATATATTTATTAAAAAATACTACACGTCTAACAACAAAGCATAAAGTGAGCAAATAGCTTGCACACAATAGCTTTCCTATTATGCCAACACTACTTGAAATTTTATCATCATGGCATACATTGGGCAGATAATGCTAAAATGTTCACCTGAAAAATACCATTTAAGTCTGACTATATAATCATTTGGTAAGACCCTGTCTGTGCTCCCAACAGCACAGCCAAATTCTGGCTGCTGAGGGCTGATCATATGTTGTGTCTGAGCTGTTAAAGTGGTTGTTCCAAACACTTTTTCAGTTCAGGTGTTTCCAGTAGATTGTTAATAAAGACTTGTCCAGTATTTTGGTATTTATGTCGTTTTCTAAAACAGAAGTTGAGTTTATTAATCTAAGGACAGGCTTTGCATAACTGTTACAATTTGCTACATTAGTTGATACATCTCTCATTTGTGTTAGCAACTATTGTATCAATTATAACAGCTGCCTAAGAAATTTAGGGATTATGCGCAGCAAGGCTGAAGTTAACAAATGTAGCAACTACTGTATCAAGGTAAAAATTTTAGTGTTGACTCCCGGAGCTGCTCTAGGGAGATATGGGGGGGCGGGGGTGGCAAAATCAGTCTGCCAACAGAAGAGGGAAAATACCCATGGTAGGTGCTGAAATCGGCCTGTGTATTTCAGACCCGTGTGGCCCTACCCTTAAGCTTCAAGATCAGGAATAGGTAAATAAATAAACTAAAAAAGCAATACGAAAAAGTCTTTATTTCGTGTATATTATCTGAAACCATCTGAATAAAAACAAAATGGTTGTAAATATGCAACCAAGAATGGCAGTTTACTATACGGGCAGCAACAAGAAAATATTACTTTATTACTTTATTAGCTATTGTCCCTACAGCATAAGTGCACATATACATAAAATCCCCAAAGCCATATAGGAAAAAGTTCATTTTACTGTAATGAATGCCTTTGTTCTCCATGGCCACTTTCACAGCAGTGTCTGACATTCTGTACTAATAAGCTTGTGCAAAAGCAGACCTGACTGAAAGGTGATACAGTCATTGGCCCTGGTTTCCACTATAGGACTTGTGGGGTGATATATTGCTGGCAAAGATACTAAACTCTCCACCGCCTTTACAGTGAATGGTATGACTGCTACATCCCCTTTCAGGAATTACAACCTATCCTATTACTACAGCGCTTGTTCTGAAATTGGCCCTGACACTAGGGTAATGCTGCGTTGCGTCGCATCTGCTGGCTTCAGTTGACTGTGAAAAAAAAGGGGCATTATAAAGCAGATTAGCTTGCTTTGTCTTAAATGTTATATAAATTATTTGTAAATTAGTACTAGAGATCTGTACAAACAATAAGATGGACAGTTTAGGTCTCATTTACAATGCCCTAGGCAGTGTGTAAACTGCAATAAAAGGCAGCAATCCACCATATATTTTGCACTTTGGCCACTGCATTGGGCACATAGCCACAGGCCTCTGAGCTCATTTTCAGGGTGAACAGACCTGCAGCGCCCTTCCTTAATACAGCACTGTAAGGGAGTTGCGGGGAGGTGCCTGATAGGAGTGAAGGAGGAGCAGCCCACATTGGGGCCTTACATGTATTTATTACTAACCATGAGCTGCCATGCCACTTACGCTTATATAAAATAAAAGCTCACCCACTGTGTTTATTATGTTTGAAAAAGCACATTAAAGAACAGGCAGAGGGTCTGTTTTGTCATAGGCGCTTAATCTCCACTTTCACTCTACCTTAATTTACTTGATCTGTTCTAGCACAGGAGACAAAATGTCCAATGTTTCTTCCCATTGGCATTAATGTAAATTGCGGGTGGGAAAACACGTCACATAGTAGCAAAAAGTTGCCTTAGTAGCCAACTTCAGGCTACTTTGGAAAGTAGTGGTGATGCGCATGTTTTCCTACCAGCAAGGGCATCTATTGTCCAAAAATAGTTTCTCACACCATTTTTTGACAATAGAAGCCCTTTAATGCTGGTGGGAAGGAAACCTTGGACACCCACATTAGAGGAGATTAAGATTACGTCAATTACACAACATATTACAAATGGAGCCAAAGTTCCCTTCCCATTTTGAGGCATATATAATAATGTGATACAGCTAGCTATATTGGAAGAAAGTAGAGAAAGGAATGTGCTGATCTGACGAAAATTCACTTAATGTATATTGTATACAATCAAACATAACAATTTGGAGAGGTGAGTTCACATTTGTTCAGAAGCCCTTCAGCTCAAGAGTTTAGAATTGTATCTGTTATATGGTTGTGAAGGTCCCATTTAGCCTACAAACCAGGCAGGGCTTTAAAGGACAGCTTTGAAAATGAATAGAAGAGTGCCTGAATAAAAAGTACAATAACAATAAAAATGTAACCTCACAGGGCAACAATCATTTTGGTTGCAGGGGTTAGTCAAATAGCATTCTAAATTGAAGCTGGAAGCAGCAAATAATTTTAAAAACTATATTTAAAAAATGATTAAGAAGTTGCCAAGAACAGGCCATTATAGAACATACTGAAGTTAATTTAATGATGAACCACCCCTTTAAGTAAAAGCCCTGCATATGCTTTCTGCTATAGGAACAAAGATGCAGCAACAGGACACAAACAGTATGCAAATAACCATTTGAACCTGCCCTCAGCTAAGGATGTTTCATTTTTTTCCCTCTATCATACAAAACAAATATATTTTAAAGCACTATGATAAAAAATAACCAATATAAATTCTAGAACTTCAAGATATTTAACACTGCAATTGCATTTTGCAGGCTATAAGTAAATATTTCCTTCAATGCTTTTTTGCTGCATTGTCAGAATGCCAGGCAGTGGTTGCTACTTGCGACTCCCACACACTGGCTTCATTTCTCTAAGTCAGCAGAGCATTCCAATTTTTTGGAACTTGGAAGTAAATCTATGAATATCATTCTTCTAACATGTAGAAACAGTGTATTTAACCAATAGAATTAAAATGTTATATCATGAGAAAGACCAGTTTGTAACAGTAACATAAAGCATTCTCAGACAACTACATTTTTCAGACTACTGTGGTTCCATTATACAACCCCTTGCATGTGCAAGCCTCGTGCTTTCATGGCTCTTACAGTTCTGAATGAGACAGAGAGCCGGAGATTGGGCATCTACTGGAAGTGCTGCTGCTCTAAATTGGACAAATGGGACTATTTGTATAAAAAGACAACTCCCTGTTTATCTGTATTCTTTCAGGCAGAGTACACACTCCATATGCATGGTTTTAACCCTCAGTCTCCCTCTGACATTAAATGAAAGGGCACGCCACCCAGACACATCTTTAAGTGGGCACCAGTGGGCTCTATCATGCAATGCAAAGTAGGCCATGGTTGTGCAAATCTCATTCAGGGATGAGCGCATACCTTACAGGATAATGACAGTACAGGCACTGTGATAACAATAAAGCCACAACTTTCCTCCAAAAATGTTGAGTTGATCAAAAATAAGGAAGTGGTGCCAATGTCTTCCGTTGTGGACAGGTGCACAATGTCCCTTCACTCTGTACCCTGACATGGGTGCTGGAACACTGGACCCATAACACTGTCAAGGAGAAATTTGATTGTATACAAAGAAATAAAAATGAGAGGTCACAGAAGTTAAAGTATATAGTTTAATATAAAAACCAACAGACAAGAATTATAACTCATTTATGGCTGCTACATTATATGCACATAAAGGAGTATGTTTAATTATAAAAAAATGTCTTTAGTGCAATATTTTTGCTTTTTTGAATTCTGGACTCTTGTAAAATATTATTGAACTTGGTGTGTGGGCTTATTGCACCTTAGCAAGGAAATATGTGGATTTCTGCATTGCATGTGACCCCAGTACAAGATAAATGCCCTACCAATGACCCTCCACATTAAAAAAATTTTCATGTGTTTTTGTTTTGTCATTTTTGGCTCTTTAACTCTCCATCAGCCATCTGGTTGCTACTGGACAGCGATTGCACAGAAGTATAATTATACATAATTATACATACCGCCTTTTATTCACTTTATGGTTGCTAGGATCACTTAAGCTGGCAAACAAAAAACAATGTAAAACGAAGGTAGCAGAGGAACGACAAAAAGGGAAATAATTAAGTTGACTTCCTCTTTATCATGGCTGCAAATGTTCCGGTTTGCACTGTGATAGTTCTGAATGCATGTTCCCAGCTTACTGGAAGAATGAGCAATTTTGCTCAATAGCTCTATGGCACATTCTGAATTTGCTTCCAACAATATCTTTTGCAAAGATAACATTATAATTGCAGTTTGGAAATGGAAATAAACTGTATGTATTCCCAAGCAGGTCCTATAGGGATCCTTGTCTGTACCCACCTGGTCTCTACATAATGGCAAGAACTGAAAACCCTTTGTTTCATCAGTTTTGATTTTATCCAAACTTATTTTTTTTTTAAATACAGATCTGCTACAAATATCTTATTATATAGTTTTGGCAGGGAATGTACAAATGCAAGCACTGTCACTCGCATATCATGTACTCATGTCGTAAATATTCTATCTGAAATGGTTGTAAATGCAAGCACGAGGCTAGCATCCTTTGTGAGAACCAAGAACAGCTCCCGACACTTCAATTAACATCACTCTCAATATTACAGGTGAACGAATGCCGTATAAACGAAACTGCAGCATATAAATGAGTTCCTGTGAATTTCAGTAATTTTTTTTAAAAAAAAAGAAATATCTGTCAGGTATTTTTTGTTCTAAGGTTTGTTTATTGCTCCACAAGCAAATCAGTATAGAAGACAAAGGACCTTCCCATGGCCAGCACATTGTGGGAGTCTGAAATATCGACATATTTATGCAACACTACTGAAGCGCTATATTTATTGGTGATAACCGGCAATATGACTATGGAAATTATTGTGGGAAAACATGGGTTAACACCACTGTCAAGCATTGGGGATTTGTTTAAACAGAACATTGGGGCAAAGGAAATAAAAACAGTATATGTAAGCACTGAAGCAGAATGAGAACCATAGACACTGATAATCATAATTCTTCTGTTAGTGAAGAGCACCTCCTGCTCCCATGCCCTACCGAACCAATTCAAATAAATCACCACTGCATAATTAATTGTCAAATACCAGCCTAGCTGCCAAAGGTTGACTGTAAATAATATTTACAACAACAATTTGGATTTAAACTGAGGACACGCTCATGTTATATGAGCCACTAGCCCAAATATGTGGTTTAAAATTAGAATACGGGTTAACTCTTTACTAACCAACACAACAAAACCTGCAACTCTTCTAAAGATGCATCTAATTACCATTTCATCCAACAACCAGTTTATCGCTGCTTTTATTGTACTTGATATGTTCCATGAGATTGGAAAAAAAGAATATTGCAGGGTGCAACAGAGCTGCCTCCTGGCAGGTGACTTGTTTGTGTCAGCTGTAACTAAACATGCTTTGTAAGTTCCCTATGTAACTATACCCTTACGACAGGTGCACCTTTTAGAATTCCTCATGAACCTTGAGCTGAATTGGTGCGAGTTGGACCCCTATGTCTCGTGTTGGACTGCTGTCATTACTATGAATTGGATCAGGCTGTGTGTATTTATGGGGAAGATCCTGCGCCCATTGACTTGAAGTGGGATTGGGTTGAACTGCACTTCCCTGTAACTCCATTGGAAAGCTTTACCCTGTGCAGTTAGATTTGATTGACAGTTCTCTGCTCCACACTGGTATCTCCCTGACTTCACATGTAAAAGGCTCTGCAGCAGCAGGACAAACTCTCCCTGAGAAGTGCAACCCACGTGTGAGTAAACCTGCTGGGGTGGGAGCTGAACACGTCTCCCAATGAATGACTTTATATGTACACATACATACAACCCCTGACCAGGGCACCCCCCCGAGAATACAATCCCCGGCTGCTCTTACCGTATACTCGCACCCATCCCTGCTGCTGGCACACCGACTCCATAAGGATCCTGTCCAGAATTCCCCCCGCTCCCCCGGGTGACTCCAGATCCTCTGGGAGGGAATCTCTGTCCTGGAAGAAGTCATGTCCGGAAATTACCGAATCCCCGCCGGGGGATAAATCCATCATAAGCATCGCAGGCCCGATCTAATCCCCTGCCCCGAGCTCCCCAGGGAGAGGTATCCGGGGCGCCGCTAGGTTACAGTGGGAGAGTCCCAAGCATAGAAACCCTACAGCTCGGCTGGGCGCAGGATGACAATACACGAGGTCACTTTACAGGCGTCGTAGACGTAACCGCCTCTCGCTCTCTCTATGGATGGGATGAACGAGGTGGGAGCCTTATGATATAACCTCGTCACACGTCACCGATCCCGTGTTCTGCAGCCCGAGACACCAAAGTACACGTCGTCAAGGCAACCGGACTGCACGAGGCGGCGCTCGGGTCTCTTGGACCGGCTGCTCGAAACTCCCAGCCTCCAGCATCAGCGGCATCCCTGGGAGATAGGCAGGAGCAATCGATCGGCAGAATCCCATATCAAGGGAGGAGTTTCGAGATTAGGGAACCTATGGAAAAGCCGGCGTGTGGGATAGCTAATAGCATCGAGCAGGACGCGCAGTTCAGGGGCCCTCTTGTGGCCGAGAAATCTAATGGAAAATCGCTTGGACGATGTGACGTAGTCAGTGTCGGGCTGGGACACCAGCATGGTTGGCGCTTTTCCAGCCAAATTGGGCTACTAATTTAAAGCCCAATGGGTTTTGAAAGTACAAACTAGCCAAGGTACGGATTTGGCCTACTTTTTGGGCCTTTGGCTGGTTTGTACTTTGGAAACCAGCCGAGGTTTTCTGTTGCCCTAATGTGCCAAATCTCCCAATGCATGTTGGGTAATGTAGTTTTTGTTTAACAATTTGCCGACTGCCAAGTTTAAAGGAAAACTATACCCCCCAAACAATGTAGGTCTCTATTAAAAGATACTGAGTAAAACAGCTCATGTGTAAAACCCTGCTTCATGTAAATGAACCATTATCATAATAATATACTTTTTTAGTAGTATGTGCCATTGGGTAATCATAAATAGAAAATTGCCATTTTAAAAAATAAGGGCCGCCCCCTGAGATCGTAAGATTCACTGTGCACAAATACAAACCACATGTAAGGTCACATGAGCCAATTAACAGACAGAGTTCTGCCTTTTGCTTCCTCACTTCTTCCTGTTACAGTTAGTGTTGTAGTATTTCTGGTCAGGTGATCTCTGAGGCAGCACAGATAGAGTCACGAAAAGGTGGCTCAAGACAAGAGATGTAAAAGGGCAATATTTATGTAAATATATATTCCAGTTTGGTAAGATTCTTTAATATGTCATTCAATTTGATATAAACTATCTGTTGCTTAAGTATTCATTTTGGGGTTATAGTTTTCCTTTAATGTAAGTTGAATGTAAGACTACAATACCCGGCATGCAATGGGACTGGCACATGTGCCGTGATAAAAAAAATAAATAAATGTGAAAATAAGCCTTTTTCAAAATTTTCTATGAAGCAAAATGGGACATATTCGCCAGTCACTTGGTGTAACCACAGAGGGGGGCCCAGGAGGTATAGGGGCCCCATAACACCCTACTACATATACAATTTCAATAAATATTGGTAAAACAGGTCACTCTATAGACATTTTGGTGGCCAGCAGATTTTTGCTCCAAAATTGTCTGAAATTAAGAAAAATCATCAGAAAACGTGCAAAAGCTTAAGAGTGATGTGAGACTGGGGTACAGAGGCCAAAATCTTGTAACTGCTGACTTCTAGTTTCACAAGTTTCACAGTCAGCACCCTCACCTCCAAATTGTTTTAATCCGATGCACGGTTTCCGCCTTCAATCCGATCAATCAGACCACATTTAGTAATTGACGGCACCAGTCAGTGATTTATTTTCTTAAAATGCCTTTATTGGGACAAAGGCTCTGACCCCAAACACCCGGCTTTTTTTTCTTCTTAAAATGCTTTTATTGGGACATAGGCTCTGACCCCAAACACCCGGCAACGTTTCAGACCATTCTCTGTCTTTTCTCAAGCCACTCAGACAGCACCTGTGCTCTGTTACTTATACTATGTGTAGCAACACAAATACCTAATTTCCCCTGAGTCTCTCCTGATGATAGTAGCCCGTTGCTGGCTGGAGGGGTTGGCGCCTCTCCCAGCGATATCTGTAAAAAAGGTTAGCCTGCACGTTTATTTCGTCAAATGATGTAACGTTTCTGATGAAGGGGCACGCCCCCGAAACGTTACATCATTTGACGAAATAAACGTGCAGGGGAGACCCCCGCTACACCGGCCTGCGTTGTTTGGCTAACCTTTTTTACACTAATACAATGTGTCACAGTGACCCCTAGTGACATTTTTCCATAATTACAATGTTTCACATTTGCAAATTGCCACAATTGTATCAGTTTACATAAACCAAAAAACGTGTATCTCTATACCTTCGTGCATATAGTCCAGTGTTCCTTAAAGTGTCCAATATTTTAGATGTGCAAAAGTTTTCCTGTAAAAGAAGGATACATAATAATTACCCCTTCAATAAAATACATCTTAAAATATTTTTTTATTATTATTAAAAACAATTCAGCTATATATTTTGCTTAAGTCATATTCCCTGTTGAGGCCATGGGGAACCAATGTTTCCAATTTTCTGATCCATCTTGTTTCTTTCTTTAATAACATTTTTACTCTATCTCCTCCCCTCCGCATTTTCGGTACACTATCAATTATTTGATATTTTAGTTGTTGTACCCCATGGCCTGCAACAATAAAATGACTTGCAACTGCTTGGTCACTTTTTTTAGTATTTATTGCGGACTTGTTTTCTCGTATGCGCTCCTTACCGCTTCTTGTAGTTTGTCCAACATAGGATAACCCACACGGGCACTTAATTACATATATAACATAAGTACTCTCACAGGTATAGAAAACATTAATTTTAATTGCCGTACCTTTCCTTGGATGATACAATGTATCACCTTTTAGGCAATTTGAGCAACTGTTGCAGCCAAGACATGGGTATGTCCCATTTTTTCTTGGCCGCAGCAGTCGCTCTTGGGCACTGCTCCCTCCTATGTCCGCTCTTACAGCCATCGATCCAATCATTTTTGATTTTTTTATATGAAATAAGTGGTAACATTTTTAAAGGAGTCAATTTCCGGTAAGCCCTCTCTAAGCAATGCCCAATGCTTCCTGATTGCTTTCTCCACATAGGTACTCACAGTGCTATACCTTGACACAAATGGAATTCCCGGGTGTTTGGGGTCAGAGCCTATGTCCCAATAAAGGCATTTTAAGAAAATAAATCACTGACTGGTGCCGTCAAATGTGGACTGCTGACTTCTACACAAGTCAGTCCCATTGCATGCTAGGTATTGTAGTCTTACATTACACTTGGCGGTCGGAAAATTGTTAAACAAAATCTACATTAGCCAACATGCATTGGGAGACACATACTTGGCACATTAGGGCAACAAAAAACTTTGGCTAGTTTAGCCTTAGTAGTATGTACTTGTTCTTTATACCCTGACTTTGTCCTTGTATACCACTATTTGCTTTTTCTATGTGTCTTTTTTTATTCATGCTAATAAAAACAGTATTGAATTAAAAAAAAAAAAAACTTTGGCTAGTTTCCAAAGTACAAACCAACCAAAGGCCCAAATCCTTACCTTGGCTAGTTTGTACTTTCAAAACCAGACTGGGTTTTAAATTATTAGCCCAATTTGGCTCGAAAACCGCCAACCTGGCAACCCTGGAACTCCTCCTCCTATTCATATTCCAGTCTCAGTCAAACCAATGGCAAACTTATTCCAAACTTGAGAGCTGTTAATTGTCTCAGAAAATCACTGTTTAAATTATACTAGAAGTTCACAGGTGAACTATCATTTTAAGGGCAATGACGCATGAGAGGTTAGTCGCCTGTCATAGATCTTCTTCTGTGGGTGACTAATCTTGACTCTCTTGAGGCAACTTCAGGGTAAAACAAAGAGCCGAATGCGCTTCACCAGTGGCAATCCACTTTATTGCCAGTGTTAATACATTTGGAGGGGATTAGTTGCCTGCAGAAGAGATTTATAAAGGGCTTCTAATCTCATGTGCCCTTGCTCTTAGGGTGGTGCCATACGGGGTGGTCTTGCTGGTGGGAAGACATTTCTACGAGATTAGTTGCCGGCATTAGCGAAGATTTATAGCTGGTGACTAATCTCCCCGTGTGCCACCACCCTCAGTGTGAAACACATGAGGCAGTGCACAATCACATTGTTGTAACATTTCCCAATTTTCCAACCGGGGGGTCCAAAGTTTAGCAATATAGTGAAGTGTTTGTCTCCAATTCACAAGCTGCTGGATATGTAAGGCAGGTCACATAGCAACATTGGACAGTTTTTTTTTTGCTGTTTCTATAGCAGATGATATTTGGACTCTGAAAATTCTAACGCTTTTAAGTTCCACCAGCTCCAGACTTGGAATAAAAAAAGTTTTTGGCAACAAAAGTACACAGAGGCCCAAATAACTCCCTACCAGTGACTGCATATTGCATCTTCTAGCAGACCCTCTAGCATTTGCCAGTATCTACTGAATTCCAGTCTGGACCCAATCGCCTCATCACTGAATGAAAATGCAATAGGAAATATTGTTTTGCAGCTCAAAGGCAAAATAACCGTAGCTAAATTTTAATGCGCAATTATGGTATCTTAAAGCCTACACTGTACTAGCAACTATTGTGATTGCCAGCTGATAAGGAAAACAGAAAAGCCACACCAGGAAAGGGCAACATGAAAACCTTCTGCTTCAGGCAGAGCAGCAATTGGAAATTTGGCTGCACTCTTTGCGCTAATTATGTCACCCTGTTGCCCAACTTTGGATTGCTGCTTTTCCTGCCTGTCCTAGAACACTAGGCGGTGTAACAAGGCGCTTCCCCCCCATAAGAAAGATCTTTGTGGGGCACTGCTCCTCCTTAGCAGTTTCCTTCTTCCCTGTCCAACACAAACAAGCAAAATTATTGTGGCAGAAGGTGGCTGCGGAAGGGGACAACGACACAGCAGACCCAGTGGTGTGGCCCCCTGTCCCATGGGCTGCAGGGTCAGATGTATGGTATCTACACCACAAGAAGCAACAAACAGAAAAACAAAAAGGACTATCCTGTAAGCAAAAAAGCACAATTTTGCTTAAAGGCAACAGAATGCCACATAAAGAAACAGAATGCCACAGAAATACATCTTAAGCATCATCAGCCACCACAGCAAAAGAATCAATAAACATGAGCCCTGTGCATAATATATACAAATGTTAGGTACATCTTTATGGAACACTGATGATTTACAATAAATTCTATATACAGGGCCGCCATTAGAAATCACGGGGCCCCGTACAACAAAATTTTTGGGGCCCCCTGGGCCCCGCCCACACTGACGACCAAGCTCCACCCCATTTCCCGCCCACTCCACATCGCAGTTAAAAGACCACACAGACATCAGCGCTAAAAAAGTAACCCCCCCCACACAAGTTGTAAAAAGCTATTGATGGTCAGGGCCCCCTTATAAAAAATTGGGGCCCCAAAAAAAAAAAAATGTAAAATTTTTTTTTTTAAAAAAAACATTGGTGGCAGGGGCCCCCTTACAAGTTAAAAACAAATTGGGGCCCCAAAAAAAAATTAAAAAAAAAAAACATTGGCGTCAGGGGCCCCCTTATAAGTTAAAAACAAATTGGGGCCCCAAAAAAAAATTTAAAAAAAAAAAAAATTTTTTTGAAAAAAAAAAAAACATTGGCGGCAGGGGCCCCCTTATAAGTTAAAAACAAATTGGGGCCCCAAAAAAAAATTTGAAAAAAAAAAAAAATTTTTTTGAAAAAAAAAAAAAAAAACATTGGCGGCAGGGGCCCCCTTACAAGTTAAAAACAAATTGGGGCCCCAAAAAAAAATTTAAAAAAAAAAAAATTTTTTTTGAAAAAAAAAAAAACATTGGCGGCAGGGGCCCCCTTATAAGTTAAAAACAAATTGGGGCCCCAAAAAAAAATTTGAAAAAAAAAAAAAATTTTTTTGAAAAAAAAAAAAAAAAACATTGGCGGCAGGGGCCCCCTTATAAGTTAAAAACAAATTGGGGCCCCAAAAAAAAATTTGAAAAAAAAAAAAAATTTTTTTGAAAAAAAAAAAAAAACATTGGCGGCAGGGGCCCCCTTACAAGTTAAAAACAAATTGGGGCCCCAAAAAAAATTTAAAAAAAAAAAAAAATTTTTTGAAAAAAAAAAAAAACATTGGCGTCAGGGGCCCCTTACGAGTTAAAAAAAAAAATTGGGGCCCCAAAAAAACATGTTTTAAAAAAAAAAGATTGGTTGTAGGGGCCTATAGAATATTAAAATAATACATTGGTGGCCAGGAGATTAAAAAAAAAAAAAAATACACAAACTGGTGTTCAGTAGAATTGAACTCACGGCTTCAGTACTTCAACTTCACCTCCTTTCGTGACTTCGGGTCTTTTCACTGCTTCAGGACTTCGGCTTCGGCTGTTTTCGTGACTTCGGGTCTTTGCGCTGCTTCAGGACTTCGGCTTCGGCTGTTTTCGTGACTTCGGCTTTTTCCGTGACTTCGGGTCTTTTCGGCGCATCGGCTTCGGCTTTTCGGCACTTCCGCATTCGGCAGCACAGAGGCAAGACGTACGGCTCGGGCGCTCGTAAGGGGGGCCCGGATCTTCAAAAAATGCAGCGCTGCCGGGCCCCCCTTCATGCCCGGGCCCGGTGCGCTTGTCCCCCCTGTCCCCCCCTGATGGCGGCCCTGTCTATATATACTAAAATGAAAACCTTGTCTTAGTTCATTAACTTGTCTACCAGCCCAGAGTGTCAGTACCACTTTGAAATACAAAGGAAGAATTTTAGTTAAGGGTACATAGAAAATATTTTTTACACACATTATGAGATTTAAATATGCTTTGCTACTTATATCTTATATGGAACAAGTACACAAATGGACAAG
The DNA here is from genome assembly GCA_038501925.1 of Xenopus petersii. Classification (NCBI taxonomy): domain Eukaryota; kingdom Metazoa; phylum Chordata; class Amphibia; order Anura; family Pipidae; genus Xenopus; species Xenopus petersii. The sequence continues at coordinate 98,029,330 of CM076678.1, read as the reverse complement.
TACACAAAGGCACAAACAACCCCACACATTCCCAGTTTAACCACTTGTTTATGCTTTCACAATATGGTCCCTATTTCCCCATTGCCCCTAATCTCCCTGGCCTTGATATAGGCACTGTCCAGTTTTCCAGTTTGCACTTGGAACAGGAGGACGGCTCATCCCTCTTTAGACCATTTAAATGGCAGTGAGTGACTGACATCTTAAGGCATGGGAAGTGGGGTTACTGCCCCATATCCAGAAAAAGGACACCATATTTTTAGTAGGGGAGTGGATTTGCTATACATCTTTACACCAATCATAATTGATTTCTTAAAGATTACTTTAAATTAACTTTTATCATGTTATAGAATGGCCAATTCAAAGCAACTTTTCAATTGCTCTTCATTATTTTTTTATAGATTTTGAATTATTTTCCCCTTTCTCATGACACTTTCCAGCTTTCAAATGGGGGTCACTGACCCCATCTAAAAGGCAAATGCTCTACAAAAGTACACATTTATTGTTACTGCTACTTTTTAATACTCATCTTTCTGTTCAGGCTTTTTCCTATTTATATTCCAGTCACATGCATTGTCTACATCTGACAGTCGTGTTGCGTTGGACAAAAGCTGCGACACCATCCGACGTTCCTGTTGCTTATCTTGTTTTCCATCGCATCCAACTAATGCCTGCATTTTAGTGCAGCACGTCGGATCCGGCACAAACGCAGAGAAATCGTCCGTGTAGTTGTACCCTTAGTGAAAAGTGTTTTTTGCCTTTAGCTAATAACAGGTCATTAGTTAGCCAGGTTAGAGGAGTTTCTGTGGAGTGTTCTCACCTAAACCGAGATTGTGTGTTTGTGTGTGTGGGAGGGGGGGGGTCATAATGGCACGTGGGATAGAATACATGGGGGGAATGTAATATTGATCACTAACGCAAAAATTGTTCGCTATTCATTTGCAATGTGAATAAATGTTCACAAAGTGATACATTATGCCTTTGAGAACACTTTACCCCTCACACGACAGTAGGATAGTGATTGCAAATTGTATAGTTTGCAATAGTGTACAGTATATGTAATAAACCTTCTTACTGAAAAAAATGTGCTCCAAAAGTTTACTCCACCTTCAAGCAGTAGTTAAAGGTTTGCAATGCATAATTAAAATTCTCAATGCAAGAAAAGTCTAATTAAAAATATTACAGGTATGGGACCTGTTATCCAGAATGCTTGGGGGCTGGGGTTTTTACGATAATGGATCTTTCCGGACTTTGGATCTTCATACCTTATTTCCACTAGAAATAATTTTACATGAAATAAACCCAATAGACTGGTTTTGCTTCCAATAAAGATTAATACATCGTAGTTGGAATCAAGTACAAGGTACTGTTGTATTGTTACAGAGGAAAAGGAAATAATTTTTAAAAATTTGGATTATTTAATTATAATGGAGTCTATGGGAGACAACCTTTCAGTAATTCAGAGCCTTCTGGATTATGGGTTTCCAGATAATGGATCCCATACCTGTACTTTCTGACATGCAAATTTTTATACGCAATTTTTATTACATTTCCCCCATAGAATAGTGAGAATGATTACAGTGTATCTCACAGTATACAACCGAAGTCAAGCAAATCAGAGGTCATATTTTATTTCAATTTATGGCATGGGACTGTTTTTCTAGCAATCCTACAGAGACACTTCAGAGTTGGACGAGCTCAGCAGGAGACCGGGGAAAAAAACCCAATGGGTTCCACCCTCCAACCCAGGCCTGCTTCCTGCTCTGAGCCAGGCATTCCTCCACTATCTCCAACTGCAGCTGCAATAAGATAAACGTGTTGTTTGCACATGTGTGTGTGTGTGTGTATGGGGGGGGGCAAGTTTTGTGGCTGGGGGGCCCCTGCGGTGACAACCCCGATAGGCACAAGCCACCCAAGTCTGACCAAAAGTCGGACCTTAAAGAGAAATTTGAACTGAAACTTCTGCTAGAGGCTAATGGACATCCAGGCCACTCATCTGTTTTTGGATTTATTAACGCCCTGGAAACAAATACCTAGCTCTTTGGACAGGAAAATATGAGGCAGCAAAGTTCTTCTTGTAAAAATACACCTGGTTGGGTAACCTTATTTTGCCTGTTGGGGGTGACATCTTGGCACATCTACTAATTTTCTGAATCAATGCCCTCAACTTTTTAAATTGTGGAGCCAAAGGCAGCACATCAAAACACTTGCAGAAGTTATTGATTATGGTCTCAGGGAGTGGCTTACATATTGTGGCCCCTACATATCTGATTTTGCTTATGCTTAAAGGAGAATCAAACCCTTTACCAAAAAACCCCTACCACCACCCCACATAAACCCCCCTCCCTCCTCCCTCCCCAGCCTAACTGCCCCCCTGGGGAAATACCCCTAACTTTTTACTTAACCCTCGGTGCAGAGTCAAAGCATCGGAGTTCACAGCAGCCATCTTCCGGGTCTTCTTCCAAAGCTTCAGCAATCTGCGTCCATTTTGGCGCATGCGCAGTCGTAGCAAAGCAGTAAATTGCTCCAACTGCACATGTGCCGCTTCGCTGATCTCCATCTCAGCTTACCAAAGACCCGGAAGATGGCTCGGTGAACTCCGATGCTGTGACTCTGCACCGAGGGGTAAGTAAAAAGTTAAGGGAATTTCCCCGGTGGGAGGGGGGCAGCAAGGCTGGGGGGAGGAGGGAGTGGGGTCTACGTGGGGTGGGGGTAGGGTTTGTTTCTCCTTTAAGTAAAATCAACCATCCTATTAGTAATTTATGTCCACACAAGATTGGACATTGTGACATTGAGCAGGGTTTTGAAATACCATCATAGTTACTATTACAAAAGATAACATGCATTAATTTCCTTAGGCAACACTGCCCTCTGTTGGATAAACCATAAAAACATAAACTAAGGCTAAATCATTTATGGTAGCAATATAGATTTACAAAATGCATATAATGTGAAAAAAATAATACACAAGAGCCATGCATATCTTGTAAATGATAACAGTGCTACGTGATATAATCAATGATAATGTGCTTAAAGATGTCCATTGTGTCACATGACTCACTGAAACGTGCGTGAAAAAATAAAAATAGTATACCCCCTGTACACTGGAATTCCATGATTTGCATATGGTTATGGATTACCTCAGTGATTTATAATATCCTTATATTTACAATAGGAATGATTCCCTATAACGTTAATTAACAGGGAAAACAATTCTTAGAGGCTTGACAGGGAGGGATGTGCTAGACCAGTGCTGTCCAACTTCTGTGGTACTGAGTGCCGGAGTTTTTGTGTCCTACATGGTGGCGAGCCGATAATGAAGCCAGTGTTGACCACTCCCTATTTTTAAGCCAACCCACTTTCTAGCCACACCAATATTATCACAAGAACTTTTAGGACCATATGCACATTAATGGTTGTAGCACACCAAAAAACCAAGTGGTTGGTGCTTACCCATTACCTATCACTCATATGTGAAAAAAGTCACAGCACCCCCTCGACCCCCCGCACATGACCCATCACCTTAGGGGTCCCTAACAACTATTTCCAAATGCTAACAAACCCCACAGCACAAACCCCATCCAGGTTCACGTTAGTGATGTGTGGGCGGTTTGGGTCGACCTTGCAGTGCTCCTCGCGGGTGGGTGTGGGTTGAGCTCTTCTCTTGCTCTCCCCGCCCGCCACGTTCAAATGCCGCCATCCGGGTTCCGGTTTTATAGTCTCGCGTTTGGTCGGCGGGTCTATTAAAGGACCCCGGAAGTGCGGGTGCGGGCGGGCAGGCGTGGGTTTTAGCAAGGCGGGTTAGGGTCGGGTGAGGGTCAGGGAAACCCTGACCCGCTCATCACTAGTTCACGTCCCACAGGGAGAACAGGCAGAGTTTCGCAAACACAGCATAGGCCAGGCATGCAGAGTATGGCACACACAGGGAGCATAGGACAGGCAGAGTATGGCACACACAGACAGAGCTTAGAGCAGGCAGAGTATGGCACACACAGACAGAGATTAGAGCAGGCAGAGTATGGCACACACAGGCAGAGTATGGCACACACAGGGAGCATAGGACAGGCAGAGTATGGCACACACAGAGCTTAGAACAGGCACAGTATGGCACACACAGGCAGAGTATGGCACACACAAGGAGCACAGGGCAGGGCCACAAAGACTCGGGCCTAGGGTGGCAGAATTTCAGGGGCAGCATTTGGATTTAATTTGAGCACTAGAGACCAACTGTGCACATGCGCGTATCCAGTATCTCAGTGCTGATACCTTTTAAAGCTTACACAAGGTAAGCAGTCACAGTAGGAAGACTTTTATGTGGAGGCCACACAAGGAGGGATGCCAGCTGGACAGTACTGTGCTACATCGTACAGGTGAAGTGCATTGCAAATATGTTTATTTAAAGGACACACAAAGGAGATTTAAAAAAATTCCATAATTATGTAATCAATAATGAACAATACATAGTGCTGGTTTTACTTGGGGCTAAAAGTGAATATTATCTTCTAAAAATGCCCCCTTTATTGGCGCTCCCTTTAGATCTGCTATGGTCCCTGTCCAAGTATTGAATAAGGGGGGCGTGTCCTAACAGTCCCTGCATGAAGCACAGTAGGAGAGGGACAGCCAATCACAGCCCTGCAGTCATACAAGCAAAGACAAACTTTAGTTCCCTATCAGCTCAGCCTAGCTGCTGATTGGTTACTATACTACAGTGCAGTGTGGTGAGTGTTGCCGGCTCCCCTGCACAGCCTGGGAAAGGAGGCAGTGGAAAGTGAGATGGGAGGGGTTAGTAGGTGTTCTGTCCTCGCTACGTATTACCCTGGGGCAGTGTGTAGTTCGACATGCAGCTAAACCTTTCCACAATCCAATAAAGAGACTAAGCTTGGAGTCTGTAGATTTTACTGAATAAGCAAGTGGAATAGAGGTGAAACTGTAATACAAACAGCAGAAAATATAATAAGTAGGGTTGCAATGAACTATATGAAAACATGCAAATGAATATATAACTGCAGCATAAAATATATACTGGCATAAATGTCTCTGTAGCAATGCCTCTGGGGTTTCTGGTAGCTGTGGAGGTGTTTTGGTGTAACTATTTCCTTACCAGCGATTCTATCATAAGGGAGATGCAGAACTGTGTGCTTCTTCCAGCAGCATGGTCTGTAAAATGGAGTCCTGGCTCCCACAAGGCATTGCTCTAGGTCACATGGTGGGCGTACGGTAGCCTGATTAGTCCAAATTCTGCCATAAGCCTTATGGAGGTAAAAAATGGATATAGGAAGTGACGTTGTACACTTACAACAAGTGTCCAGAGGAGGGAGCTCCGAGCAAATGAATAGGAAAATCCCAAATATGGTAAAAGCATATGCTGGAGACATGACACTCCCCGTCTGGCATCCATGGATGGCACCATTATTCCTCAGGAGACAATAATAAAGTTAGTTCTGTTACTGGTCTGAAGAACAATCTTGTTTCTCCTTGTTTGGAGGTTTTGACTTCAACTTTGCGGACTCTCCCATCTTCACTTGGGAATGTTTTGGTGACCAGACCTAAGGGCCATTCGTTTCTCTGCGATTGACAGTCTTTCACGAGAACAACATCACCAAGTCTGAGATTGGGTTTGATAGTTTGCCACTTGTTTCGTGGATGTAAAGTAGAGATATACTGCTTTTTCCATCTGTCCCAGAAGGAGTTTGCGAGACACTGTACTTGTCTCCACTGTCGCTTGTACAAGTCTTTGGTGGTAAACTCTCCAGAAGGAACACTAATTGTCTCAGTCTTTTGAGTAAGCAGAGTGGCCGGTGTAAGCAAGAAAGGATCTTCTGGGTCATTTGAGACAGAAGTAAGAGGTCTGGCATTTATAATAGCTGAAACTTCAGCCATGAATGTAATCAGAGACTCATGGGTGAGCCTTGCAGTTCCCACTTGTAAGAATATGGAATTGAGGATCCTTCGGGCTATGCCGATCATTCTTTCCCAAGCTCCTCCCATATGAGAAGAGTGAGGTGGGTTGAATGTCCAGATGCAGTCCTGATCGGTTAGGTATCTTTCAACATCTTTAACACTGACGTTTGAAGGAATTTGTAGCTCCTTGGTTGCTCCAACAAAGTTAGTACCTCTGTCAGAACGAATATGCTTCACGGGACCTCGTATTGCAATGAAGCGTCTCAGAGCGTTTATGAAGCTTGAAGTGTCCATTGACTCAATGACTTCTATATGGACAGCTTGGATGGTCATACAAGTGAATATGACTGCCCAACGTTTGCTGTTGGCATGACTTCCTCTCGTGTGACGTGTGGAAACAGACCAAGGGCCAAACACATCTAATCCGACATTGGTAAAAGGTGGGTCTAAGCTGAGTCTGTCAGCTGGAAGATTGGCCATCTTTTGTGTTTGCAGCTTCCCACGGAGTTTACGACAAAGAATGCAATTGAAAATGATACTGTTAACGCATCTTTTTGCTCCAATTATCCACAATCCAGCCGTTCGCACGGCTCCCTCTGTAAATAGACGACCCTGATGTTTGACTTGATCGTGGTAGTGGCACACAAGCAAACTTGCAATGTGGTGGTGACCAGGGATGATTAGAGGATGTTTCTCTTCAAACTCTAATTTCGTGTTTTTGAGACGACCACCTACCCTCAATAGGCCAGCCTGGTCAAGGAATGGGTCCAGCTTCCTAAGAGTGCTATCTTTGGGAACAAGCTTGTTTCCTCTGATACAGTCAATCTCTTTGGAAAAGGTCTCTTGTTGTACAGTGCGGATGATGACATATTTTGCTTTCTGAAATTCTGCCGCTGTGTAGACCTTCTGGCAGTGATGCCATCCTTTGCAGGTACTTGCATTTGTAGATGCGGTATGTTTAAAGGAGTGAGCTATGTGGGTTAAGCAAGTGACAGCTCGGATGAGTGATTTCCAGGTTGAGAATCTGTTAAATCTGTTGGACTTAAGTTGGTTGTCAGTGGTCGTTGTATGACATGTAGACACTCGTGGACGAATTTCACCATCTGAGTTGGCATCTACTAGTTCAAATGTCTCGCTTTCAGGATTAGTTTGCCCTGTGTTGTACAAGAATGTTGGTCCTGTGAGCCAAGACGTGTCTTTAAGATGACTTGCGGCAACAGCTCTGGTTGCATGATCTGCAGGGTTGCAGTCCATGGGTACATAGTTCCACTGTCCTGGATGAGTGGATCGTCTGATTCTGAGCACCCTGTTGCTGACAAAAACATAAAACCTTCTGGTTTCGTTAAGACGTAGCCTAGTACTACCTTGCTGTCTGTGTAGAACACAGTCTCTTTGAGTTCTATGCCTGTCTCTGTTGTGATGAGCTCTGCTAGCTCTACGGCTAGGACTGCAGCACAGAGTTCTAGTCTGGGTATAGTGTGTTCTGGGATTGGCGCCAGTTTTGCCTTGCCCATAACAAACCCAATGTGACATTGTCCATATATATCCACAGTTTTAAGGTATGCTACAGCAGCTATGGCCTTAACCGAAGCATCAGAGAACACACAAAGTCTTTGGCTTTGTACCTCTGTAGAAGGTACCGCGGCATATGGACGTGTAACACAAAGGTTGTCGAGAGCCTTTAGGGAACTTCTCCATTCTCTCCATGAATTACCTTTGTCAGGAGCCAGTGGGGTGTCCCAATCAGATGTTTCCAGGGTTAAGTCTCTTAAAAGTGCTTTACCTTGTATGGTGACGGGAGCAGCAAATCCTAGGGGATCATACAGGCTATTTATTGTGGACAGAACACCTCTGCGAGTGAAGGGTTTTTCTTCTCTGTTTACTTGAAAGGCAAAGGTATCAGATTTTAAGTCCCACAGAAGCCCCAGGCTCCGTTGCACAGGTAAAGAATCAGCTCCCAAGTCTAAGTCTCTTAGATCGTTTGAATGGTCTTGGGAAGGGAAGGCTTCCATCACTGCTTTGCTATTAGAAGCTATTTTGTGGAGCCTGAGGTTGGAGCAGGCAAGTGCTTCTTGTGCTCTTTTGAGAAGGCTGACTGCGGCTTCACTTGAGGGTGAGGACTTTAAGCAGTCATCTACGTAGAAGTCTCTTTCTACCAATTGTGCAACATCTGACCCGTACCTTACCTCACATTCCTGAGCAGAGCGCCTGAGCCCGTAAATTGCGACTGCAGGTGAAGGACTGTTGCCGAAGATGTGCACCCTCATGCGGTACTCTGTGATGTCTTTAGAAGGATCGTTATCTCTGAACCAAAGGAATCTCAGGAAATTTCTGTCTTTCTCTCTGACAAGAAAACAATGAAACATTTGTTGAATGTCAGCAATAAAGGCAATAGAGTCTTTGCGGAAACGAAGGAGAACTCCCAAAAGTTTGTTATTGAGGTCAGGGCCTGTGAGGAGAACATCGTTTAGGGAGACACCTTTGAATTTGGCACTGGAATCAAAGACCACTCTAATCTGTCCTGGTTTCTTTGGGTGGTACACCCCAAATATTGGTAGGTACCAGCATTCCTCTGAGTCTTTGAGGGTGGGTGCTATCTCTGCATGGTTATTCTCAAATGTTTTTGCCATGAAAGAAAAGAAGTGATCTCTCATCTCTGGTTTTCTTTGAAAGTTGCGTTTGAGAGAAGAGAAACGTCTAAGGGCTTCCTCTCTGTTATTAGGTAAGCGTTGTCTCTGAGGCCTAAAGGGTAGAGGGGCGACCCAACTGTTTGAATCGTTTTTAACTAGTTCTTGTTCCATTATTTTTAGAAAGAGTTTATCTTCAATAGACATCGCTAATTGGTTGTCCTCTCTTGTTCTCTGGAACACTGTGCATCCTAAATGATCCTGATCACTGTCATGGGTGAAACTATCATCAGAAAGGTGGAGGGTAGGGATGGGCGAATTTGACCCGTTTCGTTTCGCCAAAAATTCGCCGCCGGCGAAATGTCGCAGACGTCCATTAAAGTCTATGGGCGTCAAAATAATTTTGTCGCGCATCTTTTTTTTTTTACGCACGTCTCCATACAAGTCTATGGGCGTCATTTTTTCGGCGAAACGAGGCGAAAAAATTCGCCCATCCCTAGTGGAGGGGTGTGTGTCCAAGACTGGTGCTGTAAGGTTTTTCCTTTATTAGGAACTGGTTTTGGCATGGTGGGAAAATGGAGGGGCGTCCATTTTCTAATGTATTTGTGAGCATGCTGTTTACGCAGGCTGGTTTGTGTACACTTCCAAGGCAAGCGTCTCCGATTATGACCCATCCAAGGTCTAGCTTCTGGGCGTAAGGTGCATTGTGAGGGCCGTTTATCTGGTCCCTTGCTTTGTGGACTTGCAGGATATCCCTTCCAAGGAGAAGCATTATCTGAGCCTTAGGGTCGAGTTCGGGGATTAAGTGCATTATGCGCTTCAGGTGTACATGATGCTTAGCTATGTCTGGTGTAGGGATTTCAGATCTATTATCTGGGATCTGGATGCATTCTATTATAGTTGGTAAGGGTAGGCATACCTTTCCATCTATGGACTCTACTTGATATCCAGATGCCCTTCTTCCTGCTGTCTCAACAACTCCTGAGCATGTCTTTAGAGAGTAAGGAGTGTTTGGACCCTTGATTTTAAATGCATCAAAGAAGGCTGGGCAGGCTAAAGATCTGTTGCTCTGGTCATCCAGGATTGCATAGAGCTTAATGCTTTTATCTATTTGGCCTGTCGGGTATACTCTGACCAGGCAAATTTTGGAGCAGGATCTGCCTCCTACGGCACTATTGCAGATTTCTGTGCATTGGGAAGTGATTTCTTGTGTGTTTGTGACAGTGCTATCTTCCTCCCCGCCATGCTTGCTGGCGCTCTTGATATAAGATACAGTCCATGGGGCTGACCCAGGGTGTAAAGCTGTGTTGTGATGCGTGCTGTCACATTCTATGCATTTTACACTGACCTTACAGTCCTTGGCAAGATGAGATGTTGATGCACAGCACCTGTAGCAGATGTTGTTTTCCTTGAGGAAAGCTTTGCGGTCCTCTATGGACTTCTCTCTGAAGGCTCTGCATTTCAGAAGGGGGTGAGGCTTCTGGTGTAGAGGACACTGCTTACCAGGGTCTTTATTCCTTGTCTCCTCATGAGAAGGTTCTGCCGATCTGTGAAAGGAATCTAAAGAGGAAGCATTAGTTTTGTGTACTGTTACTGCTGCTTTGCGAGTAATAGGTACTGAAGGGGTGGTATGTGGCAAAGTGAAATCAAAGCTGGGGTCATTTCTCATCTTGGCTTGTTGGTATACAAAGTCCATGAATACAGTGAAAGGAGGAAATGGAACATTGTGCATTTCTTTGAATTTTGACCTGTGTGCTATCCACCGCTCTTGTAAGTTATAGGGCAATTTTTGTACTATGGGGTTAACACCTCTGGCTATGTCTAGGAATGCAAGCCCCTGTAAGTCTCCTTCAGCTTTGGCTACTTGTAGTTCCATTAACAAGTCGCTTAATTCCCTAAGTTTTTGGTAACTTTTATTGGTTATTTTAGGGAAGTCTTCAATTCTCTTGAAGAGTGCATTTTCTACAACCTCTGCTGAGCCATAGCACTCATTAAGTCTGTGCCAGATCATTCTGAGACCAGTCTCTGGGTGATTTATGTTAATGACTCTGATCCTTTTGGCATGCTCTGCAGACTCAGTTCCTAGGTATTTGATAAGGAGGTCGATTTCCTCACTGTATGAAAGGTCTAAGTCTCTGATAGTGTTCCGAAAGGAGGATCGCCAGGCTCTGAAGCCTTCTGGGCGGTCGTTAAACTTTACAAGTCCTTTTGTGACTAGCTCACGTCTTGCAAAGAACTTGGCAAAGTCCATTGTTACCTGGTTACTACCAGGATAAGAGGGTGGCTGAGTGTAATAGTGAGAAGGTGTTGTATAGTCATACCTGTCTGGAGGTTCTCTTTTAGGCTGGACTGTGACATACTGTTGTGACACAGCTGAAGAGGTAGGTGCAGGGTTAACCCTAGGCTTGGGTACCTGGCTGAAGTGGGTGTTGTAGGTAGGATCACTTAGCTCGACGTGGTCTCTCTGATGCAATTGCAGCTTGCTGATGGCCTTTGGAGGTGTATGGCATCCTTGGCTTGGTCCAGGAGCAGCATGCTGGCCTGGTTGCTGTACTGAAAGAGAATCTGTGTCTCGTTTGGAGTGCTGGTAGACATACTCTCTAGTGCGTTGTAGTGGGTCATGGGGTTCGGTCTCAAGATTAGGTACCTCACTGTGTCTTTCTCTGCTAGGGTACACAATCATCTCTAGAGCTTTTGCTTCTGCCAAAGTCGCTGCAGCTTCTCTCTCTCTGGCCAGCTTTTCTAGGGTTGCCTCTAAGCGAACACTTTCCAGCTTTGCCTCTACTGCTAGGCGTGCATTTTCTGCTTCTAACCGTGCGCTTTCTGCTTCCCTTTCTGCTTCTAAGCGTGCATTCTCTGTTCTCCTTTCTGTTTCTAAGCGTGCATTCTCTGCTCTCCTTTCTGTTTCTAAGCGTGCATTCTCTGCTTTCAAGCGGGCACTCTCTGATTCCCTTTCTGCTTCTAAGAGTGCACTCTTTACTTTTGCCTCCATTTCCCTCTCTGCGAAGGCAGCACGGGCCTTTGCTGCTTCTGCTTTTGCGCGGGCAATGGCGGCAGCATTAGTAACAGATGAGCGTTGAGAGGAGCCTGAGACCTGGGATCTGGTCGCTAATGAGGATGTCTTTTTCTGTGACATTATGTGACTCTGGATAAGCCTTTGTAGTGGCTTTTCTGTGCATAGCATTCTGCGCATAGCATTCTGCCTTCCCTGAAGCAGCTTATCAGGCTGTGAGACAGGAACGGACTCCTGCCTGTAAGCTTTACAGGGAATCTGTAAGGTGTTTATGAGTTTGCTTGTGTGTGTGTTTGTGTGTTCTTGTAAGTGTATTATAGAGTCTGAGCATTTGTACTTCTGTGCTTGTGTGTGTTGCTTCTGTGTTTGTGTCTTTAAAGTCCAATTTATTAAAGTAAATGGTCATGACTATAACATGCTCTTGAAATAACTTTAGCCTAGAAGAAGAATAGAAAGTAGGTGTTTAATGCACATTATTTTGTTTTCTATGGCTAATAATATATATATCCATGAACTTGTTTTCTCCTTGGGTGGTGAACTTGATTTTTACACTGCATTAATTTAACTGTGTATTCTTAGGGTATACTATGTGCCATTTTAACTGTATTTAACCTGTCATGTAGTCCATGGCTACTATACAATAAATCTGTACTGAATTTACCCATGATATGTTCTATATGTTCTAGGATTATAAGTTCTTGTAGTATTATACATTCTGTTGTAATTGTAATTTAGGGTATTATATATGTTTATTCATAGGTTTTTAATGTCTAGCGAACTGGGATAGAATTTTTGTATAATATTCTAATTAAAAGACTTAAGGTAGGCAGACGGCACTTCTGAAGGAGATTTATTGGGGTAGCTGCTGTAAATCCTGAGGATTTACAGCAACTACCCCAATAAATCTCCTTCAGAAGTGCCGTCTGCCTACCTTAAGTCTTTTGAATGTTAGCAGTATGGATACTGCTTGACAGAGCACCTGGACGAGTATATGTGGTGAGCAGTAGCGGTCTTTAACTTTCTTTCTCGATCTTAATATTCTAATTAGCCTGCCCAAAAACAAAAATTACCCTCCGTAAAGTATTAAGTCCATGATGCGGCACTGTGTGTCTCAGGTTGAAATGGAGAATGAGTCAATGCTTTGTAATCTACACTTAATTGATACGTTGTTTTTAGATATTAAATTGAGACTCTGTTGCTTTGTGGATATATGCAATTGATATTGTGGTGCTTTGTAGTATAGTCTATATGAGTTTGTGTCTAACATCACCTTATGATTATTTTACACATTTGATTGATCTTATTTGCTTTATAATATGAATGTGGTCTGTTTTACTCATTATATGCGTCACTCACGTATAACATCTATAACACCTAAAATATTTTTTAGGCACTTTATGAATGAATACACTTTATGAATTAATACTTTCTTAGACACTTTTTGAGATATCATTGTTCACAATATTTTTTCTATGGGTATTTTCATGGGATGTGGCATAAATTACATGCACGGATGTGATTTGGGATTCATTTGGTTTAGTAGATGGTTCAGATTTCACGTGGGTGTTTTTATTAATTAGTCACGGATGGGTTGGGAGGTGTGTGCACTTGGTGAGACAAACTAGGCTCATTGACTAGGGATGTAGCGAACTGTTCGCCGGCGAACTAGTTCGCGCGACGTTCGCCAATAGGCGTTCGCGTCAAAATCGTTCGACCATTCGACCATTCGATCGCTAAAATCGAACGATTTTCGTTCGAATCGAACGATCGAAGCCATTGGATTGAATGAAATCATTCGATCCAATGGCTTCGATCGTTCGATTCGAACGGAAATCGTTCGATCGAACGATTAAAATCCTTCGATCATTCGATTCGAACGATTTTCGGATGTTCGAAGTTCGCGAACTGTTCGCATTTTTTGCCGGTGTTCGCGAACGGCGTTCGCGAACACATTGTCGGCGGTTCGGTACATCCCTATCATTGACTATGGTTCTGACATCGTCACGGCGGGTTCACGCCAAACAATGTTTTAAAACTGGTATTGTATTGCATTTTTGCACTTGTGCTCGTGCTACAGCCGAAACGTTAGGCATTTTTAATAAAGCAACTCTATTTTTGTATAAGTCCTGTGAGTGCAATCCTTACAGAAAATTTATACTTATATTTATACATATATAGTCTATATGAAAAATATTTGACCAAAGGAAAAACCATCAATTATGTGGCTATCCAAAATGGTTCTGATAAAGACCAAAAAACCCACTACATGCGTTATATACAAATTTACATAGATCACTGGTCAGCCCCTATAATATATATATATATATATATATATATATATATATATATATATATATATATATATATATGTGCACAATATATATTCATGGTATACAATATATATTATATAGTTTATAAATGTGTATCTTGAGTTATTGGGATAGTTTTAAAAGACTGGCTCCATCTGCATGTTGATTTTCTAATGCCAGGAGTTAGATAGGTGGGTTTGCTGGGTACATTTAATGGGATAATGTCAGGTAAGCAGTTTAAAGAATCCTAAAGCATCTAATCTAATGATGAAAAATAAAGAACTTTATTGGTTGGGGAACACAGGGCACAGGTGGTAGGGTCCTCCACCCAGCCTGACTATGGGATTAGGATTTTTATCAGGATTGGGATCGGGGTGGTGTGTGGGATTGACCTCCCTAACACTGTCCCTATTTTTAGACAGTACAGACTGACACTCAATACACAGCAACTTGCCTGTACATAGCATTACATTGACACTGCCTGCTCAGTTCTCTTTCTCTTCTCCATTGCAATCTAATTTCCATTCCATGGGGCTGTTGGTTTGTGTTTTTTTTAGGTTTAGTTAGCTCCTCCAATTTTAAATGTAAGGCTAGTGTAATATTGAGACCACAGCCACGGTTACCCTGCCTGCCTCCATCTTTGTGGTGTCCTAGGGATCTAGAAAATAATAGGCAGTAGCTTTTTGGGACAACTCCACCACTTATTTTCCAATTTTCTTCTCTTTTCTTGAACCAGAGCAAGTGGCCTTTTTTAACCTTTTCAATAACTTCCTTCATTCTGGAATCCAGATTAATCATGTCCTATTACAATTTTTAACTTCTTTGAGGAATCCTTTTTCATTTTATCTCCGCACCAGCACTTTATATCAATCAATTTCTAATTAATTCAATGGTAACTATATTTAAGTAATTTAATGATGTTTTACTCTAATTAATTTTGGAATGGATTGGGATCTGTAATCAATTTAAAAAATCCACGTATAGCACTTTAGTAATTTTTGTCTATTTATTTATGAATTTGTGAGCTAAAATTGATTGGGTTTTAATTAATTGTGTTTATGGTTATAAATAATTCATTCCAAGCAATTAATATGAGTAGTATCGTTCTTTCTGGGTTGTGGACCCTAAGCACGTGCACTTTACACATTTGATTGAGGGTCAGTTTGGTGATAAGTTAAGATTGTTAATTCCTCTATTAGAGGTTCTTATTTCGATTAAAATTGGACACTACACTATGTAGGTCAAACAGGGTACTTCTTTTTCTACCAATTATCTATCTAAGTTATATCCCTGTTTTGACCCTTGGTTATTAAAGTAAATTACTGAGGTATCTAATTTTCAATTCATGTCCCACCAAAGTTTGTAATTCTTTTGCACAGATATACATTTTGATAGTGACATGTTTAGATTGCATCACATTTTCTAAACATACCTAGGCAAAATAGAACATTCCTTACACAACAGGGCCACCTGCTGGAGAAATAATAGAAAACACACTCAGATTAATCTAGCTCAGGCAGCAATGTGGATTACAAAGTGAAAATATAGCTGCATATAAGAAAATAAGAAGGAAATATAAATGAATCCCCTCCCAAAAAAATGAAAAATAGACAATGCTCAAAAAGCTATTTTTTTGTCCCACACTCCAAAAAGCATACAGGCATAGGCACGTGGAGCCTATCACATTCCCCCACAGTGGGGGGTCAATTGGCATCTGAGAAAATGGACCCTTCTGTGCGTGAATGTGAAAGAAACCTTAGAATGTAAGGTCACTTAGGGCAGGTACTGGTGTGAATAATGTATAATCTCAGTAAAAAAGCTGTAGAAATGCTGCACCACTATCTTGTTTGCCGTTCCCAGATGTCCCTAGCACAAATGTAAACTCACACATGCAAAAATGTTAAGTCTGAAGTAGAATGACTGATATGTAAGTAAGATGGTAGTGCAGTGCTGTGTTCGTTTCTTTTTCCCCAGGTTGGTGCATATTCTTCTGAAAAAGAGCACCAGCCCAGAAAAAAAGCAATTACATTTAATGGGGGATGCCTAACATATTGGCATTCCCCTAAGTGAATGGGGACTTCCTTATCCTTTAACATCTGCTATAGACAGGCTGTAGGTACAGAGGAGTACCACCATTAATAAATATAGCTGGCAATAGACAGTCATGTAAAACTTCATTTTGGACAGTGTGTGGATCATCCTGACATTTTTGTACCATGGCCATCCAACCATTGGGCAGGTTAGAAGGCTGTTATGACAGATAATTTCATTAAAATATTCCATATTAAAAGATTTTTCATACAGCCCCCGTGGTATTCAGCCTTTCACATTTCATACCCTCTGGTACTTAATTATAGGCAATTATGACACCATAACATCAATTAGCAATTAAACACCAATAACACCTCCCCATCTGTCATAACAGCCAGAGAACTTAACCATACCTCTCAGTTAAATAACAATGTTATACAAGTATCTATTTAAATTAAATACATTATAAGTATGATAATAAGATAAAGACCTAGGGGCACATTTACTATGGGTCGAATATCGAGGGTTAATTTACCCTCGATATTTGATCATTGAAGTTAAATCCTTCGACTTCGAATATTGAAGTCGAAGGATTTACTGCAATTCGTTCGATCGAAGGTAAAATCGTTCGATCGAATAGAATTTCTTATTTCTAGTTACTTTTCAACTGGTCTTCATGTTTTTGAATTATTTTCCTTATTCCTTCCATCTTTTTAATGACCTACACACCAAAAACCTATTTCTATGTGAGGCTACAATTTTATTGTATCTATTCAGTCCCTCTGCTATTCTTGACTGTCACAATCATAAATTTGGCTCTTAATGTTTCCAGAGGGCTCTTTTGTCTCCTGGTAACTGGCAGCTTGCTGCTAGCTGAGGTTCTCACCTCATGGCAGAAGCAGCCCTGTTCGGACTTTCATTAAAGGAAAAGTAACGTCAAAAAATAAAAGTGTTTTAAAGTAATGAAAATATAAAGTAGTGTTGCCCTGCACTGGTAAAACTGGTGTGTTTGCTTAGGAAACACTTCTATTGTTTATATAAATAAGCTGCTGTGTAGCAATGGGGACAGCCATTCAAAGAAGAAAAAGCTCAAGTCACACAGCAGATAGAAGATAAGCTCTGTCTGTCTAATGGTGTTATCTGTTATCCATTCGTTAACCTGTGCCATATAGCCGTTTTTCAATTTCCACCATTGCTCAACAGCAGCTTGTTTATATGAACTATAGTAGTGTTTCTGAAGCAAACACATCAGTTTTACCAGTGCAGGGCAACAGTACCTGATATTTTCATTACTTTAAAACACTTGAATTCTTTGGTGTTACTGTTCCTTTAAAACCACTAACTGGTTGCTATTATAAATTGGACCAGTGTAACCAAATCTTGCTAAAACCGAATTTAAAGATAAAGTACCCCTTCAAAAAAAGTCTGCACATTTTTGTTAAAGATACTATAAGAACACCACCCAAAAGCTGCCACTGAGGGCACATACTCTTGGGTGCTTATATACCTATAGGAAGGGCACATATACCAGGTTAACAAAAAGCAATAGACCATGACTGCATTTAGCAAACTTCTAGAATTACATGGATACAAAAGAAATGCTGTCTGCAAATAGAAAATAAAAAAGAGTAAAAGAGGTAGTTCATTCAGGGCTGTTTTAATAAATGAGCAAAATGGGAATTTTCATGGCGCCCATTAGGTCAGGGAGGATCCCCTAAACTATAACTATTTCTTTCCACTGGATACAGAGTAAAAGAAAAACCATTACATGAATCCAATAGCCTCCAATCCAAAAAAGATAACATGAAGTGCCCTATCACAACCCACCAAAAATGGAACATGCCTCTGGGGCAAAAAACAATGCAAAACCTGCCCACACATCCGGATCTCAGACAGAATACAGGTTCCGGACACATTCGAGGAATACAGCATACATGGCCAGTAACACTGTTCTTCTTCCAATGGGTGTACTTAATACAATGCAACAGATGCCAAACAGGAAGACTGTATATAGGAGAAACTGGTCAAAGTCTGAGAAAGAGAAATACACTCCACCGCTTCACCATAGCCAATAAAAGCTGGACACACCTGTCGGAAACCATTTCAACAGCTTTCACCACTCCATAAATGATTTAAGAATCTTGGTTCTTAAGGGGAATTTTGAAAAAGAAAACGAAAGGAAAGTATGGGAATACAAATTAATGAAAATGTTCAACTCTCTGGAGAAGGGACTGAACCTGGGCCTTGGATTTATGGTTCATTATGTGGATTAAGGACTGCCTGCACCAAGTCAGACACACAAACAGTTGCTGGGACACTAGACTAACTGCTTATATGGAATTCCTTTTATTTCACACTCCATTAATTTAGCCCTAATTTATATTCAGTGACTTTGATCCATGTTATTGTAACGCTAACTTGGGCTAGGCAGACCAAACCGGGTTAATGTCCAGTTAGGCAGGTGCTTCACTAAGTGGAAGAATAAAGATGTGGTGTAGTTTAACTACAACTCCCACAGGCTAATGTGCAATAAAAACAGAAAGAATAGACGCCCGGAGGTTCTTGCAGTGAAAACAGATGATAACAGTTTATTTGTCAGAGACAAATGATCCACAGGGTTTACTTTCAAGCAATGAGGCATATGCAGAATATAATATCAGCAGACTAGGACAGGCAGATCAGACAGCTGAGAATGTGACTCCCATGAGGATGTAGTCAAGTAAGTAAGGCAGACTGTCAGGCAGAAATACCTTGAAAGTGGTTCGGATCCCACGCAGCAGAGTGGTCAGGGAGAAGAATCTAAGCCTGACACCCTATCCACTGTGGTCCCTTCACTAAAGGCAATCTAGGAGCCTTGGGAAGCTACTCCCTGCTACAAATCCTTGATGGAGCACAGATCTGCTCTTTCTCTCTCTCCTCTCTAACTTAAGATGCCCATAGATGCAAAGATTCCCCATCTCCAGACCTGCCACTCAGATCAAATAAAGTAGAAAAAGAACAGATCAGCCGATGTTCTGCCCCTACAGCAATCATACGAAAGTTATGACCGACAAAAGCTAGTGACAGTCTCCCACTGAAAATCGTCCAATCGGTAATACATGCAGAGATATTATCAGCAGCCGACAGAAATCTTTTAACCTGGCCGATTGACCAAATGACCGATCTCCATGGGACAAAAAATGTTGGCACTCTCCACACACGGTCCGAAAATCGGATCTTTGCATCTATGGCCAGCTTAACTCTCCTAGAGAGTCTATAACAGATCTATTCTTGTCCCTAGCTAACCTCATTCATGGGTCCCTGCTCCCCGACTCAGACACTAGAGGTACTGGTCCCTCTAAGGCTAAAGCGCTTTACTGGGCCTTGGTGTACCCAGGCTCAATTGGAACATCCAGTAGGTAAGGACACCAGAAGCCAAACACTAACACTATATTAATGTGTGGCAGGAAGAGGTCATTACACCTCTTGGGTAATAACTGGGATAGGTGAAAGTAAACTAGATACATGGGCTTTTGCCCATCAACTAGGGAAAAGGGTAGGGATTTATAGACATAGGGGCACATTAACCCTATGGGTCCCTAAATTGTACCTTATCCAGTTGTCCCTTGCATGTCCCCGTGTATATGACTTTGTTAACACCTCACACATAGATGGACATTACTTTTTGATGGTCATTTAATCTATGAACAGAATGTTGTGTATATATATATATATATATATATATATATATATATCAGAGAACACTGCAGCTTCATTTTATTCAGCTTGAAAAAGGAAAGAATAAAGGTGTGGTGTAGTTCTGAAAGCTTGCTATGATAATCTTTTGTTAATTTTTTTCGCTATAAATCCAACAACACATAACAACAAAGATTGTTGTTAGGATCTGCCTGTGTTTAGATAATATATTGGTGTGTCGATCCTCATAAGGGTTACCGCAACCCTGTGTGAACTCATAAATCAGTTTTTAGAGGAGAGCACTCAGAAGCAGTTTCTGCTGTGAAGATTTATTCAAAGAATACATATCACACAACATGTTTTGGGCCTTGCCCTTTCTCAAGTCAAGCACACTTGAGAAAGGGCAAGGCCCGAAACATGTTGTGTCATATGTAGTCTTTGACTAAATCTTCACAGCAGAGCACATACTGGCAGGGCCAGTTTAATAAATGTGCAGAAGGGGCATTTGAGAAGGGCTCACTGTGATTGCATTAAACTCTTAACTTTCCCCAGTCTGTCCAGCCTTGCTCTTTAGTCATACCAATCTGTAGATGTCTCTCTCTCCCCATTAAATAACAGCCACCATACTCCCCCCCCATTGTTTCATGAACTTCCCCGCTGCAAGCACTTGTTACTAGCTGTATAGGATTATGATTGTTACCACATCAGGCCAAGGAACTGAAGGAGAGCAAGAGAGGCGGGCAATTTTGCTCCCAAAAAGACTAACTTTTTCAACAATATATAAAACGATTTAAGAGGGAGGATACCTACTAACATATCTTACAGCAGCAAGGCAAACACTTTGTCTATTTGTCTACGTTTGGCTCCACCATGCCAAACTAATTCTCAAAAAATAATAAATCCCAGAATTATATTAAACCAATGTTCATATTGACTTTAAAATGTCACAGTGCTGCTTGTGTGTGCCATTCTCTGCTTTCCATTGCTTCTTGTGTGTGCCATTCTCCGCTTTCCATTGCTTCTTGTGTGTGCCATTCTCTGCTTGCCCAGTGCTGCTTGTGTGTGTCATACTCTGCTTGCCCAGTGCTGCTTGTGTGTGTCACACTCTGCTTGCCCAGTGCTGCTTGTGTGTGTGTCATTCTCTGCTTTCCCAGTGCTTGTGTGTGCCATTCTCTGCTTGCCCAGTGCAGCTTGTGTGTGCCATACTCTGCTTGCCCATTGCTTCTTGTGTGAGCCATTCTCTGCTTGCCCAGTGCAGCTTGTGTGTGTCATACTCTGCTTGCCCAGTGCTGCTTGTGTGCCATACTCTGCTTGCCCAGTGCAGCTTGTGTGTGTCATTCTCTGCTTTCCCAGTGCTTGTGTGCCATACTCTGCTTGCCCAGTGCAGCTTGTGTGTGTCATACTCTGCTTGCCCACTGCTTCTTGTGTGAGCCATACTCTGCTTGCCCAGTGCTTCTTCTGTGAGCCATTCTCTGCTTGCCCAGTGCTGCTTGTGTGTACCTGTGGGATGTATGCCTGGTAGGGGTTTGTTCTGGGGGGTTGTTAGCATTTGGAAATTGTTGTTAGGGGCCCTAAGGTGTTTAATCATGTGTTGGGGGTTGTTGTATTATACACGGGGAAGGAGGAGTCATATGGATTTAAGGGTAAGTTTTAACATGAAACATCAAATTTTTCACATATGAGTGATGAGGGATATCCCTGCGGTGAGCACCAACCATTTGGTTTTTTGGTGTGCTACCACTGTTAATGTGGATATGGTCTTAAAAGTTCTTGTGGTAACGTGGGTGTGGTTTATAGTAGGTGTGGTTTAAAAGGGGGGCTGGTCAACACTGGCTTCCATTATCTGCGCCCTCCGCCACGTAGGCCAGAAATATTTCGGCCCTCTGTACCACAGGAGTTGGACAGCTTTGGCCTACACCAGTGCAATGTTTATGGATGTGCAACTGCTTACTCTGTTAAACACTGTAGGACATAATAATAATGTGTAACTGTCGGCACCCAACACCAGAACAAATGCCAAGCACCCTGGTCTTGGCTCGTGCTTCACCTGTAGTGTGACCGCCTTTGGCCTCGGGAGGAGCCCTCAACTACTTGGATGCCACCAGGACTTAAATGAGAGGTGCAAGGCTAGAGGTTCTGGATAGGCAGAGGGGCACGACTGTTTAGCGAGAGTCTTTGGGCAGAAGGTCACAGTACAAGACGTGAGACAAAATCAAAGTCAGATCAGGCTGGGTCGAGGCTGGCAGAAAATAGCGTAGTCAGGCAGGCAAGAGTCAAACCAGGAGATCAATCAGAAGGGATTTTAGCAGAAGAGGTAGTCGGTATACAGGCGAGGGTCAGGATCCAGAGGTCAGAATAGTCAAAAGCCAGGCAGGGGTCACAACAGGAATCAAACAGGTTCAGGATACAAGATAGAAAAAGCTCACAAGCACCAGGTATAAACCTATCACAGGCAAGGTCCTGTAGCTTTAATAAGCTATTTATACTTTCAAATTTCGCGGGCGCACGCTCTAAGTAGCCGCAATGGCGGCAGAGGAGCGGCGGGCGTCCCTGCCACACCACTGGACCACCAGGGTGAGTTACTTTTCTCACATAATGCTAATAACTGGAATACAAGACAAATAACTTACTTCCTATGTAACAAAATGTTTAAACAACCACTATTCACACATGGCAAATGATCAAGATGACAATATAGAACACACAAATAATGCAGCTCTCTTTCGGTGTGCATTTATAGGAAATGGGAACATTCAAAGCTCATAAATGTAAAATTGCCCAGAATGCTCTTCTTAAAACTTTTGCAATTTATATTCATATTCTTATATTTATATTTATATTCAAGATATTAGGAATATTGAATATAATTAAATACCTGCTGGTCAATACTTCCAACCCTGATACAGTTTATAAAAAGAACTGGGAATTCTATTATTGACAAATTAGAATAAGAAGTCATCTGAGGTTTCTCATGTCTTTCCTAAGCAGAGCAACAACAGAAGAGTCACCTGTTTTTCTTCTAAACTTTTCTTCTGTGTGTGTATAACAGTGTTCCCTGAAAAAGACCCCCTCCCCATTTTAATGTAGGTCAAAATTCGTTGGGTTTTTCAATGTAAAGAAACTATTTCTTGTATTTCAAGTATATTTGAGTGCACTGAGATTCCTATTTTTTCTGCATTTACTTGGGGATCTTCCAGGAGTCCCCTGCAAAGAACACCACATGTATAATTTAAATACATTTTAGGGAATGGATTACCAACCATACACTTTTTGCATAACAGCTGGACGAACTGACCAGCAGGTGATGTTGTTTCAATTGCATTATAAAAGCAGTATGTATTATTTTAATATCTTGACAATGAAGCAATAAATAATTTACATTTGTTTAGATGAGCAATTTTACAACAATTTTGCTATATTCCATTTTTTGGATGAGGGGTTGTGTAACTGTAAGGGAAGAAGAAAGAAACGGCTAAAGAAATATTAAACAAGACACCTCAATGAAATATTAAGAATGTTTGTAGAAAATGCTGCAGAAACCATATGAACCAGAACATTTTCTTTTACACCAGGCAACTAAAAATTGAGAAGTTTAAAAAAATCAATATTATAGATGGGGAATAAGACTTGGAAATTCTTAGCTAACCTCTATGAACCCTCAGAGAATGCAAGGCACATTCTGCCAAACTGCAACATGCATCAGCAAGATTAACCAGCCAAAGAAAAATGCCTCTATGAATAGTATAAAATCATATATTCTAACATTCCAGAAAATCATTTTTGGCTAGAAGAACTAATACAAAAGCATCAAAAAACAAATGGTTCAAACCAATAAATGAAACAGCCCTATAACAAAAGAGGAAATTCTGCAAAATCAATAGAAATTTGCCAGGCCTGTCTGGTTTAGAAATAAATCTTACAGACTAATCAAGGAAAATGTAACACCAAGATTAAAAGAGCAATCTAATAACATTAAAGGACTCTCCATCTTAAACTGCTGTATTTCAGATGTAATTCTTTTCACGCTTAAAGGAGAACTAGATCCTAAAACTTAATAATGGCTAAAAATGCCACATTTTATATAATGAACTTATTGCACCAGCCTAAAGTTTCAACTTCTCAATGGCAGCAATTATCCAGGACTTCAAACTTGTGACAGGGGGTCACCATCTTGGCAAGTGTCTGCGACACTCACAGGCTCAGTGAACTCAGAGCAGCTGTTGAGAAGCGAAGCTTGCAAATTATTAAGAGAAAATTAGGTTAACCTCGAATATAAACTGCTGCTACAGGGCTGATTATTAAATTCTAATGCTAGTTGCACTGGTTGCTGTGCTGTCATGTAGTAATTATCTATATTAATGACTAATCTGCTTTATATTGTGACAGTTATATTCTATGTGTAATGAATATTGTGAATCAGTCTCTAAGCTCAGTATGTGACAGCAGCACAGAGCATGTGCAGTGAAGCAGCAGAAAAAAAGAGCGGGAGCTACTGGGGCATCTTTGGAGACACAGATCTTTAATGCTAAATAGCTGTGGTTGCCTTGGGCTGGTACAGAAGCCCAAAGCATAATGTAAAACATTTCTAGCCTACTTTTTTAGTTAAGCTTTAGTTCCCCTGCGGCTTTAGTTCTCTTATGCCAATACACATAAAAATAATAAATATGGTTCAAAATTTGGTACAAAACCAGTTATGTGATTATTGGTATGTTTACTGGTATATGATGGCCAATTCCATGTACTGTGGATATTCTTCTGCCAATGGACCAAGTTGGAAAGTGCTTGGTGAAGAGCTGCAAGTCTTCTGCACTTCTTGCTGTTTCGATTATTCGTGCACACAGACAGATTGATTAGGATGGCAGAAAGTGAACGGATCCTTCATTTCCTCATTTGCAGGTGTACCACATGCTGGCGGACATGATGCATCTACAGATGAAATTTGCAAACCAATTGACCAATATCCTAAGTACATGGAAATCAACCAGAATCAGGCAGCCATTATAATTTTATCAAATGCGGCAACATATTCCAGAGCTCTGTACGTTGTATAATTAATGGGTGTGTATATCAAGCAGTAGTAGTCAAATGGTTTTTCTAAAGAGGTGTGTTCATAGGCTAAACCTTTATTTATTTTAGCCTGCCTTGAAAGTTCATATTGTCAAATATTTACACACTGTTTACCTGTGAGAGACTAATCTCCTTGTGTGCCACCCAACACTCTGCTATGTGACTTGTTATTGATTTTTCCGTGTTTTGGGAGTAGTTCCACAATTCTCTGTTACAGCTACTGCCTCTTGTCTGTTCCCTGTTCCCTGTAAGCGATCAATTTCCTGATACATAATGTTTGCTTACATTGATAAATTTCTAGCTTCATTACTTGAATGGCATGCTTCCAGCTTTGTACAGTTAAAAGCAATTAGGCTAGTGGCAAACATAGCAAGAGTTTGCATTTCATCACCGAAATCTGGGCCAGCAGAGGAGCAAATTCTCAGTCTGTGTTTCTCCGTCTGTGTCTGGCACTAGCCTTAAACTAGCTTACATTTAAATGGTAACCCCCCCTCCACCCCTTCATAGTGGTCCCTCTGCCCTCTCCCAAACTGCAAAGTCTGGAGTTTTCTGACTGCCTTTTCTGGAGCAAAGAGCATTAGCTCTTTTCTACCTTTCCAGTTACAGGCTTAGCTGGTACAATACCTGCCAAGGTCAGGACAGGCTTACAAATATAGTAGCAATGTTGTAGCTGGTAAATTTGTAAAACACTTAATACAGCCCCAGAATCTGCTGGAAATGTACTCTTTCCCTTCCTGATTCTCTTCCACGATCCACCAAGAACTGTCTATGATAATCCATTTCAAACCTGTCAAGGTAATCTAGAAGTCAATGGCAGATATACCTGAAGATGTTCCTTGACATTGTGATCGTGCTGGTTTTCATCCAACAAAGTAGAGGTTTCGACAATTAGATAAAGTCGAGTTTCCGTGTGTCAATTGTGTTTTGAATTGATGCATTAATTAGTTGCAATGTTTTTTCAAAAAAAAAGTGTGGATGGGAGTTAGGTCGACTTTGTTTTAATAAAATAACTGAGATAAACTCGACGAGTTTTAGTAAATACCACATAAGTGGCTTGCCCACTTTCCTCCTCCGTGTTTTTTTATAGAGCTGAATAGAGTATTTATATTGTTGTCTCAAACATAGCGATAACAGTGTTTTCCTCAGCAAGAAGAAAATGGTTTGGGGATTCGGCTGGTGGGGCCTTGATCTCAAGTTCTCTGGTGGGACCATGGTGCTCCAGTCCAACACTGGTAGTAGCTCCAGGGTTCCCTGTAAATAAACACACTTTGTGCAACAGACAGACTGGGCAAGCAGTGTGTCTATATGCATGTAATGGATTCGAGCAATGGTTACGTGTATTTTAGCGTGACTGCACTTGTGGCTGTGTTTGGAATGATCTCTTTGATGTTGTTTTGAAAACTCCTTTGGAAAAGATATACTTATTGTGGTAGAGTGACAAAGAAAAGCTGGAAAAAGGTCACTCCTTTAGGCGCAAACTCACTAAGCGCCGAAGCGCGGAACGCTAGCATTTGGCATTTTCGCTACTGCGCAAATTCACTAACGAACGGCGTAAATTCGCTAGTGTTACTTCACACACTTACGCCAGGCGAATTGTCGCTAGCGATGTAACTACGCAAATTCACGAACTTGCGCAGTGTACTGAACGCTACCTTTTACGTTAGACTTCCTTCGCCACCTCAGACCTGGCGAAGCGCAATAGAGTAGATAGGGATTGTTTCCAAAAAAGTCAAATTTTTTTCTAAGTCCCAAAAAACGCTGGCGTGTTTTCTACATGATGGGTGATAGGCTGAAAAAGATCGAAAAATTTTTTGGGGCTCCCCTTCCTCCCCCCTACATTTCCTGACCCATGGCAACTTACCTAGATAGTGGGCACATGTGTAGGGCAAAATTAAATTTATATTTGCTGATTTGAAGGTTTTCTAGGCATTTGTAGTGCTGAAACATGTTCCTCCATTGAAATTTGAATTTCGCACCGTATGCAAATTAACCATCGCTAGTGAAACTTCGCTTCGCCTGGCGAATTAACGCTAGCGCAACTTCGCAAACTAACGCTACCCCTGTGCGCAACTTCGGATTTTAGTGAATTTGCGGAGTGCTGGCGAAAATACGCCTTGCGAAGTGTGGCAAAGTGTGGCGAAGTTGCGCCTGGCGCAACTTCGCATCTTAGTGAATTTGCCCCTACCTGTAAGAGGTACACCTCTTAGATGGAATGCCCCATGTGGTCCAGATTCCATCCAGTGGAATGATCAGGGATAAATATTCTAACTGTGGTCCCTGAACTTTAGGCAGATTCGGAGACTAGCAGAGAGCTACTGCCTAGTAAAATCCTTGTTGGAGCACAGGCTGCTCTTTATATTTATCCTCATTGTCTTACTCTTCTAAAGAGTACTCTAATAGGATCTAATCTGTCACTGGCTGGACTCATTCAACTGCTGCTCCTCGACTTATCACTAGAGGTACAGGTCTCTCTAGGGCAGAAAGGCTTTACTGGCTTGGTGTACACAGTCACCCTGGAAAACATCCATCTGGGTCAGCAACCAGAAGCCAAAGAGGAAGATCTACAATTAACCAGACACTATGTTAAAGTGTGGTAGAAGGGGTTCATAGGCCCGTAGGCCAATAGTACAGATATGCAAATGATAAACTAGTTACATGGGCATCTGCCCAGCAACTAAGGAGATAAGGAAGTGTAAGGATTTAAAGCTATAGGGACATACTAAACCTATGGGTCCTTACAGTAATTTGCAACTGACCAGAAACAAGACTAAGACAAGGTTCTCAGAATAACTGTTGCTTTATGTTAAAGTGTGGCAGAAGGGGTTCATAGGCCCGTAGGCCAATAGTACAGATATGCAAATGATAAACTAGTTACATGGGCATCTGCCCAGCAACTAGGGTGATAAGGAAGTGTAAGTATTTAAAGCTATAGGGACATACTAAACCTATGGGTCCCTACAGTAATTTGCAACCGACCAGAAACAAGAAGACAAGGTTCTCAGAATAGCTTTATTTATGAAACAAATTCAGAATCTCATGGACACTTGCCTCAATGATACAAAACATTATGTTACAGGAGAACTTGGATTAGAAACTACAAGCTTCAGCCTTTTATAGAAATATATCTTATCAGTGATTTTATATAACTGTCTGTAATTTGTGGTTTCAGCTGTGCAAACAGCAAAGGTCATGTGGGGGATTAGCATGTCAGGCACTTGTTGTTTTGCAAAATGTTTTATTGACCTTTGTATATTACTTTTATATTACCTTCATACTCGCCTGCCTTACAATGTTGGAGACACTGGGGGATTTAATGTGTCATTATACAGAACTTACCCATCATAAGTGAGTGTCTCCAACACACACAACCAAACTTGTGCCCTATATAGACAGATGCACATGAAAAAACGTAACTCCTACACACAGACAATGAAAACTTGCGAATATACAGTGATACAACTACAAGCACTCAGACAGACAGAAGCATACCTATAGCCCCATGGTCATATCTGCCATCCTCCATACCTAAAAGATTACACCATGGTATCCCATGTGGGCCCCATGGGGAAGGGGGGCTGGGTGCACTTGAATCCCTTGCCCTAAAGTCAGAGCCGGAACTATGGGTAGGCAGAGTAGGCACGTGCCTAGGGGCAAAGCTGGGGGCTCCAAGCACATACCTTCTCTGCCTCATACCCTAGCCCTGTCCCCTCTTGCTGTTCTGGCCATTGAGTGTGTGCATGAACGCTCGCACATCCTCTTTGACACACATGTGTGTGCATCACCTTTTTGGAGTTTTCTTTGACACACCTGTGTGTCCTTTTTTGACTCATGCATTTCCTTTTTTGATGCTTGTGCACATTCTATTAGCCATTGCGAACGGACATGTTGCCAGGCCCGGATTTGCGGCAAGGCCGCATAGGCCCGGGCCTAGGGCGGCAAAAAAATAGGGGCGGCATGCCGCCCAGCCGCACTATGGGGACGCGTGCGTCCCCATTCAATTACAGCAGCTGCGCCGGCGAAAAAACGCCGGCGCGCTGGGAAGGGGAGGTGAGGTGGACGCTAGGACCGCGCGGCCTAGGGGCGCTGCACACTGAAATCCGGCGCTGCATGTTGCCTAGGGCATCTGGCCAGTGCTGCCTATAATAGTTACACCATTGCACCCAGAGATGATGAAAACTACAACAGGGACAAGGATACCCTTTGTAACTACTCATGACATCCACTCCAAACAAGTATATAAAACCATCACTATATACTATTTGTATGTTATTAAAAGGCAGATGGCAAAACCTGAGGGGAATTAAAAATGGATCCTATAAACTGTGAAATATTGTTGTTTGATAACTTTTTGTTTGAACTCTATTTGTTAATGATGATGGACACCAGAGGGGGTTCACTCCAGCTATTCCATGTTCCAAGTACAGCAACACAGGAATCTAGGGTAAGAACTTTGGTATATTCATGATAACACCCATGAGGGCAAATTTACTAAAGGGCGAAGTGGCTAACACTAGCAAAAAGTCACCACCAGTAAATCAGCAAAGTGGCAAAATAACTGGTGCTGGCATAATTTTGCTAGCGAAGAAGACATACTCTAGCGCTACTTCACACCCTAACGCCAGGCGAAGTTGAGCTATGGCAAAGGGACGTAACTACGCTAATTCACTAACTTGCGGATTTTACAGAACGTTAGCTCTTGCGCCATACTTGCCTTCGCCACCTTAGACCAGGCGAAGTGCAATAGAGTAGATAGGACTTGCTTCAAAAAAAGTCCCAAAAAACTCTGGCGTCTTTTACTTTTTTAAAGGTGATAGGCTGAAAAAGATCATACATTTTTTGGGGGTACCCTCCTTCCCCCCTACATTTCCTAACATACTGTATAGCAGCTAAACTATACAGTGGGCACATGTATAGGGCAAACTAACAACTCTATTTTATTTTATGAAGCTTTCCCAGGCTTGTGTAGTGTAATGTATTTGCTGCTACATATACGTCCATTGTACTTTAACTTGGTGCCGTATTCAAATTAGGTATCGCTAGTGTAACTTAGCTTTGCTTGACGAATTAACGACAGCGCAACTTCGCTACCTTTCGCCTCCCTGGGTCGCAACTTCGGATTTTAGTGAATTTGAGCAGCCCTGGCGAAACTACTCCAGGTGAAGTGTATTTTCTTATTAAAAAAGAAAGTGACATTGTGCTGTGGCTTAATAAACTCAGTAAAATGTACTAAATTAAATGATACTTTCATTCATGGCCTTTTTGAACCTATAAAAACTGAATTGGTTAGCCATGATCCTTCATTTGCAAGACAATTATTGTTCTAAAATTGTTATTTAATAGAACTTCTGAAGAAACAAAAGAATACTAACCCCACAATGATGACACCGTATAGAACCCGGTTTGGAGACATTCCCCCAAATCAGGGGTCAATTTGCCATAACTGTAAGAATAGTGGTCATGGCAGTCAGATTTGCAAAACCTATTACCAAGACTACCAAGACTCTCCCGAAGGTTAACTTATAATAATTCGAATAATTGAAAGGTTGCCACTGAAGTTCTAGTATATCCCAAACACTCCTGTTGTGGAGAAGATGTGACTATGAGAATCTCTTACTACTGTCTGCTATGTCTAAATTCTTAGGGGCCAATTCACTAATGGATGAAGCGCCTAACGCTAGCATTAATTCGCTACCGTAGCGCATTTTAGTTAATTCGCCGATTCACTAACGGACGCTGGCGTAAATTCGCTAGTGTTACTTCGCACCCTTACACCTGGCGAATTTGCGCAACGGACGTAACTACGCGAATTCACTGACGTGCGAATTTTTCTCAACGCTACCTTTTAAGCCAGACTTCCTTCGCCACCTCAGACCAGACGAAGTGCAATAGAGTAGATAGGGATTGCTTCAAAAAAAGTCAAATGGTCCGCACAAACCAATATTGCAGTCGGGGATTGTACCCCTTTTAATAATGCCACCAACAATCAATATTCAACGTTTCGGGGGGACACAGCCTCCCTTCTTCAGGATAAATTCACAAAGTGCACAGTGCTATAATTTTATACCCTTAACTCCTTCCCTCTCATATGTGTAACATCTCATTAGTGTCAATTGTGTGATTAACCCATTCAGTTCATTTAAGTCCAACATATCATTGTGAATCTTGTTTTCAACATTGTTACAATTAAACATATATTTCCTCAATCAATGAAATGCATTTCTTTCAATAAAACAACATTTTTTACTCACTGTCCCTGGTTGCGTTTTACTTTAGCTTTAATATTGGAAAATCTTAACACCTCTTGTGTGTAATTGGGCTATCATGTACTTCATCTGTGAAGGAAAAGGGTGATTATATAAATTATTAAATAGTGTATAAATATCTAAAAACCTACAAAACCACATAATTTACAGAAAACATGTCAGATTAAAATCTTCATTGAGGCCTTTAGGTGAAAGTGTTTTCAGACGCCAAATCCAATAGGCTTCTCTCCTCAATAATGATTTTTTAAAATCAACACCTGCATTTTTATAAATAACTTCTAAAACTTGCCATCTTATTTGGGAGACATTATGTTTCACATTATAAAAGTGTCTGGCCAATAGGGTTTCCCTTTTATACTTCTCTTTACTTTTGTTATCTTTAGGATCAGTTCCCTCATCTGGTTTGTAATTTCTAATCACGCTTTTATGTTCATTTAGACGTGTTTTCACCGCTCTTGAAGTTTGGCCCACATACCCAAGACCACACGGGCATTTTAACAAGTAGACTACCCCTTCCGTATTACATGTTGCCATATGTTTTAATTGGATTCCATATCCTTGACTGGGATGGGTGCATTTGTCACCTTTAATTATGCCACTACAGTGGCCACAATCATGACACGGAAGGGTGCCCCTCTTGTTAAACTTCACACCTTTTCTGAGCGCAACTTCTGATTTTAGTGAATTTGCATAGCGCTTGCGAAAATACGCCTGCGAAGTGCGGCGAAGCGGACACTGGCGCAACTACGAATCTTACTGAATTTGCCCCATAGTCCTAAAGCTATTATGCCTTCTATTTTTGTTGTAACAGTAATTTTTCAGTCTAATAGCCGCAAATTGTATTTATTGACAAATGTTTACGTATGCTCTAGTCAACTCGTTTCTTTTAAATATTGGGTTGTTTTCTCATATATTCTATATACTACCATGTCTCACTATGAAAAGTGTAAAACATTTCATCACATTACTATTTCTATATAGAAGTTACTTAATTATTAACAATTCATATGTTAAAATATACTTGTATAACACAAATTCTTACGGGACATGGGTTTTGGGATACCGGTCGAGACATTATGTTGAGCCAGCCATGGACACCAAAGGAGCAACTGCTTCTCCCACTGTCACAGAAGCAATCCTGGCGAGCCTCCTCCAGTAGGGATGTCGCGGACTGTTAGCTGGCGAACTTGTTCGCGCGAACATCGACTGTTCGCACTCGCCGAATGTTCGCGAACGTCGCGCGACATTCGCCATTTTGGGTTTGCCTTACCTGGCGCTTTTTTTTGACCTCTCACCCCAGACCAGCAGATACATGGCAGCCAATCAGGAAGCTCTCCCTCCTGGACCACCCCCACACCCCCTGGACCACTCCCCTTCCATATATAAACTGAAGCCCTGCAGCGTTTTTTCATTCTGCCTGTGTGTGCTTGCAAGAGCTAGTGTAGGGAGAGAGCTGTTACTGATTTCACTGATTTCTTTGAGGGACAGTTGATAGTAAGTTTGCTGGCTAGTAATCTACTTGATACTGCTCTGTATTGGAGGGACAGAAGTCTGCAGGGATTTGAGGGACATTTTAGGTTAGGTAGCTTTGCTAGCTAGTAATCTACCTTCTCCTGCAGTGCTCTGTATGTAGCTGCCTGCTGTGGGCACTGATCTCTTCTGATCTCATCTGCTGACTGCTGTAATAACCCAATAGTCCTTGTAAGGACTGCTTTTATTTTCTTTTTTGTTGTTTTACTTTGCTACTATAACAGCCCAGTGCTATTAGTCTAGCTGTGTTGGGGAGTGGGACTGGTGTGCTGCTGTGCTGCTCCTAGTAGTTCAGCAGCAGCAACCCGAGAATTTTTTTTTTTTTAATATACATATATATATTTTTTCTTTTACTTATCTTACTGTTCTTTAACGTGTACAGTGCTGTTGCTGTTCTTCATAGTAGTGCACTTATCTTACTGTTCTTTAACGTGTACAGTGCTGTTGCTGTTCTTCATAGTAGTGCACCAATAGTAGTGCACTTGCAGGCATTATTTGCCCAGTGTGTTCTTCAAACAACAACCATCTAGCTGTGTGAGCTTGTTCACATTCTGTCTAAATATCAATAATAATACCGTCTCCAGAGAAACACCACCCGAGTGACGTTTTTCAGGCAGCAATAATATATTCCGTATCCACTGCTGTAGTAGTGTATACGTTGACCATGTAGGCCTTGTTTGCCCAGTGTGTTCTTCATTTTCAAACAACTGGCATTTAGCTGTGTGAGCTTGTTCACATTCTGTCTAAATATCAATAATAATACCGTCTCTAGAAACACCACCCGAGTGACGTTTTTCAGGCAGCAATAATATATTCCGTATCCACTGCTGTAGTAGTGTATACGTTGACCTAGTAGGCCTTGTTTGCCCAGTGTGTTCTTCATTTTCAAACAACTCCCATCTAGCTGTGTGAGCTTGTTCACATTCTGTCTAAATATCAATAATAATACCGTCTCTAGAAACACCACCCGAGTGACGTTTTTCAGGCAGCAATAATATATTCCGTATCCACTGCTGTAGTAGTGTATACGTTGACCTTGTAGGCCTTGTTTGCCCAGTGTGTTCTTCATTTTCAAACAACTGCCATCTAGCTGTGTGAGCTTGTTCACATTCTGTCTAAATATCAATAATAATACCGTCTCCAGAAACACCACCTGAGTTGTTGTTGTTGTTTTAAAAATAATGCCAGGCAAAGGCAGGCCGCCACGCAGAGGCACTAGGGGCCGTGCTGCTATGCTATCCTGTGGCCCTAGGAAATTGCCCAGTTTTAAAAAGGCAATGACCCTGAACTCCCAAAATGCTGAAGAGGTAGTTGACTGGCTTACACAGCACACCCCATCCTCTACCGTTTCTAACTTTACCACAACATCCTCATCCTCCACTGCTATGGGCACCCCACGTAACACTTCCTCCAACACCGGCGCCCCTTCTTCACTGGAGTCAGAGGAGTTATTTTCACATGAGTTTCTTGAACTGAGTGATGCGCAACCATTATTGGCAGAAGAAGATGAAGGAGATGAGGACGTTACACCAGATTTAATTCTGGCAGAGAACACAACAGAGATGGACATAATGAGTGATGAGGAGGTCCCCGCTGCTGCTTCCTTCTGTGAGCTGTCAGAAGAAATTGATGCATCTGAGGAGAATGAGGATGAGGAGATTGATGTTTTGTGGGTGCCCAGTAGAAGAGAGCAAGAGGAGGATAGTTCAGATGGAGAGACGGAGAGTCAGAGAGGCAGGAGGAGAGTAAGACTTAGAAGAAGCAGGGAGGACAGCTCGCAGGGAACAGTAGGGCAACAACATGTATCGGCACCTGTGGTCAGCCGACCAACGCACCCGCCATTGCCGCCAACGCCGCCAACATCTACTGTTGCAAGCACAAAGCACTTTGGGAGCAACACCTCAAAGGCAACAGGCAAACTAAAAGCCACCCTCCTTCTGGTCCAGCATCTTACTGCTCTACCTCTGCTGTCCTTGACCCGTCTGAACCACCCTCCACTCCGCCTTCCACCTTGACCACCAGTTCCCATTCCCAGTCATCTGCCCCCAAGTTTCTGTGAGGGCCATGTTTGAGCGTAAGAAGCCAATGTCTGCGAGTCACCCCCTTGCCCGGCGTCTGACAGCTGGCTTGTCCGCACTCTTAGCCCGCCAGCTTTTACCATACCAGCTGGTGGACTCTGAGGCCTTCCGCAAATTTGTAGCAATTGGGACACCGCAGTGGAAGGTACCCAGCCGCAATTTTTTTTCAAAAAAGGGAATACCACACCTGTACCACCATGTGCAGAGCCAAGTCACCGCATCTCTGTCACTTAGTGTTGGGCCAAAGGTCCATATGACTACTGACGCATGGTCCTCCAAGCATGGTCAGGGCAGGTATGTCACCTACACTGCCCACTGGGTGAACTTGGTAATGGCTGGGAAGCAGGGAATGTGTGGCTCAACAACAACAGTGGAGTTGGTGTCACCGCCACGGATTGCACGCG
This sequence comes from Xenopus petersii, assembly GCA_038501925.1. Lineage (NCBI taxonomy): Eukaryota > Metazoa > Chordata > Amphibia > Anura > Pipidae > Xenopus > Xenopus petersii. The sequence goes on along the minus strand of CM076678.1, from coordinate 97,994,435 downwards.
GTTCTGCCACCACCTCTACTCCTCCTTCGCTCTCTACCTCGTCTTCTTCCTCTTCTTCGTCCTCTGCTGCTGGGTCCTCCTCCTCCACACCTGTGCACCCTCAGCTCCCCCTAGGCTATTCGACGTGCCAGGTACGCCGTTGTCATGCTGTCTTGGGGATGACGTGCCTGGAAAGCAGAAACCATACCGGATCTGTACTCCTGTCATCTCTGCAGTCACAGGCCGATCGGTGGCTGACCCCACACCAACTGAAGATCGGAAAAGTGGTGTGTGACAACGGAAGCAATCTGTTGGCAGCACTGAGACTGGGCAATTTAACACATGTGCCCTGCATGGCACATGTTCTGAATTTAATAGTCCAACGTTTTGTCTCGAAGTACCCAGGATTCCAGGACGTTCTCAGGCAGTCCAGGAAGGTGTCGGCCCATTTCAGACGGTCCTACACAGCCATGGCACGCCTTGCTGACATTCAGCAGCGGTACAACATGCCAGTCAGGAGTTTGATTTGCGACAGCCAGACTCGGTGGAATTCAACACTCCTCATGTTGGAACGTCTGCTGCAACAACAAAGAGCCGTCAACGAATACCTGTTTGAACTGGGTGGTAGGACTGGATCTGCAGAGCTGGGGATTTTTTTATCCCATTACTGGGTGCTTATGCGCGATGCCTGCAGGCTCATGCGCCCTTTTGAAGAGGTTACAAATATGGTCAGTCGCACCGAAGGCACCATCAGCGACCTAATACCGTTTGCTTTCTTCCTGGAGCGTGCCGTCCGATGATTGACAGATGAGGCTGTAGACCAGCGTGACGAGGAGCAGGAAGCGCACGATTTCTGGTCGGAATCACCAGAACGAACCCAGGCACCTGCTGCAACGCAGGGAGAGGTGTCAGAAGTGGAGTCAGAGGAGGAAGGTGGCTTTGTGGAGGAGGAGGACCAACAGGAGCAGGCTTCCCAGGGGGCTAGTGGTGACCTTTTGGGGACCCCTGGTCTTGTACGTGGCTGGGGGGAGGAGACCGTGGATGATGCAGTCCTTGATAACGAGGAAGCGGAGATGGATACCTCTGCATCCAACCTTGTGAGAATGGGGTCTTTCATGCTGTCATGCCTGTTGAAGGACCCCCGTATCAAGAGGCTTAAGGAGAAGGACCTGTACTGGGTGGCAACGCTACTAGACCCTCGGTACAAGCATAAAGTGGCAGAAATGTTACCAACGTACCACAAGTCCGAAAGGATGCTGCATTTACAAACCAGCCTGCAAAACATGTTGTACAATGCTTTTAAGGGTGATGTCACTTCAGGAACTCATCAACATTCCAGGGCAGAGGTGCCAGTAATCCTGCCACGCGCGCACCTGCAAGGACAAAGCACTTTGGCCACTCTGTAACGTCAGACATGCAAATGTTTTTCAGTCCAAGGCAGCGCCAGAACCCTTCTGGATCCACCCTCAAAGAACGCCTCGACCGGCAGGTAGCGGACTACCTGGCATTAACTGCAGATATCGACACTCTTAGGAGCGATGAACCCCTGGACTACTGGGTGCGCAGGCTTGATCTGTGGCCAGAGCTGTCACAATTTGCCATGAACCTCTTGTCTTGCCCCGCCTCAAGCTTCCTCTCAGAAAGGACCTTCAGTGCAGCAGGAGGGATTGTAACTGAGAAGAGAACTCGCCTAGGTCACAAAAGTGTGGATTACCTGACCTTTATTAAAATGAATGAGGGGTGGATCTCGGAGGGTTACTGCACGCCGGAAGACTTGTTCTGAGTTTCTGATTCTGACTCCCCATGCAGCTGTCCTTCTCTGCACGCCTCATGACTCCACACACAGCTGTCCTTTAGTGTCCTCCTCCCTCCACCACCGTTACAAACTAGGGTGCAAACCCTACTGGTTTAATTTGAATCCAGGTAAATCCTGAGTTTTTCTGGCCTCTGTGCTTCAGTGGCTGTGACAAAAAAAAGGAATATTTTCAGCATTTATATGGCATATTGTTTCTGGCCTCTGTGCTTCAGTGGCTGTGACAAAAAAAGGAATATTTTCAGCATTTATATGGCATATTTTTTCTGGCCTCTGTGCTTCAGTGGCTGTGACAAAAAAAAATGAATATTTTCAGCATTTATATGGCATATTGTTTCTGGCCTCTGTGCTGCAGTGGCTGCGACAAAAAAAAATTAATATTTTCAGCATTTATATGGCATATTGTTTCTGGCCTCTGTGCTTCAGTGGCTGCGACAAAAAAAATTTATATTGTTAGCATTTATATGGCATATTTTTTCTGGCCTCTGTGCTGCAGTGGCTGCGACAAAAAAAATGAATATTTTCAGCATTTATATGGCATATTTTTTCTGGCCTCTGTGCTTCAGTGGCTGCGACAAAAAAAATTTATATTGTTAGCATTTATATGGCATATTTTTTCTGGCCTCTGTGCTTCAGTGGCTGTGACAAAAAAAAATGAATATTTTCAGCATTTATATGGCATATTGTTTCTGGCCTCTGTGCTGCAGTGGCTGCGACAAAAAAAATTAATATTTTCAGCATTTATATGGCATATTGTTTCTGGCCTCTGTGCTTCAGTGGCTGCGACAAAAAAATTTTATATTGTTAGCATTTATATGGCATATTTTTTCTGGCCTCTGTGCTGCAGTGGCTGCGACAAAAAAAATGAATATTTTCAGCATTTATATGGCATATTTTTTCTGGCCTCTGTGCTTCAGTGGCTGCGACAAAAAAAATTTATATTGTTTGCATTTATATGGCATATTTTTTCTGGCCTCTGTGCTTCAGTGGCTCGACAAAAAAAATTTATATTGTTAGCATTTATATGGCATATTTTTTCTGGCCTCTGTGCTTCAGTGGCTGCGACAAAAAAAATGAATATTTTCAGCATTTATATGGCATATTTTTTCTGGCCTCTGTGCTTCAGTGGCTGCGACAAAAAAAATTTATATTGTTAGCATTTATATGGCATATTTTTTCTGGCCTCTGTGCTTCAGTGGCTGTGACAAAAAAAAATGAATATTTTCAGCATTTATATGGCATATTGTTTCTGGCCTCTGTGCTGCAGTGGCTGCGACAAAAAAAATTAATATTTTCAGCATTTATATGGCATATTGTTTCTGGCCTCTGTGCTTCAGTGGCTGCGACAAAAAAAATTTATATTGTTAGCATTTATATGGCATATTTTTTCTGGCCTCTGTGCTGCAGTGGCTGCGACAAAAAAAATGAATATTTTCAGCATTTATATGGCATATTTTTTCTGGCCTCTGTGCTTCAGTGGCTGCGACAAAAAAAATTTATATTGTTTGCATTTATATGGCATATTTTTTCTGGCCTCTGTGCTTCAGTGGCTCGACAAAAAAAATTTATATTGTTAGCATTTATATGGCATATTTTTTCTGGCCTCTGTGCTTCAGTGGCTGCGACAAAAAAAATTTATATTGTTTGCATTTATATGGCATATTTTTTCTGGCCTCTGTGCTTCAGTGGCTGCGACAAAAAAAATTTATATTGTTAGCATTTATATGGCATATTTTTTCTGGCCTCTGTGCTGCAGTGGCTGCGACAAAAAAAAATGAATATTTTCAGCATTTATATGGCATATTGTTTCTGGCCTCTGTGCTTCAGTGGCTGCGACAAAAAAAACAATTTTTCAGGAAAGTACACATGCCTAATTTTTCAGGGTTCTGCAACAGTGGCAAAATCGCATCTTTTATGGTCACCGCAGGTGATCAATAAAGTAGACCAAAACTGGGCCCACACTGCAGAATCTGTGTTTTTTGGTTCGCTTCACTGTACATTGAATTACCTCTGCCTGACCGTGCACATGCGCACAAGCACGGTGACTGCTAAACACACCACTACAGAAATATTGCCACCAACAGGACGAACATCCTGGAGGTGACAAGCTCAACTAGTAATTAACAACTAGTATTTGCTCACTTGACGGTATCATTCATTAAAGCTCTTTGCGTTCTTTTGCGTTGCAGTAAGCGCCGCGTTTCGTCTTTGTGTGTGAACAGGCTGTAACCTTTACACGACTTGATTGGCATGTAGACGCCGGACGTTTTAAAGCATTTTATTACACAGGTTTAGAAATGTAGTGTGATTTCTGCCCTTTACAGCACAAAACGCAGCGCTGTGTCAACAATGTATTTTTCAGATACATTTTTGCCCTTGATCCCCCTCTGGCATGCCACTGTCCAGGTCGTTGCACCCTTTAAACAACTTTAAAATCATTTTTCTGGCCAGAAATGTCTTTTTTAGCTTTTAAAATTCGCCTTCCCATTGAAGTCTATGGGGTTTGCGACGTTCGCGAACCATTCGTATTTTTGACGCAAGTTCGCGAATATGTTCGCGAACTTTTTTTCCGACGTTCGCTACATCCCTATCCTCCAGTGTCTGAACAAAAGATTAAGCAAGACCAAATCGTCCAATGTTTCCAGAGGTTGTCTGCAAGGTTGGATGTTATCCAGCAACAAAAATTTGATTCAGCCCCTTTCCCGGGAAGCACTCTGGCTGCTATCCACTTCCCTGGGTAACTCTGCAGTGGAAGCGAAGGTCTCCTTGAAAGATTCAATGGGGACTGTAATCAATTTTTTTTGTCTTCCAGGAGGCGTGTAAACTACATTTTGGGTTCTTACCTCACTCCTTTCCCACTAAAGAATAGAGTTAATTTTGTTTCTACTCTACTCCAAGGGGGTCCCCAACTGTGGGCTTTTAGCTTATCCCCTTCTGATCCTGCCTGTCTCTCGACTCCTTTTTTAAGGCCATGGCTAATATCTATGACGACCATGATCATTCTGCCTCAGCTGATTCAGAAATCTGTAACCTCAGGCAGGGTAAATGGCAGTCGAGGAGTATTGTTCAGAATTCTGCTACTAGGCAGTAGAGACAGGTTGGAATGATAATAGGTGGGGCTTACTAATGCTATCAAGGATTGCTTAGTGAATTCTCGTCTTTCCAGAGGTAAATGACAACATCCGGTACACTGGAAAGGTCCTGAGGAGACATCTTGAGTGTAGGGTTTTTGCCACCTTTTCTAACACAAAGTGGCGAGCCGTGCCACGGACACTTCAAGAAGCAAAAGAAAAGTTAAGTTCCAGGGGATTGTGGGGCAGGCTGAGGAGTCTTTTTAAGTGTATTACAAATTTACCGGCAGCTACATTGCCGGTAAATTTGTAATACGGGCCACGGTAGGTATTTTACTGGCTAGACCGGTAAAATACCGGCCGGGTGGCAACCCTACCCCTGTGCCCCCCTGATGGCGGCCCTGAGTGGCTCCCCTTAGATATGGAGTAATGTAACATCCTGCCTGGAGTCAAACCAGTGACCTGGCGTTTCCATGTTGTCTGCACTACTTCTACCCTGTGTGAGCAAACAGCTAAGGTCCTGTTTCACACCTATTGCTATCCTTGTTTTTGCAGGTAGGTGTGGTTTTTGTGCCAGTCTGGCCACATGTGATCAGTGTAAGCCATTAGGCTGCGTATAAAACCCCCTGCTCTGCACTGACCCTTTGCCCAATGTAGGTCTATTTCAGATAGTTGATGGGAGTGTTTCTGCTTTAAATTACTGTTCTTTGACCCTTACTCATCCCCACCTACTACTAGTTCACTGTCTGCACTGACCTTTGCCTGTTCCTGACCATTCTCTCGGATCCTGACTTTGTACTGCGCTGCGGTTTGGTTTGACCCCGGCCAGTGTTCATGAATTTGCTAACTCCCATTCCTCCAGTCACATGACCAGTGCATAGAACCCTTACCTTGGTCCTCTCACTTTTAAGTCCTGGAGGCATCCAAGTAGCTCCTGACGTGAAAAGGTGTGTGCTATAGGCAAAAGCGTGAGCTGTGACCTTAGTGTTTGTAGGGACCTATAGGATCTATTAGGCTCCTATAGAGTTAATCCCCTACCTTTCCTTAAGTTCTCTTTTCCCTTGTTATTGGGCCAAGCCTTTCTAACTGGTAAAGTGTAACATCTACACCTATTGGACAAAGAGTGTAATGACACTCCCCTGCCACACTGCTATATAGTGTTGTGTAGGGAGTGGCCTCTTCCTCTTTGGCTCCTGGTGTCTGTGCTGCTAGGTGTTTCCCATTGAGCCTGGGATCACCAAGGCCCCAGTAAGCCATTTACCCCAAAGGGACCTGTACCGTTGGTGCTTAAGTCGGGAACCAGGCAATCCCGTGAATGAGGATTAGCTATCATTAGGGCAGATCCTGTCATAGTCTCTATAGGAGAGAGAGATAGCTAGATTTTAGTAGCATGAGCAGTTCTGCGCTCCAACAAGGAGAATAGCAGGGAGTAGCCTCCCAAAGGCTTTTAAGGTGCCTTTAGTGTAAGGAACTCAGTGATAGGGAACTCAGTTCGCAGAGCACTGCCTGACCCCTACTTGATCGATCCTGTTTCACTTTGGTCACTGGTCTTTGGGAGTGAGATATTCTTCTTATTGTTTGACTTGAGGAGTGACATCTGTATATGCTGCATCATCATCAATGCTATCCTGTCTCCTCTGTGATATGCTAACTCCTACTACAGCTCCTTCGTGAGTAAACCTGTGGTCAATTGCCTTTGCATATTGTTGTGCTAATAAACCATCGCACCTGTTTTCACTATTGAAAGAACCTCCTGGCGTCCATTATTCTATCTTTTACACTTATATGCCTGTGGGTTGTAGTTTTACACCATCTTAAAGGGGAAGCTTCCATTTAGCGAAGGCTCCGCCCTGAGTGTAGTTTCACAGTGTAACCCATGCTCATACACTAGCTGGACACCCTTAACCCCTAATTGGTGGGATAGGCCAGAAAAGCGTTACATTTTGGTTTGGGGTTTTGAGATGGGCTGGTGCCAGCAGTAAGCAGCCAGTGCAAGAGGGAGGCATATGCCCAGCAGAACCGTGTCCCCCTTATTTCTGAGCTGCTTTATCTCTCTCAGCATTACAGTCTGTTATGCCTTATCACTGAAATTCTTTCAGAGCAAAAACCTATATAGATTTTCTATTAATTATTAGCATAATTATGCTAAAGATGTGGTGTGTGTATATATATATATATATATATATATATAAATCTTCCAAATGAGTATCCGCACTCCAAAATCAATCTTGAAACAAGCTGGGGTGCACGGTAAGTCTTGTATATATCAATGTTTCATGGACCAGCACTCCCTTTAATGTGAAACAGAATAATCATTTATTGCATCTTTTCTCCAACGTTTCGGTCCCTCTTGGGACCCTTGAAAAAGGTCCCAAGAGGGACCGAAACGTTGGAGAAAAGATGCAATAAATGATTATTCTGTTTCACATTAAAGGGAGTGCTGGTCCATGAAACATTGATATATATATATATAAATGTCCAACATATATAACTAAGAAAGGCAGGTTTGGGGTTAATGTTGCTGCTGTATCTGCTACTTAGTAACCACAATGCCATTTCCTGTTCTAGAATCTTAAATGTTTAGCAGACACATGTGCTTTATGATTACCTGTTCAGCTTGAGAAAGGGTACTATGCTGGCCCGAAACGTCACAGATGCAATTTTTTGTATCAACAGGTTGTATATGATGCTTATTTGTGAACTTTTGTAAATTTTTAATACACTTTCACTTTCACTGATTTTTCAAAATCGAGTGCTGCCTGCTTCTTGTCTGGATACGTTGTATATTTTGTGTAGGAAGGAAACGGAACTTCCCCTTTGAGGCTTTGCATCAACAATCTCTTATTAAGCTGACATTGAGTGAGTACTGCTAAATGCTTGTTTTGATATAGATATAGATATAGATATAGATATATATAGATAGATAGAGATATAGATATATATAGATAGATAGAGATATAGATATATATAGATAGATAGAGATATAGATATATATAGATAGATAGAGATATAGATATATATAGATAGATAGAGATATAGATATATATAGATAGATAGAGATATAGATATATAGATAGATATAGATATATAGATATATAGATATATAGATATATATATAGATATATAGATATATATATATATAGATATATATATATATAGATATATATAGATATATATATATATAGATATATATATATATATATATATATATATATATATATATATATATATATATATATATATATATATATATATATATATATATATAAAATAACCGTTTGAGGTAACAGGGTCGCCGTCTCCTGGGGGTAGACGGGTGCACAGCAGTATTGGAGTCCACGGAAAACAACACAAAACTGGTTGGTAATGTGCAAATGGTTGGCAGGAAGACTAAATTGAGATTTTGACTTGCACTTATTTTTGTGAGAGTTTTCCCATGTGAGTTGTAATTGTTGATATATATGTTATAATATACTTCGATACATCTGCCATTATAATTATACTATTGTAACTGATCTGATGTTGCTATGTAATAAACTTCATGGTTACCAAGAGGCAGTAGATGTATCCGCTTCCATGTACGTGCGATATCTCATGTATTGGGTAGACGCACCATCTGAAGATAACTATATCACTAATACTGTGCATAACACGTGTTGGACATTTTTTTCTCTCTCTCTCCTCTCTTCTCTCTTCTCTCTCATTATTAACCGGCACTCACCATCAATTGATCAAATCCCGGGTGCTCCTCGAAAGGAAGCAAATAGATACAGTTAGGAGCACTCACGAGTATTTGTGGTACAGAAGTATCTTTTAAATACTACCCCACATCAACGCGTTTCGGTTCTCTCTGAACCGTCGTCAGGATGCATCCTGACGATGGTTCAGAGAGAACCGAAACGCGTTGATGTGGGGTAGTTTGTAACACTCCAATAAAAGATACTTCTTTACCACGATACCCGTGAGTGCTCCTAACTCTCTCTCTCTCTCTCTCTCTCTCTCTCTCTCTATATATATCTATATCTATATCTATATAATTTAATATATAAATAAAGACCTGTGCATCAATGCAATGAGGAAAACATGATTTATTATTAGTTTTATAAAAGTTTCCAATTTTTAGTTTAAGTGTCCCAGATATTTCCTTTAATATCACTTCATCTTAGCATGTATGGAAATACAACACCTTCTTCAGAATTTGTGTCAATTTACTAACTGTTAAAGACAGTTTAACTATAGCGAGAGTGACACTAACCTGTATACTTGTGTATTCTGTGAGTGATTTTAGTTAGTGAAATTCTAGGCGTCAATAGAGTGGATACTATATGAAGATTTTTGCAAGCAGGACACCGGGAAAAAACCTTGGGTTTTGTGAGTGGCCCCCGATGTTTGGGGGAGTAATGCTATGGAGTAAATGGACTGCCTTCTTCCTGCACCCATGGGGTCTGCTTCCCCAATAGTTACGCCACTCTGTAGCATCTTAGCAACATGTGCCTTAGGGGGAATGTGGCAATGTGACAGTGGTGGGCCATAGGTGCAGACACTGAGGAACTAGATAGTAGTGTTATGCATGTAGAAGCTATCTCCCGGCCATGCCCATGCCTTTTATCTGGTCTGTTACCTCTGCCCTACATGATGCCGCCATGAGGCGAAGCAGTGATATCTTTGAAAGAAGCTGGATGCCCAGATTCCCCACACCAGGTGCTTGGAGGTGTGACACAGGGTGTGTATACATGTCAAAGGTATCTATTACCTCTCTCTAGTCTCGAATGGAGTGTAAGATTTGCTGCTGTCATGCATATTACTGTGGTAAATCCATTACTCATTTATAGTAATGTGAATCCATATTATTCCCTAAGCTGCTGCTTTCTACTTCACAAATTTTACATCCAAATCTCATGCCTCCAAAAATACTAAATGCTATATTCACATTGCTTATTAAACATTCATATGCTCAGGGATTACTCCCGGTAACTAGGAAAGGTATGGTTTTAGGGGTATCTAGGTAAAAAAAGTCTTTACTTTATAAAAATATATTCCCAGGGTTCTTTATCAACTTCAGTTTTTCCATAATACAATATATCTAAAACCCAATAATCAGATCTTTTAGTATAGGCAAACACCTTTCCAGTGTTGGCTAGTGATTAATAGAAAAGTCACTGTAACAGTGGGGCAAATTCACTAACGTGCAAATTTTCGCCAGTGACCACTTTGCACACTCTGCACTTCATCAGATGAAAATTCATTACCACTACACTAATTCACTAAAATGCGATTCACTAAAATTTTTGCTACTGTTCATTTCTGCCTAGAGAAACTTCGCTAGAACTCTTGCTCTTAGGTTAATTTGAATAGGGCATGTACCTAAGTCGTATGGATGTCTTTAATAGTAATGTTGATGCAAATGGTTGAAGTGGGGTGTGTGTTTTTTTATTTCTTACTGGAGTGGAATTACACCAAAACTCAATCAGTAAATAAATAGGCTGTGCAAAATAAAAACTGTTTTAAATATAGTTAGTTAGTCAAACATGCAATCTATAAAGGCTGGATGATCAGAACAGAACACAACTTCCTGCTTTTCAGCTGTCTTGGTTTCCACTGACTGGTTACCCTGGTGACCAAGCAGTAACCAATCAGTGGCCAATCAGTGGCTTGAGGGGAGTCATATGGGTCATAACTGTTGCTTTTAAATCTGAGCTGAATGCTGATTATCAATTGCAAGTTAGTAAGTAACTGCCTTTGTGACAAGGGTTAATACTTCAAAATTGATGTCTGGACAGCATCAAAAATCCCTACATGGATCTGGCTACCTTAAAGGGGTGCTTCACCTTTCACTTAACTTGATATGTTATAGAATGGCTTCTAAGCAACTTTTTAATTCACATTCAATTCATATTTCTTTTTATAGTTTTTGAATTATTTGCCTTCTTCTTCTGACTCTTTCTAGCTTTCAAATGGCGGGTCATTGACCCTGTCCAAATAACATATGCTCCCTAGGGCTACAAATCTATTGTTATTGCTACTTTTTATTACTCATCTTTTTTTATGTAGACCCTCTTCTACTCATATTCCAGTCTTTCATTCTAATCAATGTATGCTTGCTAGGGTATTTTAGACCCTAGCAACCAGACTGCTGAAACTGCAAAAAAAGATAATTTAAAGGTGAAGAAACCATTTAAACTGCATCATTCCACTGGCAGCATCTGCATTCTGTACAATATTCCTGCACACACTTTGTACCTTGGCACTGGTGGCAGATAGCAGTATCTGTGGGAGGACAGTGATCACTACCAAAACTTAAAAAAATGCTTCCAAAGTAACTCTTACAAAGTCAGTAGTTTTAATTTGGGGTTCCCCTGTAGGAGGGAATCTGATTTTCACCTCTCCCTAAGGAAAAGACCATGTCTCCTCTTCCTATAAGATTGTAAGCTCTTTGGGACACAGACCTCTTTCCAACTGGTTACTCCTGGCAACGTCTAATACTTAAAGGAGAACGAAAGCTTACTTGATATTGTTTGGTGAAATGTAACATCTCATTACAGTGTCGCAAAATGCTATTTTTTTTTTCTGTTAAGGCATTTGGATACTTGTAAATAACATGTGATAACATGTTATATCTCTGATCTCCATGCACTCTTCCTTTGGCATGTACATGTGCTTCTAGTTAACCCTGCGCTTCTAATTATCCCTGCGCAACATCCTTGAAAAAGGAAAACCGTTAAAAGGAGCATGCACACAGTGTGAGACTACTGAACTGTGCCCCTGGCAATGAGGGTGCAGAAGGTTAGGAATTCTGTGATGTCACTGTAGTGGTATGGAGAGAATTTGATTAGGAGCATTCTGAGACAAGGGAGCAATTTTATGGGAAACCGTGAGTACTTTAAACACAGTTTGACAATCGTGTTACAATACAACAACAACAGACTTGATTTTAATATTTGTATGTATGTTAAACTTTATTTGTAAAGCAATGTAAGGAAACACAGCAGTGTACAAAAGAGAAGAGTATAAATAGGGAGGACAAGTAACAATAAATAAAATATTATATATATAAAAAATAAATACACAGATCTTGTTGTTAAGTATTCTTAGTCTAACTGTACTCCTGTTTGTGTTTGTGCAATTTAAAGGGGTTGTTCACCTTTGAGTTAAGGTTTAGTATGCTGCAGAGATATTCTGAGTCAATTTGCAATTGGTATTCATTTGTTATTATTTGTCGTTTTTGAATTATTTAGCTTTTTATTCAGCATCTCTCCAGTTTACAGTTTCTGCAATCTGATTGCTATGGTCTAAATTACCCTAGTAACCATGCATTGATTTGAATTAGAAACTGGAATATGAATAAGAGTCCTGAATAGAAAGATGAGTGGTAAAATGTAACAATAACAATACCTTTGTTGCCTTACAGAGCATTTATTATTTTAGATGGGGTTAGTGACGCCCATTTGAGAGCTGACAAGAGTCAGCAGAAGGCAAAAAATTCAAAAACTATAAAAAAATAAATAATGAAAAGTAGACCAATTGAAAAGTTGCTTAGAATAGACCATTCTATCAACACACTAAAAGTTAACTTGAAATTGAACCACACTTTGAACACAGTCTTCAGTTTGTCCTGTTATCCACAGGCAATCTATTTCACATCAGTGTATACTTGGTAATCTCTGTATCCAGTTTAGAAAAATCGGTGACAATTTTGAATAAAATTAGCGTGAATCACACACATCACCATCCCACCTTCAATCACCCCATCAATACGTTTAAAACCTTATAAAAATAAAATGAATGCCTGCTCTTTGCTCACTGAGAGCGGCACCAGCAGAGTAGGAGGGAGGAGGGGTGGAGCAGCTGGCTATGTATTCAGTCCTCTACCACACCTATAGCTACTCTTCGTTTCTCCGTGTAACATCTAAATCAAGGCAAGCAAGATGTGACTTTGTCTATTTTGTTCCAATTTTCACAAATCAGGATCCTGTTCTTTGATACACTTCTCCAGTTCTGCTCTGCACCTTGGAACTAAAACCTACTGCCAGAAAAACCATGACAGCCAAACAGTGGATAGTGGGATTCCTGATCGTCTTAATGATATCCCTGCTTCTGTTCTTGTAAGTGCCAACTATATCGTCTTAATGTCTTAATATTATTATCATTTATTTTAACTTTTCCAGAAAGGCCAGTTCAGAATGTTACAGCCTTCCTTTACATTAAAATCAGTAGGAAGGTATCAACAGTGAACAAATCTTGGATGTGTCATGCTTAAAGAAACAACAAAAATGATTAAAGTGTTTTGAAGTAATTCAAATATAATGTAGTGATTCCTTGCACTGGTAAAACTGTTGAGTTTGCTTTAGAAATCCTACTATAGTTTATGTAAATATGCTGTGCAACCTTGGTGGTAGTTAATCAGTCTGAAAAGGAGAAAATTCACAGGTAACACAGCAGATAAGCTTTTTGCACTTTGTTCGTAATTGTGGAAAGCACTATTGCGTCTGTTTTGCCCTTTCTGCTAAAATATACTCGTTTACCTATTAACACGTTACGTTGGCTGGAACATACTTCACTAAATACACTTTCTACTTTTGAAAAATATCCCTGTGTTGCTGGTTCATTTGGGAGTGCATATATATACAGGGCTGCCATCAGAAATCGCAGGGCCCCATACGACAAAATTTCCTGGGCCCCCTGGGCTGCACCCACCGCAAGCCCCACCTACAGGTCTGCCCCCCCCACCCTCACAGGTCCGCCCCCCACCACACAGTAAAAAAACAAAAAAAATATTGGTGGCTAGGGTTCCCACATGTTAATAAAAAATAAAAAGTTATTGGTGGTCAGGGCCCCCCATAAAAAAACATTTGTGGCCAGGGCCTCCCCATTAAAAAATATTGGTGACTAGGACCCCGCATGAGAAAAGAAAAATTAGTGGCCAGGGCCCCTTAAATGTCCATGCCTTCCCGAAGTCAGCAGCTCTCAGAAAGATGGGGGGCCTGGCTAATCAAGTTAGTGTGGCGTGGCAGGGCCCCCCTTACCCTCAGGGCCCCCTACAACTCTCCCCCCTGTCCCCCCCTGATGGCTGCCCTGTATATATATATATATATATATATATATATATATATATATATATATATATATACACACACACAGTAGAACTTTATTCACATTGTTGCCAGCGGGGAGATTAGTCACACGAAGAAGATGAGATTTGTCACTGGGAGACTTCTCCCCCGAATCTTACAGTTTGCCACCAGCCTTAAGTACAGCTTGTGCAAACAAATTCATTTTTTATTCTATTTAATTTACAAACCAGAACTTTCAGTCATAGACTGTGACCTTTCTCAAGGGAATACTAAAGAGTGCTGTATTCCCTTGAAAAAGCTCACAGTCAGTGACCGAAACTACAGGTGATTGGTCTGTGCATGATTTTAAATCTTTTTCCTGTGTGTGGGTGTAGAAAATCTGTGCCAGTGAGTAAGCACCTACATGTGACACAGTCTGGACATTTGTAACACACCAATTTTTTTCTGTTTAGTTAGCCAGTTAGTATCTGTATGTTCCAATCTCAATCTCATAACGTCACTGCACACTAATAGATCCCTCAGGCTCTGGTCACTTTTATAGTCCATTCGTGGTTTTGAGGTCTGGTGCAGGGATAGAGATTCATCCATATTCAACATTGGCCAATTTTTCTTAATACTTGTAGATAATTGTTGAGCGGCAGCTGAAAAAGTAGTGGTAAAAATCAGTGGAGTGGCAGAGCTGTCTGTGATTGGTTTGTTAGCCAATAATGTTTATTGTGTGTGCTTTAGTGCCCTCTTGAGTCGTCTGTTCAGCAATTCCTCCGAGTATCCCCTTTCTAGAAATCTGTTAAACATTTCTTGTGTTTGCAGCAAGGCGGTTTCCCTTGAGCTGTTATGTGAAATTGTGAATAGGGGATCCCTCTAACTGTGGCAGGAGGATGGTTACTATAAGCATGCAGGATTGAGTTCCGATCAGTAGGTTTCCTGAAGAGTCTGGTTCCTGGGAGGCAAATTCACTATGCGCCGAAGCGCCTAACACTAGCGTCAATTTGCTAGCGTTAGGCATTTTCGTTACTTCGCAAATTCACTAACAGACGCTGGCGTAACTTCGCTAGTGTAACTTCGCACCCTTACGCCTGGCGAATTTGCGCAACTAACGTAACTACGCAAATTCACTAATGCGCGCATTGTTCTGAAAGCTACCTTTTACGCTAGACTCCCTTCTCCACCTCAGACCAGGCAAGCACAATAGATTAGATAGGGATTTCTTTAAAAAAGTTAACATTTTTTCTAAGTCCCAAAAAACGCTGGCGTTTTTTCTATATCATGGGCGATAGGCTGAAAAATGAAAAAAATTTTTTTGGGGCTCCCCTCCTTCCCCCCCACATTTCCTAACTCATGGCAACTTAACTATACAGTGGGCACATGTGTAGGGCAAAATAAAAATTTTATTTGAAGGTTTCCCAGGCATTTGTAGTGCTGCTACATATTCCTCCATTGAAATTTGAATTTGGCGCCGTAAGCAAATTAACCATTGCTAGCGTAACTTCGCTTCGCGAATCAACGCTAGCGCAACTTCGCAAGCTTACGCTACCCCTGAGCGCAACTTCGGATTTTAGTGAATTTGCAGAGCGCTCGCGAAACTACGCATGGCGAAGTGCGGCGAAGTTACGCCTGGCGCAACTACGAATCTTGGTGAATGTCCCACTAGGTGTGAATCCACCAGGAAAATATTCAAGTCAAGAAAGTCAATATTGTTGGTGTCAAAATTCAGAGTGAATATCCAGATCATCCAGGGTTATCCAGGGATATCCAGATCATTAAGCTGTTGATGAAAGGACAGCAGAGCCTCCTTAGGGTAAGTCCATATCAAGAACAGGTCATCAATATAGCGGAATTATTGCTCTCAGCTTAGACAGGAAGAGGAACAGGAGTGAGTCATAAGATAATGGCAAAACAGCAGGAATGCCCTTAACCAAAAAGGCCACACAAGCAGGTTACTACAATAAGAATAGCTATATCACCTAAAATGATCATATTTATATAAGTTTTGCATACTTTTCTTTCTCTACAATCATAAGTGCAGCATTATATTTCTCAGCCATTTGTAAAAACTTCCATTTATGAACCTCTAGTGTTTAACAGCAGCTCTTTTAGGAAAGGTTTGTTTATGTTTATTACTATGCAGCACAGGGGACATTAGAGGGCGCCCTCTATAGCAGTGAATGAAGAAAGAGTAGTCAGCACACGGATTCTTGGTATTTTTTCCTGCACGTTCTGCAACGGCCACTTCCCATTGACCAACCATGTAGTCAGGCCTGGACTGGCAATCTGTGGGTTCTGGCAAATGCCAGAGTGGCTGCTGTACGACTCCATAGAAAGTTACCATATAGTGGGCCGGTAGGGGGCTGTTTGGGCTGGTAGCTGGCTGTTTGGGCCTCTTTGTACTTGGAACGACAGGGCCTATTTTGACTCCCAGACCAGGCCTGCATGTAGTGTAGAGATTGAACAGCACCATCAACTTTGGAGTAGTTTAAAAAGCCTTTATTTATGCTCTTGTGGGCATCCCCACGACGTTTCAGGCCATGCAGCCTTTTATCAAGCTTGATAAAAGGCCGCATGGCCTGAAACATCGCGGGGATGCCCACAAGAGCATAAATAAAGGCTTTTTAAACTACTCCAAAGTTGATGGTGCTGTTCAATCTCTACACGCCCTCTATAGCAGGTCAGATACTTTGCCTTAGCCATGTGGAGCAGAGCTGGCCACTTCTCATCTTGTTTGTATATGGCAATAAGCTTTGTTCTTATTGGTTCAGGAATGTGACTGACCGTGTTGCTTCACAGAATGGTCATTTTGTGGAAAGAATGAACCCTGTCCTATAAAATCTTGCTTTCTGTCACAGATATCTATTTTGTCAGTCAAATCTAGCTTGACAAGCACTAGTTAGTTACACTATTATATATTATGTCCAGCTTTGTTTTTACATAATTCATTCTGTAAGTAACTTTGCACATAAGTGCGTCCGTTACATGGAGGTTATACATTTGTGAGACAGATTGCTTGTTAAACTGTACAGAATGGAGTTTGTGATATAATGACATCCTTTTGTGCACTAACCAGATTTTGTTTTCATTCTTTAATAGAAATGTCTTTTGTATATTTTTTTTCTCTGTGCATGGTCACAAATTCTTATATAACATGAGAGACATTCATTCTGTGTATTAGGGATAGTTTTGTATACAGAATGTATTTGGGACAAACGGCACCCCATATGTGTCAGCACAGACGGCAAGGTCGGTACACAGCGAGATGTGGGTGAGTGCTCTCCATTGTTTGTTTTTAATATGAGAAACAATAGCCTGTCAGAAAGCAGTTCCATAGTGCAGCACTGGCTCTTTCTGAAAGCACATGCCCAGATGAAATGACCTGAGATGGCTGCCTACACAACAAATATTGCAACTAAAAAAAATATACACTTGTTGGTTCAGGAATGAAAAGTTATTGTTACGATTGGTATTCCAGATCCAGAACAATCCCCAAAGTCTCACGGCTTAGTCTTCCGCCTTTAACAGGCACCTTTTGCTTCAGGAGGAGCCATCCACTACTCGGGTACTGCCAGGTCTTCGTGTGCGAGGACCAGGGAGAGAGTTCTGGGCAGGCAAGGGAACTGCTCGTGGTCCAGAATCTGAGAACAAGAAGCATAGTCAGAATTACAGTCTGGGTCAACACGAAACAGGCAGGGCAGTAAAATATCAGGAGACAAAAGCATAGTCGGGGTCACAGGCTGGGTCAGAATACCAAATGGGCAGAGCTGTACAGTATGAGGAGACGAGTGTAGTTGAGGTCACAGGCCGGGTCAGAATACCAAATATACATTGTCAAGATGAAATCCAAAAGAGTGGTCAAAGTACAAGCAGAGGTTGGGACAGGCAGCTTACAGGACTTGGTGCCGCATTAAACGCAGAAGTGATTGACTGGGCATGTCCTAGGAGCAGAAGAAGAAGACACACAAGGGTTAGAAGTGCGGGCGTCCCGCAGGGCTTCTTACAGTTATATGGTACAGTGAATTATTTGTAGTGTAAGTGTAATTTAGGAATAAAAATGACACCATAAAAATCATGACAGAATCCCTTTAATGGACTTTCTCTCCATAGCTGTGTATTTTTATTAACTGGGGTGAGGGCAGAACAGACAAAAGTAAATGAGCAAAACAATAGGGATGCAGAGCAAGAAAGGGATAAAAAGAAAACCTCAAATAATGAAAGGACTGAATACTGTTGAGAGATAGACAATAATGAGGTACCAGGGTAGGAGAGTGAGAATGAGGAAGAGTCAAAAAAGTGGATAGTGTTGAGTGAAATATTTCAACGCATTTCTCGATGGAAGAAACAGAGCTATAGGGGCAAATTCACTAACCTGCGGAGTTGCGCTAGCACAGTCTTCGCCGCACTTCGTCAGACGAAGTTTCGTCAGGGCGCCGTTAATTCACTAGAATCCAAAGTTGCGCTCAGGGAGGCGAACGGTAGCGAAGTTGCGCTAGTGTTAATTTGCCAAGGAAAGCGAAGTTACGCTAGCAATGCCTGATTTGCATACGGCGCCAAGTTAAAGTACAATGGACGTATATGTAGCAACAAATACATTACACTACACAAGCCTGGGAGAACTTCATAGGATAAAATAGAGTTGTTATATTGCCCTACACATGAGCCCACTGTATAGTTTAGGTGCCATATGTTAGGAAATGTAGGGGGGAAGGAGGGTACCCCAAAAAAATTTACGGACGCCAGCCTGTTTTGGGACTTCAACTTTTTTTGAAGCAATCCCTATCTAATCTATTGCACTTCGCCTGGTCTGAGGTGGCG
The DNA here is from genome assembly GCA_038501925.1 of Xenopus petersii. Classification (NCBI taxonomy): domain Eukaryota; kingdom Metazoa; phylum Chordata; class Amphibia; order Anura; family Pipidae; genus Xenopus; species Xenopus petersii. The sequence goes on along the minus strand of CM076678.1, from coordinate 97,975,698 downwards.
AAGGCAAGTCTGGTGCAAGAGGTAACTTTCTGTTAAATGTGCAAGTTAGTGAATTAGCGTAGTTACGACCCTTTGCCATAGCGCAACTTCGTCTGGCATAAGGGTGCGATGTAGCGCTAGAGGTGGTCCACTTCGCTAGCGAATTTATGCCAGCACCCGTTAGTAAATCGGCGAAGTAATGAAATGACATCAAGCTGGCGAATTTGCGATAGCGTTAGGTGATTCACACTTTAGTGAATTTGCCCCATAGACTCTACCTTAAACTGTTATTACATTGCAAATTTTAATTGCACATTGTGAATTTTAATTGTGCATTGCCCATTTTTAAGAAGTGCTTGAAGGGGCCTAATCTTTTGGAGCAAACCTAACAACTTTTTCAGTAAGAAGTTTTATTACATTCACTTTCTTCCCCTGTTGGAAGTGGTCGCTAAACAGTTTCCGGGTTCACAAAAGCTATAGTAAATTCACGCAAAGGCAAATTTGTTCACACAAAGGCATAACTTTTCACATTTCAAATATTCTTACTGTTACTGACTTTTATTACATTTCCCCAAAAGAGTTGTGCGGCTTGGAAAAAGTTGCACAAAAAATGCTCATTGACTTCAATGCATTGTATGAATTTTTGCTCTTTTCGCAAATTTTTGGAGGAGCAAAACATGACAAATGCGCCCATCACTAGATACTATGGTAAATATAGGGAGAAAAGACTAGAAGGGGAGGAATTCAAAGCACCTCCCTGAGGAGGCAATGGGGACAAAGGGATGGAAAAATAGAATGGGAGGGGAATTAAGCAGTACCCACTGCATTTCACTATATACAATGTGCTTTGGTGCAGGTACCCACTGCCTCTCACAGTATATAATGTTATTGGAGCAGAATTCCTTTCTGCCTGTTACTGTTTATAAGTATACCGTTTAAGTACATGTTTACAATAGCAAAGGATGTGTCTTTACAATCTTGCTGCATCCTAATTAAAGCATACCTCCCAACTGTCCCATTTTTAGAGGGACAGTCCCTCTTTTGATAGCTCAACCTGCAGTTCCACTTACTGGAAAGTCCCGTTTTTCTCTGCACTGAACAGCCAGAAAAAGAAACTAAGTTTCTAACTTAATTGGCTTTTGGCACAGAACCCAGAACAGCCACAACAGAAGATAAGATACATTTGTAACAATTCAAATGTATCTAGATAAGCAATCTAGATAAGCAAATAAGTAATTGTAACAATATAAGATAACAGGTCCCTTGGGAAAAGCTTAAAGGGCAATTCACCTTCATTAGCAAAACTATAATCGAAAAAACCATAGAAATATGTTCAAACTTTTATAACCAGCTAAATTTTGTAAAATGAACATGGTAATTAGGGGGTGTGGCCACAAAATGGGTGTGGTCAAAAATGTGTCCCTCTTTATTTCCAAAATGTTGGGAGGTATGAATAAAGTGTACATGGCATAAATTTTGCATTATATTACTATGGGTGTGGCCTATCAAAAGTGGGCATGGCAAAAAAAAAATTGCTATATGTGCCACATTGTCTTATTCTTTGTCCCCCCAGCAAAAAGCAACTTCATCAGTTTATACTTGGTAATCTCTGTATCCAATTTAGAAAATATGTGACAGTCTTGAATAAAGTTAGTGTGAGTCAGACACATCACCATCCCATCTTTGCCAATGATGGAGACACACACTAGGTCTGCGCAAAGGGACACTTAAAATAATTATTTGTGCCTCCCAATTTTAGATAGAATGACCTAAGGGCAGATTGGGGAAGTACTACTATGCTGCAGCACTTCACACCTGTAGTGGGGAGGGGCTATGAATTTGCTGACCCAATGGTCTGGAACCCCCCATCCATTGCCTGGAACCCCCCCTGCAACCTTCCTCTATTGTTACACCACTGTTCTCATTCTTACACTATATTACATATGATATTTTAAATATATCATTCATATATCAGATATCCAATATCAAAATCAGTTCCTTTTAGTTAGTATCTGATATACTTTCTACAACCACAATATGCTTGTTTAAATAAATTAATTTGCCTATGGAACATTATAGAGGGGCACACCAAACAATGTAAAAAGCAGTTGCCCAGGTGCAAGCATAAAAAGTTCTGCCCTCACAGGTCTTTAACAAATAAAACAAAACGAATTCTGTTGGCCCAACACTGCATATTAAAGCCTTTATCAAGGTTGAAGTGATCAGTTTTTTTTTACGTTCACTTTCCTTTTAGAAAGGCTCCTAACATGATATCATCACCACCATGGTTAAAGGATTTTGCCAGGGAAAACGTATTTTTTTAAAAAACACATCAGATAAATACCTGTCTTGCTTTTTTTTTTTGCTTTTATCCCTGTTAATAACATTCAGATCAAGCATCATTATTACACTTCAGTCGCTGTTTATGCTGTAACGTGCAATGCAGCCTGTACCACCCTTCGCCCCCCCCCAGCAGCCCATAAACAGAGAAATTGGAAGGTAACCAGATAACAGCTCCCTGTATTGCTAAAAATCCTCCCGCATCCCTCCTACTGGTAGATATGATGATAGCACTCAATAGAAAAATCTTGGATTCATATGCTTTACTATAAGGCAAAATCAAAGATTACTTGAACAATTGTTGCAATATTATGTAAAATGTTAATATTATTATGTAACCTAACTAGATATGTATTGCCTGTTTTATTGTCTAGAATTCAAAAGGGAAAACTAAAGCTGAAATAATAAAAAAAATCCAAACAAATTATATATTTAACTCCCTTGGTGCCACACTTTTGAGCCTAATGGATCCAGAAAGCCTTAAACAAGGTGTATTCAAAGTCGTCTTCTTTTGCTCTAGAGGGTACATGTTTTATTGGTATGCACCCAAATGTGGAACGGCTGTGCTTATCCTCTGCCCAATGCTTGGTCACCAATTTATGTGTAATTTTTTTTCACTTACAGTTAAGAATATTGTGTATTTTTCATTTCTGTAAACTAAGTACGTCATTTTATTGAGTTATGGCATTGTATTGAATAGGCTGATTTGAAATAAACATTCACCTTACTCACACTATAGTGACACCAATAGTAAGGAAAAACTAAGGCATTTGAATATATGCAAGTCAGTGCTGTCCAACTTCTTTGGTACTAAAATTTTTCAAGCCTAAGTGGCGGAGCGCCAGTAATGGAATCCAGCACTAACATACCCTTTAAACCAGACCCATGAGCGAAGGTTATCACATAATTGAGAATACATGCGCTTTACAATTCTTTTCCCACAAGGTATAAACTCACTGACAGTGACAGTATTCCTGCCTTTAACACACATAACACAGCCATAAAAGCAAAACACTGAAAGCAGTGCCGGGCCACTGTATCAGCATCAGATTACTATGGGATCTGTATGAGAACAAACCCATTAATGCATATCTTAACAAGTAGAACCTGGAAAAGGTACTAGTGCATTAAAGGAGAAGGAAAGCTACAGAGGGATTTTATTGCCAATAGATTAGCTGCAATAGTGCAAGCTAGGATGCTTTATTTATTCTGTAGAATGTTTTACCATACTTGAGTAAAAAGCTCTAGAAACTCTCTGTTTGTTTATTTAGAATAGGAGCTGCAGTATTAATGTGGTGTGACATCACTTCCTGCCTGAGTCTCTCCCTGCTCTGGGCTCAGATTACAGTAGAGAAGGGAGGGGGTAGGGAAGAGGAGCAAACTGAGCATGCTCTTGCCCAGGGCAATGAGGTTTAAGCTGAAGGCAGGAAGTCTGATACAGAAGCCCATGTGTACACAATAGAAGGAAAGAAATGTGGTGTTTCTTTTGACAGGGGACTCAGAGCAACATTACTTTGGGGGTTTACTGGTATATTTAGATGGACCTTTCTGATAAGGTTTAATTAGTTTTAACCTTTCCTTCTCCTTTAATGCTCTGTGCTGCATAAATTGGGGGCAAACCCAAACAGACTAGGGTCCACAGGGATTTTCCAGTACTAAGCAGGTGCCACTGACCATTGTTTGTTTCTTGTGCTTCCTCCAATAAACAAAGCTAGTTGCTGCACAATTGAGTAAGAACATTTACAGTTCAGAATACCTACTTCCCCTTCTGCTTTCTCTTGTTTCCTCTTTCTTTGTCTACCTTATTTATCTTCCTTCTTGCCCCATAATTCTCTCCCAATTTGTTTTCCTCTCTTCTCCATTCTACTCTCCTTACTAATCCCTGTTTCTCTTTATTCTCTTTATTTTATTATGCTTTCCTATTTTCCTTCAGTTGCATTATTTCTTCCAATACTGTATAGCAGGGACAAGTTGCTGATCAGGGAACAGTACCAGTGACACATTATTACTGTGGAGAGAGATTCAGGTCTGCCTCCTGGAAACATAAACATATGGTATAAAATCTGACTGCAAGTGGAACATTATTATTTTATTTTTACTCATCGTTTCAATCCCTCTCCTATTTACTATCCTTTCAAAGCACAACAGAAACCACAACTTTTCTGTGCTCACTGATGAGCGGTTGGAAAGAAATTCTTGACTCTCTGAGCCTGTTGGAACCTGTTTTTGATTTAGCTATAGGGTGAACAGTCTTTTACATTTTAGTTACCTTTTTACCTCATTACTACTTTATGGTCTTATTTAATTATATCCATTTGTTGCAATCTTTACATATTTATGCCAGACAGCTGATATCCCTAGTAAAGGAAAACTTTACCCCCAAAATAAATATTTAAGCAATGGATAGTTTACATCATATTAAGCGACATATTAAAGAATCTTACCAAACTGGAATATATATTTAAGTAATATTTCCCTTTTACATCTCTTGCCTTGAACCACCATTTTGTGATGGTCTCTGTACTGCCATAGAGATCACCTGACCAGAAATACTACATCTCTAACTGTAACAGGAAGAAGTGTGGAAGCAAAAGACAAAACTCTGTCTGTTAAGTGGCTCGTGTGACGTAACATGTATGGTTTGTTTGTGTGCACAGTGAATCCTACGATCCCAGGGGGCGGCCCTTATTTTTTAAAATGGTAATTTTCTATCATACTACTAAAAAAGTACATTATTATGAAAATGGTTTATTCACACGAAGCAGGGTTTTACATAAAAGCTGTTTTATGCAATATATTTTTTATATTTGGGGGGTATAATTTTCCTTTAAGGAAATGACACAAAAGGAGATTTGTTTTCTGCGGAAAATCTGTACTATGGTGGTCGACAAATATCCTAAAAATGCCTTGCCATTCACTAAATTTCGGATTTCTGCAGAGATTTTCTGAATGCGACAAATCTCGTGTACCATAACCCATATTTTTCTTAGGAAGTAATATTCATTTTGTGCTGTGTATCACATGCTCAGAGAAAAGATCTTTAAAGGGGTGTTTCACCTTTCTGTTAACTTTTAGTATGTTAGAGTGGCAAATTCTAAGCAACTTTACAATTGGTCTTCATTTTTTCTTTTTTATAGTTTTTGAATTATTTGCCTTCTTCTCCTGACTCTTTTTTTAGCTTTCAAATGCTCAGTAAGGCTACACATTTATTGTTATTGCTACTTTTTATTACTCCTCTTTCTATTCAGGCCTCTACTATTCATATTCCAATCTCTTAATCAAATCAGTAAATGGTTGCTAGTGTAATTTGGACCCTAGCAACCAGGTTGCTGAAATTATAAACTGGAGAGCTGCTGAATAAAAAGCTAAATAACTGATAACCCACAAATAATAACAAATGAAAACCAATTGCAAATTGTCTAATAAAGTCACTCTCTACATCATACTAAAAGTTAATTTAAAGGTGAACAACCCCTTTGTCTGTTGTTGAACATTCGGTAGGTATGCAAAACATGGCTAACTTTTGATCCTAAATTTGCATAATGCCTGCTATAGTAACTGTGCAGGATACATTCTCCTACTGTAGTTTTGTATATTATCATACTCTTGTATAAGGAATATTTCCAAATAGAAGTCATTTTATCTGAAAGCAGATCATTTGAATATGAAAGGGAGCTTGAAGCACTTGTACTTACAGGCAACAAAAACATTGTTTCCTTCCCATCAGCTAAAATACAAATTGCAGTTGGAGAAACATACTTCAGCAAGTAGCCACACCTTGTATGTTTCCTTACTGGTAATTTGCAGTTTGGCTGTTGAGAAGGAAACAAGAGCTGCTGTTCTACAATATTTAAACTTCCCATGTGCCATTGCCCTAAGGCTTCATTTTTATCAATAGTCAATATCCCAAAGACATTCAACTGGCAATTAAAAACAAGTTTGCCTTATGCAAAATTAAAAAGTGAAAATGAAAAATGTTGACAAATGGAAAACTGAAATGTGAAGGGAGTGGGCATAAAATAATGAGGAGAACAAAAGAGAGAGAACTGATGCCATTGGAAAAATGACAATACTGTCTGTGCTTGTTTCCAGAGACTTCAATGGTATCCACCTTTCACTACACATGGGGTGGATTTCAACCTGAAAAATGCATACTTCAGTGATTTTAAAACAAAATGTAACCTGCGTGGGTGGTGACAATTGGATGCCATCGAAGACACTGATAACAGATATGGGCACCATTGGGCAGTATTAGCACTGGCAGATGCAACGCTGACAGCAGCTTATTTATATAAACAATAGTAGTGTTTCTGAAGCAAACACAGCAGTTTTACCAGTGCAGACAACACTGCATTATATTTTTATTGCTTTAAAACACTTTCATTTTTTGATGTTACTGTTCCTTTAACCTAAAGGAACAGAGCAGGGAGAGAGAATAAAATAGATTTATGTGTACAAAATAATCACATTGGTATACTAACTGTGAGCACTTCAGAAATTCTATCCTCTTTTAAATCTTGTTAGAATTATTGTTACTTTAGCACAACTGTACAGCAGAAGAGTAAATTAATAGATTACATAGGGGATCATTACAATAATAAATTAGGGATGCACCGAATCCAGAATTTGGCTTTTTTTTTTTCAGCAGGATTTGGCCAGATCATTGTGCCTGGCTGAACTAAATCCTAATTTGCATATTTAAATTAGGGCCAGGAAGGGAGATCATGACCTTTGTAACATAGTAAGTTAGGTTGAAAAAAGACACACATCCATCAATTTCAACTTTTTACCTCTATTGTAACCTAACTGCTAGTTGATCCAGAGAAAGGCAACAAAAAATTCCTTCCTGGCTCCAAAATGGCAATCGGACTAGTCCCTGGATCAACCTGTACTATGAGCTATCTTCCATAACCCTGAATTCCCTTATTTGCTAATAAGCCTTCCAACCCCTTTTTAAAGTTATCTAATGTATCAGCCAGTACGACTTCACAGCTCTCATTATAAAAAAAAAACTTATTGTGTATATTAAAGCGGAACCTCTTTTCTTCTAATCAGATTGGGTCAACTTGTGTCAGCTGGAAAGACCTACTGGTAAATAAAGCATTAGAGAGATTATTATATGATCAAGCTCAATACCTTATATGCCCTTGATGCTGCTGACTGGCATTGCTTGCTACAGCCAAGTTTATTATCTACAAGGACTCCAAGGTCCTCTTCCATTATGGATTTGCCTAGTCCAGTACCATTAAGGGTATAAGTGGCTTGGATATTTTTACATCCCATGACTTTACATTTATCAACATTATCTAGTATAGGTAAATTTATTTATTTTTTTTAAAACAACTGGACTTGCTGAGTAATCAATGAAGACATTTCACTACTCATCCGAGCAGCTTCTTTAGTTCAACTGACTGGTGTGGGAAGTTCTCGGCATATAAAACGAGAACTTTCCACACCAGTCAGTTGAACTGAAGAAGCTGCTCGGATGATTAGTGAAATGTCTTCATTGATTACTCAGCAAGTCCAGTTGTTTTAAAATTTACCTATACTAGATGTACCATGACCTAGATGAATGAAAATCTTCATAGTTATTTGCCCAGATTGCCAGTTTGTCAAGATCATGTTGCAAGGATGCCACATCCTGGATGGTATTAATTGGGCTGGATAATTTTGTGTCATCTGCAAACACTGATACATTACTTACAACACCCTCCCCTAAGTCATTAATGAACAAGTTAAATAAAAGTGGACCCAATACTGAGCCCTGAGGGACCCCACTAAGAACCTTACTCCAAGTAGAGAATGTACCATTAACAACCACCCTCTGTACCCGATCTGGTAGCCAGTTTCATATCCATGTGCAAATTACTTCATTAAGCCTAACAGACCTTAGTTTAGAAAGCAGTCATTTGTGGTACACGGTATCAAACACTATCCAAATAGATCCAAATAGATCTACTGCTCCCCCACTGTCCAGCATCTTACTTACCTCATCATAAAAAGCAATCAAATTTGTCATGACCTATCCTTCATAAAGCCATGCTAATTGCTGCTCATAATGCCATTCATTAGGACAACATTTTGAAAGTGATCCCTTAACATTCCTTCAAATTTACTGGCCTATAATTGCCAGGTTGAGATCGCAATCCATTTTTAATAATTGAATGACATCAGTTTTTTTCCAATCCATAGGCACCATACTAGATGAAAATGCGAATCTGAGAAAATCAGAAATAAGGGCTGGTCTAAAACTGAACTAAGCTTTCTTAGAACCCGGGGATGTATGCTATCTGGCCCTGGCTTTTTGTTTGCATAAATTTTCATTAAAGCTTTATGAATCATATCCTGAGTCAGCCACTGACTAGATTGAGCTGAGCCTCCAGTGCAGCTATGAAGTGAGCCTGGGAACTCTGACTCCTCTACCTATCTATCTTTACAACCATACTGGTACCATTATTTAAAGGAGCAACACTTTTCAACCCACATCTTTTTTACTATTAATATACTTAAAAAATGTTTTGGGGTTAGACTTTAGCCTCAGCCGCAATGAACTCCTTATTTCCTTTCTTTGCCTTCCTGATTGCTGTTTTACAACATTTACTATAGTGTTTATTTTCATTAAATGCAGCTTTTGTCCCTACACGCTTTAGCTGTAAACATAATGCCCCAATCTATGCTCTGAAGGGCAGCCCTCAAGGCGATAACATTTTAGAAAAAGCTTTAAAAGCTTTTCTGAAAATTCATGGTTTTTGTTGCCCCAGTGTACATTTGTTTTTTGCACCAGACATTAAATGATATCATATTATGGTCACTATTACCCAACGGGTTCAGTTACTTGCACATTCTCTATACATTCTAGATCTCTAAATATAAAATAGCATTTTTTCTGGTTGCAGTAACATAACTAGAGGGGGCGGGCCCTGGTGTGGGATGTGCAGCTGGGCCCCCAACCCCCTTTGTACGCGTTTTTTCATGGTAATCAACGGTGCGTGTGCTGCCAGGGAGTCCTGAGGGATGCGGGCCCTGTCCCAGTTGCACCCCCTGGTCCCCCAGTAGTTACTCCACTGTCTGGTTGGCTCCTCAAGAACTTGTGCCATAAAATTGTCATGCAACAAGTTTATAAACTTGTTCCCATGAACTGACCTGGCAGTACTGTTGCTCCAGTCAATATCAGGGTAACAAGGAAGTCAAAACTTTTTTTCCCACTTTTTCCTATCCTGACCCTAATAAGGATATACAAATTAGGATTCAGATACGGTTTGGTATTCAGCAGCCTCTTTCATGAAGGATTCGGGGATTCGGCAGAATCCCAAATAGTGGATTCGGTGCATCCCTATAATAAATACAAAGTTCATTTACATTAAGGATTAAAGGAATTGTTCAGTATAAAAATAAAAACTGGGTAAATAGGCTGTGCAAAATAGAAAATGTTTCTAATATAGTTAGTTAGTCAAAAATGTAATGTATGAAGGCTGGGGTGACTAGATATCTAACATAATAGCCAGAACACTACTTCCTGCTTTGCAGCTCTCTTGGTTTTCAATTGATCAATTGCAAACTCACTGAACAGTTATTCCCTTGTGGCCCCCCTTAAAGTCACAGACTATTCAGAGTTAGAGAGCCGCAAAGCAGGAAGTAGTGTTCTGGTTATTATGTTGGACATCCAGTCACTCCAGCCTTTATACATTACATTTTGACTAACTATATTAGAAACATTTTTTATTTTGCACAGCCTATTTACCCAGGTTTTAATTTTACATTGAACTGTTCCTTTAAGTGCTAACCCCCAGATTTACTAAAAGGTACTAAGTTTGCCCAGGATCAGCAACCTACAGCAAATAATAAGAGGTTTGCTTTTAAACAGGTGACCAGTAAACACTACCTTGTGATTGGTTGCTATGGGTTTTGGCTTCTGGGCAAACTTAGTGCCTTTTATTACAGAATTAGTGCCATATTGACAAAAGTCAGAAAATTCTGTTCCATTCATTTACATAATTATAGCCGTTTTCATTTGCCATATGTTGAAATGTTCACAGCGGCTATAAAGGGTAAATTTCAACCTGCGAAATAGTGAAAGTAGTACTTCATTTTTTTTAGTGCAAACTGTTCAGTTTGCCTTATTTCTTCTCTACAGATTATCAGTGATATTAGTGATATGTTTTTACTTATGTCAGTAACTGGCTGTAGTGTACTAGATGGGTATTTGTGTGGAATGTGAGCAATAATAGATAGGTATAGGACATGCCTCTGCTTCTTATATGTAAACATGTTGCATGTAAACAGATTTAGTCTCGGCGGCTATACACAGAGTTTTCTAGTTGGATTAGGCAGAGACGTGTTCCTTACACTCCAAGGTTTGACAGGTGCACACATGACTAATTCTGCCCACCATATTTTTACCCATTTTAGCACTTTTAGCATTATATATTTGTAGTTCCTTCTATAGGGCAAACCTGCAAACAGCATTTTACCCGAAATGTAGCATATGTACTGTCGGTGACTAAACAGACATTTTCTCCTTTTCAATGTTATTAGAATGCAGAAAACACAGGTTGTGTTTCAGGAGAAACAAGTAGAAGACACCAAAAATGATGATTTGAATGACCTAGAAAATTTAAAAATGGAAATGATACAATGCGAAAGGAAACTTCTGCTGCGTCGCCCAGATATAAGGTACAGTGGCTCCAGTCTAGAACTCATTCGAGTTCAGTCAATATAAATCTTTGTACAAAATTTGGTGAGTATTCAGTGCCTTTAAAAACTTAATGGAAACCTGTATTTTGATTTTGAAATAACACTTTTGAACCTGATATACTTTCAGCTCACTGTACCTTCAAAATACATGTCATTAAAAGAAAGGTTTCCTGAATCCACCCAGCTATTTTTTTAATGTCCTGACAGGTAAAAATTACGATTAATGTTAAAAATATAGGAAAAGTTGCTCCTACCAACTAGTGACCAGTGCCTATGCATCTGCCCTACCTGCTCTGATGAGCAGATGACTTGTGCAAGGGGAAAAGATAGCCCACGAAGGGGCTACAAGAAAGTAAACAGCATTTCATGCACATCATTGTATGTGCACAATTTTTGATATTTATATTAGACTATCCCATTACACACACACTTACACCTCACCTTCCAAGACAATAACCCATTAAGTCATCAGTGGTCTTCCATGTCTCTTGACCTATTTACAACCACCTCACTGCTGTTTCCATCACTGGTTCCTTAGCCCCCCAAGTGCTCAAGACCCACAGAATCCATATGAGGTCTCTTACTCACCTCAGGTTATCTGCAGGACAGCCACACATCTGCTCCTGATAGCCCAAGTTGGTTTATTTGCAGCTGGTGGCATAAAACCTCTTCCTTAGTTGGAGTGTCTTTTCCCACCAAGTACTGTATACCCAAAACAAACACTGCGTAATAAAACACTCAAATGTTTTCTTCTTTTTAGAGATATTAGCCAATGAACTGTTTTACGAGCATGTATTTATCAAAAAAATACATATAATTAATTAGATAAGTATTTTAGGACTGTGGTTGATCTGACATAATTATTTATAAAGAATTGGTGGTGATAAGATTATGAATGAATTATAGATGCAGTGGGGGAGGTAGTGTTTGCCCTGGATTTTGGCATAAAATTACCTGAAAATATTAATGTAGACCTAAATATGCATGCATCTTACTTCCAAGTCGTACAAGAACGGCAAGGAAGGAGTACCTATGGACACAAGGTGCATATATATATATATGTACAGTTAGGCCCATAAATATTTGGACGGAGACAACTTTTTTTCTAAATCTGGTTCTGTACATTACCACAATTAATTTGAAATTAAACAACTCAGCTGCAGTTGAACTGCAGGCTTTCAGCTTTAATTCAGTGGGTTGAACAAAAAGATTGCATAAAAATGTGAGGAACTAAATCCTTTTTTTAACACAATCACTTAATTTCAGGGGCTCAAAAGCAATTGGACAATAGACTCGAAGGCTATTTCATGGGCAGGTGTGGGCAGTTCCTTTGTTATGTCATTATCAATGAAGCAGATAAAAGCCCTGGTGTTTATTTGAGGGGGGGGGTGCTTGTATGTGGAAGATTGTGCTGTAAACAGACAAAGGAGCACGCCATGCAAGTGAAACAAGCCATCCTTAAACTGCAAAAACAGAAAAAAAATTAATTGTGTTAATGTACAGAACCAAAATGAGAGAGTTCTCTGTCCAAACATTTATGGGACTAACTGTATGTGTGTGTGTGTGTGTGTGTGTGTGTGTATGCATACACCTCCCATGTGTATGCATACCTCCCAACTGTCCCATTTTCAGCGGGACAGTCCCTCTTTTGACAGCTCAACCCACAGATACTTGTTTGTACTGGAAAGTCCTGATTTTCTCTGCACTGAACAGCTAAAACAAAGAAACAATATTTCTAACTTAATTGGCTTTTGGCAGAGAGCCCAGAACAGCCATGAGGTTCAGATAAAATACTTTTGTAACAATTTTGATATAAACAAATAAGTAATTGTAACAATTTAGATAACGGGTCCCTTGGGGGAAGTTAGACTCACAGCTTAAAGGGCAATTCACCTTCATTAGTAAAAGTGTAATAACTGAAAAAAACCCACAGAAATATGTTAAAATTTGTAAAATGAACATGGTAATTGGGGGATGGGGCTACAAAAATGGCCGTGGTCAAAAAAAAAATTCAATGTGCTACACGTGCCAACTTTTTTGTCCCTCTTTTTATTTCCAAAATGTTGGGAGGTATGGTAAATGTGTGTATATTGTAAGATATGTGTGTTAAAAGGGCATATATGCAAAAAATAGCTGGCACTGGTGAGGGTGTAGAATCACTCTGGGTAGAGATTTCGACTGGGCAAAAGGTATCAAAAAGAATTATCATTGGTGTATGCTATAAACCACCTCGTATAAGTGTCGAGTATGAAGCCCAGCTACTCTTGCAGATACAAGCGGCTTCACAGCTGGGTCAAGTTGTTGCTATGGGTGACTTCAATTATCCAGACATTGACTGGGGTAATGGGGTTGCTAAGACAGAAAAAGCTAGTAGGTTTGTAAATATGCTGAATGACAACTTTTTATTCCAGCTCGTTCAAGAACCTACTAGGAATAACTCTCTTTTGGACCTTGTAATAACTAACAATACTGAACTCATCTCTAACATTTGTGTGGGTGAGCATTTAGGGAATAGTGATCATAACATGGTCTCCTTTGAGATTCTGTTGCAGAAGCAATTCTATAAGGGAGTAACTAAAACACTAAATTTCAGACGTGCAAACTTTGACAGTATAAGGGCATCTCTGCAACATATTAAGTGGGAAATGCTTTTCACAGGGTTAAACACAGAACAAAAATGGGAAGTCTTTAAAATGCTGCTTAATAAATATACTTGTCAGTATATTCCACTTGTAAGCAAGGAACGTTGTTGCAAAGCAAAACCTTTTTGGTTCAATAGAAGCGTTGGTGTTGAGGTGGGTAAGAAAAGACGTGCTTTTAAAACTTTCAAGTTAGCTGGTACAGCCGAATCATTTATAAGGTACAAGGAGGCCAATAAATCATGCAAAGAAGCTATAAGGCAAGCTAAAATTGCTATAGAAAAGGATATTGCAGTAAGCAGTAAAAAAAATCCAAAATTATTTTTTAAATATGTTAATAGTAAAAAAATGAAGCAGGAAGGGGTGGGTCCCTTACTATCAGAGGGGGGTCAGCTGGTTGATGAAAACAAATTAAAAGCGCAGATTCTGAATTCATATTTTTCATCTGTCTACACAAATGAGGAATCAGTAAGTGAAGGTTTCCTTCTTAACAGTCCCAATTCTAGTAATACAACTAATGATGCATGGTTCACACATGATGAAATTCAAAAGAGACTAGAACATGTTAAGATTAACAAAGGTCCAGGGCCAGATGGTATTCATCCCAGGGTAATTAGCGAGCTTAGCTCTGTGATTGCCAAACCTCTTTACTTAATTTTTCAGGATTCATTGAGATCTGGCATAGTGCCGAGAGACTGGCGAATTGCTAATGTGGTGCCTCTATTCAAAAAAGGATCCCGTTCTCAGCCTCAAAACTATAGGCCAGTTAGTCTGACGTCAGTGGTAGGAAAGCTTTTCGAAGGGTTAATAAAGGATAAGATACTGGACTTCATAGCAAATCATAATACTATGAGTTTGTGCCAGCATGGTTTTATGCGTAATAGATCTTGCCAGACTAACTTAATTTCTTTTTATGAGAATGTAAGTAGACACCTCGATTCTGGGATGGCAGTGGATGTGATTTACTTAGATTTTGCTAAAGCATTTGATACAGTGCCACACAAAAGGTTACTGGTTAAATTAAGGAATGTTGGCCTGGAACATAGTATTTGTACTTGGATAGAGAACTGGCTAAAAGATAGACTACAAAGAGTGGTGGTAAATGGAACATTTTCTAATTGGACCAATGTTGTTAGTGGAGTACCGCAGGGCTCTGTACTAGGTCCCTTGCTTTTCAACTTGTTTATTAATGACCTGGAGGTGGGCATTGAAAGTACTGTTTCTATTTTTGCAGATGATACTAAATTGTGCAGAACTATAGGTTCCATGCAGGATGCTGCCACTTTGCAGAGTGATTTGTCTAAACTGGAAAACTGGGCAGAAAACTGGAAAATGAGGTTCAATGTTGATAAATGCAAGGTTATGCACTTTGGCAAAAATAATATAAATGCAAGTTATACACTAAATGGCAGTGTATTGGGAGTTTCCTTAAATGAGAAGGATCTAGGGGTCTTTGTAGATAACACGTTGTCTAATTCTGGGCAGTGTCATTCTGTGGCTACTAAAGCAAATAAAGTTCTGTCTTGCATAAAAAAGGGCATTAACTCAAGGGATGAAAACATAATTATGCCTCTTTATAGGTCCCTGGTAAGGCCTCATCTGGAGTATGCAGTGCAGTTTTGGAATCCAGTCCTTAAGAGGGATATAAATGAGCTGGAGAGAGTGCAGAGACGTGCAACTAAATTGGTTAGAGGGACGGAAGACTTAAATTATGAGGGTAGACTGTCAAGGTTGGGGTTGTTTTCTCTGGAAAAAAGGCGCTTGCGAGGGGACATGATTACACTTTACAAGTACATTAGAGGACATTATAGACAAATGGCAGGGGACCTTTTTACCCATAAAGTGGATCACCGTACCAGAGGCCACCCCTTTAGACTAGAAGAAAAGAACTTTCATTTGAAGCAACGTAGGGGGTTCTTCACAGTCAGGACAGTGAGGTTGTGGAATGCACTGCCGGGTGATGTTGTGATGGCTGATTCAGTTAATGCCTTTAAGAATGGCTTGGATGATTTTTTGGACAGACATAATATCAAAGGCTATTGTGATACTAAGCTCTATAGTTAGTATGGGTATATAGAATTTAATTAAAAGTAGAGGGGTGTATGTATGGATGCTGGGTTTTCATTTGGAGGGGTTGAACTTGATGGACTTTGTCTTTTTTCAACCCAATTTAACTATGTAACTATGTAACTATGTAACTATATAGGTCATACAACTGACATTTAAAAAATGTGATGCTGTAAGTGCCAAGCTGAGGGAGGACTTTTGACTTGTACTTTAAAAGTAGTAAGTTGTGTGAACAGGTGGGGATTCCCAGACCACCGATAGTGAACCCCTAGAGGCAGTGGGTTGTATTAAGCTCAGTGAATGTTGTATGTTGAGAATAACATAACGGCCAATGATGGTAAGCCACATGGTGTGAGTGTACAGGAAATTGAAGTTGATGTAAAACTTCCTCTTAGTTTTCTGGTTGTGAGGTTCTAGATACCCCAGATCCTATGTACATCACCACTCCGGTTCTACAGGCCATGGAAGGAGTGTTGCAAACAGAAAGTACCTGTCTGTTAGTGTGGATATCAATGCTGCCAAATGTGGCAGCATGCAACTGATTGTGTGTCGGTGTGTGTGACACAAATCTGTGACCAAGAAGGACACCCTACAGTGGGTAAATGTAAAATGCAGAGTGTGCATGATGGTGATAAAGGCACCAAAGCATGTGTGTCTGACTGGGTTGATACAAGTTCAGCCAAAGTGTTTTCCCCAGGCGATAAAAAGCAGGAGTTGTGTGTGACCAATTCCATAGACATACATGTGTTGGATACCTGTGATAGAGTAAGTTTGCCTTCCTTGACTGGGGATATTCTAAGGAAAATTTTGCTTCATTCTGCAGGTTCAGGCTTAGTGGCAGAATGTGAAACTACATGTGTTGAAAGTGACTCCCATGGTTCAGGCATGATAACTGGGTGGAGTAAAATGAAGAAAACATGCATCACCTACATGAGCATGCCTGAATGAGATTCAGGTATGCAAGGCAGCGTATGTGTGTACACTGTGATTGAAACACATTGGTTGCATCTTGTAAATGCAAACCAAAGAGTGAAGCAATAGAAATCCCTTTAAGAGAAAAATCATTTCTATCAGGATTTCAGTGTGTGTGTGTGTGGGGGGGGGGAATATGTAAGATACAGTATGTGTGCAAAAAGGGCACGATATTGTGTGTATTTCACCAGCCTAATGCTGTAAACGCTGTAATGATGTAAACTTCAGGGAATAGTATGTTGCTGCAGCTAGTAAAGCTGTAAGTTGTAAACCAGCTCAGTAAAAGCTGCATTATGGGTCCCTGGAATGGATGGAAAAGAGCAGGGCGGGCTTCCATTCCTTGCTCCATGTAAGGATTTGCAGCTGCCTAAGCTAGGTAGGTAGCTAAGTAATTAGCAAATAAATTTGTAGTTAAAAGGATGTGTGGAGCAACACCTCAAAGCTTCCCCCTAGAAACCTCCTTGAGTGGAGGAGGGTGAGGGACCACATGTAAACCTCCTTGAGTGGAGGGAAGGGGCCTGTGTGCAGCTGAGAAGGAGTGCTTGTGAGCACCTGGGAAAGTGTATGATTCCCCTTGTGTTGGAGAGAGCTGCAAAGGACTGGAGAGGTAAAGAGAAAACCCTCCCAGGACACAAGAGTTATTGAGTGTGCCCCAGAGAGAATTCAGGCATTTGTGTCTGCTGAAAGTCAGTGAGGGCTAAAGAAACGTGATATATCCATATTAGCTTTCTGTGACATCACTTCCTGCCTGAGTCTCTCCCCCTACTCGCTCTGAGCTCAGATTGCAGCAGGGAGAGGATGGGAGCAAACTGAGCAAGCTGAAGCCCAAGCCCTGGAGGTTTAAGATGAAAAACGTAAATCTTATACATAAGCCCATGTGTTCACAATAGAAGAAAGAAATGTGATGTTTCTTTTGACAGAGGACTCTGAGCAGCATTACTTTGAGGGTTTACTAGTGTATTCATATAGACCTTTCTGATAAAGCTTACTTAGTTTTAACCTTTCCTTCTCCTTTGAAGTGAAACTTAAGCTGGGGGCCCCAAAAAGGGACTTGGCATTACACTGTGCTGAAAATTTTAGGTCAATCCTACTTTGACATTTCTTTTAGCCATAATTTCTAAGACATGCCAGTATAATCACTACAGAAAATGTGTAATGAGCATATTATTTTTGGGTTGCCTATTAAATACCACTGATATATGCCAAGTAATGCTAACCTGTTCAGTTAATTTGCTTTTCAGACGGAAAGCTGCTCTTGAAGTCCTCACTCCCTGGCTCGCACCTATTATATGGGATGGGACATATGACCTTCGGATTTTAAACAACCAGTTAAAAGGCAAAAGGATTGGACTGTTTGTGTTTGCAGTGAAAAAGTAAGTGAACAAGGCAGAAATCCGGCTGTAATATAAAATTATACTAATAATAAAAATAATTTCACTCATCTCTGTGAGCCCAAGCAGTCTGCCTGTCTGGGATCTGTGGAGCAGGAGGATTGATTGGCAGAAGATGCAAGGCTTCAGGGCCAAGCAAGCTAGAGGAGGTATTAGTTTAGTGGTGGCAGCATGAGGGGTCCCTTGAGGTGATGCCTCAGTCCAACACTGGAACTGATACACATCTTACTAGTGTATGGAGGCAATATATTCCTTGTAACCTTGGATATATCATCCTTGTACACTGACATTCTTTTAATTTGTGTAAATATTTAAAGAACACTTTTTTTCTCACGTTGGATTCAAAGTGCTTTTACAGCAAGCAAGGCAGCCATTATAGGCACACTAAATATGCTGGGACAACAGGATATTAAGTGACTTGTCTAGGGTCACAAGGAGGGAATCAAACCAGGGTCTCTAGCCTAAGATCTGCCATCAAAGGCTGATCACTAAACTTCTATGCCAACTTCACCTCTGTGGTATTATTCATTAAAGCAACAGATTTCCTGTCTCCCTACTGAATATTTGCTTTATGGACGAAAGAAGAGTCATGTTCAGGGGCGGAACTACCCGGGGCAGCAGGGGGTATGATTGCACCAGGGTCCGCATCCCCTCGGGGCCTGCCACGATTTGTGCACCCGCGTGTCTGCACAGAAGGTCGCTTCAGGAGAGGGGCCCAACAACACTTATTAACGTTACTGGTTGTTATGTTGTTGTTCTAATATGTTGCTCAGCAAAGGTGTAATTCTGGAGTGATGTGGAGCCTCTGGAGTTTTGTGGTTGCAGTTGAAATTGGGATGATGTTGGCACCCCTTCCAGTGAATTGAGTTGTTGGACATAAAAGGTGCAGGTGACAATTTGGAGAACTGACAAAAATAATTTCCCCATTATATATTTTTGGTAAACTACTACTTTAAAAACAGAGTGGCTTTCTTATTAGCTGGCAGATAATGCTTTACAAAGCTAAATATCACTGCTTTTATATCATTGTTTTTAATAAATATATATATATATTATATAATTCACAAAAGCCATGAATATCTTGTAAATGATATCCTTATAAACGGTGAGTTCTGATGTCATCAGTTATGTCTGATGTCATGGAGTTCCATGACCTGTATAAAAACACTCGGCCTTTGGCCTCGTGTTTTTATATGGTCATGAAACTCCTCGGTAACTTATAGTATCCTTATAATTTACAAGAGGGGGTACTTTATTCACTATATAATACATGAGAGCTGTGAATATCCTGTAAATTATATCCTTATAATCAGTGCTTAGTGATGTCATCAGTTTTAATTGGTGCCTAGTAATGTAATTTCTGTCACATGACTCTGCAAAACTTGTTTGCTATACTATAATGAATAATGTATCCCCTTTTGTAAAATATGAGGATATTAAAAGTCACCCTGGAGTTCTATGACCTGTATAAAAAAAAGCACTGACCTTGAGGAACTCCTTGAAGACTTTATATCCTTTATATTTTACAATAGGGGATACATTATTCACTTTATTATTATAGGAACATTTTCCTGATACATCATCATCTATCACATTGGGTAAATACATCTCTAAAATGAAATAGACATTCAAATCAATAAAAAACAAGTTTACACTTTTTTCTATCCGTGCCCAGAATGCCCAATCCGTGAGTCAAATTGCATAATAGTAATTTTACTGGTACAGTCAATTTTTGTACAAATGCTTTCTGTGGTCTCTTCTTAGGTATATTCGATTTCTCCTTCCATTTTTGGAATCGGCAGAACAACATTTTATGGTTGGGTACAATGTAACATATTATGCATTCACTGACAACACTGCAGCAGTACCGAAAATAAGTTTGGGTGCTGGACGCACTTTGAACCTACTGGAGGTTGAAGCTGATAAACGCTGGCAGGATATTTCGATGAAGCGTATGCAGATCCTGGTTAACTTGACCCATGATCGGCTGCCAAAGGAGGTGGACTACTTGGTGTGTGCGGATGTGGATATGGTATTTAATGACCATGTAGGAGTAGAGATATTAGGGGATCTGGTGGCCACTATACACCCTGGACTATTTCTTGCTCAACGTGATGAGTTTACTTACGATCGGAACCCAGAATCAGCAGCCTATATACCATATGGAGAAGGAGATTTCTACTACATGGCTGCTTTCTATGGGGGGACAGTAGAAGAGATTAATAAACTTAGCACATTTTGTCACAAAGGCATTGTTGCTGACAAGAAAAAGAACATTGAAGCTGTGTGGCAAGAAGAATCTCATTTCAATAAGTATCTTTTTTATAATAAACCCACTAAAGTCCTATCTCCTGAATATATCTGGGATACTAACTTACCTAATGGTGACCTGGTGAAAAAGAGGAGATTCCTGGCTGTGCATAAGAATCATGAAGAAGTCAGGAACTAAGGCCCATAGCGGTGGCAGTGAAAAAGACTAAAATTGCGTGTCCAGGGACCCACATTTTTACCAACGCTGACTCACAACTCTACCTGCAACCCAACATGCTGCCCACCATAAAACTGTTGATTTTAGCACAGAAGTGGAGTTTTGTTGAATAAAAAAAAAAAATGCCCTCGGTAGTGCAATCGCAGTCATTATTTAAGTGTTTTACCTGCATTATTAGGCCAGTCTGTTATTGCACTTGGAACCACAAATGCACTTGAGGTTTGGGTGACTGTAGCTTGGAAACATGGCCTTTGACTTCAATAGGGAACGATTTTGTTGCCTACTTGCCAATCTTTTACCCTTTTGGTGCCAGCCGATTTGGTACTTTTATTGCCAGACCATTTTTAAACATTTTGTACTCTTTCAATTTAAGGGCCTATGCTGGGGGGGGGGGGGTCTTTTAGTTTACCCAGGAAAACAATATTGTTTTTTTCAGGACAGCCTGAGCTTTTAAAATATGCTAGAATGTTGGTGTAATTCCACTTCAGTAAAAAAAATATAGGCTTATAAGTGTCTAATAAAATAAAAAAAAATCATGTTTCACATAGTACAATCGCAAATATCAGAAACAAAACATTTTATGTACAAGAACACAGACAATTTGGAAAGTCATATGTCTATTGAATGCGCCAATACCAAATATATATAGATTTATGGAGATTTCTCACTTGTATAGATCAAAATCTCCAAGCAGTACACTACCAAATTTCCAAAGCACGGCTCCACAAAACGGCATACTTCAGATTTCAAGGCCAAACATTCCACTATCAGTAGGTTTACCCTAGAAAACTATGCATTATTAGAAAGAGTAGATTCTGGCAAATCAAAAATGGGTATATAAAAAAAACAACAATTATATATTGAGTGCAGAGGACTCTTGTATTTGACTATATGTATTTTGTGGTCACAGCCTCATTGCACCCCGCCTAATGGTTTTAAAAAATAGTGGTGAGCACAACTTTTCCTTGTTTGTTATAGTTCTACAGGAGCAGTGACCAGCTCCATGTTGTAGTTCCCACCCTTCCCAGCTATAGTCAGGTGATCCCACTGGTGTCTAATAAAAGGGCAGTCAAGTATGGGAGCTTTACTTTGAAAGCAGCTAGTAAGTTGCAGGTAAAATTAATCCCTTTGTAAAATGTATAATTAAGCAATAGAATTCTTAATGAATCAGATAAATTTGAGCATAGGACTGGCCAGCTGTGGGATGACTTTGACATATGTGGCCAGCTTAAATATATTGCAATATATGGACAAACAATCCCTGTTTTGTTTAAAGGGTAAGGCATTTTTCAGTAGCAGTATGCACAAAATGTCGCTGTCTTAAATATATTGATAATGGGTTGAGTGCAGAGGACTCTTGTATTTGACTATATATATATATATATATATATATATATATATATATATATATATATATATATATTATGTGTAACACGATGGATCAGCACACACTGTTAATTTTGAAATAGTGTTTATTTCAAGCAAAACACATTTTTATCCAACGTTTCGGTCCCACCTGGGGACCTTTTTCAAGGATAATGTGGTGTAACAAAGAATGGTTTAAATACCCCCCCCGAGTGAATAATGGCGCCAACATGACGCTGTTTCATGGCCAGCACTGAGTTGATGGTTTTACTGATGAGTGCGGTAAGATATCCTCTATCCAAAAACTTTTGTCCCATTTTTTCCAGATCCGCATCTTTTTGTTTGGGGTCACTGTCTATACGTGCTACTCTCAACATTTGGGACTTAGGAAGTGATTCGATGAGATGCCTAGGATGATGGCTTGTGCAGTGCAGTAGCGTATTTCTATCGGTTTCTTTGGTGTACAGACATGTATACAATTTCTGGTTAAATTTGTACAGTTGAACATCAAGAAAATTAATCTCCTGCGAACTGTAATTCAAAGTAAATTTTAGCAGGCGTATTGCGTTTAAGGTAATCTACATACAATTCCAGTTGTTCTGATGTACCTGTCCACAAAAAGAAGATATCGTCTATATAGCGCCGAAAAAAGCTACCATGCGTACGAAACATCTCATGACCATATATGTGCTCCTTTTCAAACTCATACATGAAAGCATTCGCATAGGCTGGCGCTACTCTTGAACCCATGGCGGTTCCTGTGCGTTGTAGGTAAAATTGATTCTCAAATTTAAAATAGTTTTTCCGAAGGACAAAATCAAGTAATCTCAATGTGTATTCGATGGGTGGGCCATCATAACTGGAATTGTTTGTTATAAGATTCCCAACAGCTGCAATACCTGAATCATGCGGAATGCAGGTATACAGATTTTGTACGTCCATGGTGACCAACAGTAAATCATCAACTGGCATATCAATGCTTTTAATGACATTCAAAAAGTCGGTGGTATCTTTAAGATAACTGCCTATGGTGATAATGCATGGCTGTAATAAAACATGTAAGTACTGGGCTATCTTTTCATTTAATGACCCAGTAGAGGCTATGATTGGTCTGCCCGGGGGTCTCTCCAAATTTTTGTGTATTCACTGTATGACGTCATGTTGGCGCCATTATTCACTCAGGGGGTGGGTATTTAAACCATTCTTTGTTACACCACATTATCCTTGAAAAAGGTCCCCAGGTGGGACCAAAACGTCGGATAAAAATGTGTTTTGCTTGAAATAAACACTATTTCTTCACAAAATTAACAGTGTGTGCTGATCCATCGTGTTACATACATGCCTGCTTTTGATCGTGCACTACTGGAAACATCGGTCCCTATTGGAACCTTTCTCAATTGGGAAAGGTCCCA
This sequence comes from Xenopus petersii, assembly GCA_038501925.1. Taxonomy (NCBI): domain Eukaryota; kingdom Metazoa; phylum Chordata; class Amphibia; order Anura; family Pipidae; genus Xenopus; species Xenopus petersii. Next base: position 97,952,351 of record CM076678.1, on the reverse strand, counting down.
ATAGGGACCGAAACGTTGGAATGCAACAGAGATAAAAAAACTACTTTTTACATATGGGAGTGCTGATTCTTAGCAGAATTTGAATATATACATTTTAACCGTGCACCCCAGCAGAAGAAAACTCCATTAGAGTGCATTGGAGTGTGGATACTCATTGGAACTGAGATATATATATATAGATATATATATAGATATATATATATATATATATATATATATATATATATACACACACACACAATATGTATAGGTTTACCTAAGCATGTGGCATATAGGGGCCCTAAAATTTAGATATCTCATTCAAGCTATCAGTTTTGTAATTCCACATACTGCAAAATCAACACATTTACATCATTTTGGGAGGGGCAAAGCTAGAAAAAGTACACATTCCCCAGAGACCAAATTGGATATGCATGTCTTTCTACTCCAAAGCACCAAGCCACAACCCTTTCCTAAATTTGGAGATTTTGGTGACATTTCCAAAAATCCTCTTAAAACTTCCACCCTGTAGCATCTTATTTTCCACATACTATTAGGTATAAAAACAAATCACTCCAAATATGAAAGCCTGGGGTCCTCATAACAGTTTTATGTCCAATATGTATAGGTTTACCTAAGCATGTGGCATGTGTGGACCCCAAATAAAAAAGAGCATATGAATTTTCTCCATTGCCAATTCACCTTCTGTGAACAAAGCCCCCAGTGAATTATGTGCCCAAGACCCTCCTAAAAGCACAGAGACCCCCCCCCCAAAAATGGTATATATTTATGGTCTCATTATACAGAACTAGGTGAACGGTCAATCAATAACTACTGTTATTACAACTGAATATATATGTATAGTAGTACTATAGAATATATATGCCAGAACAGAACAAAGAGATACTCTCGTGTCTTGAGTTTGATCTCTGCAATATTGCATTATCTTCCTGCAGCTGACATCCATTTTTGTACTTGGCAATGACCTCAACACCCCTAAAACCATATTTTTCAGTAAAGTACACATTCTGACGAATCCTAAATGGTTAATTATGTCTTTCTACAGCAAAATATTCAACTGCAAAGCTACGCTAAAGGCATTTCTGATAATCACCTAAAATATTGCAATTGGCATTTATCTCGCCATATTTCTTACTTCTTACATATTATTGTAATACACCATAAATGTTGACTCCAAGGGTCTACGGAACAGTTTGATGCCCAATATGCATAGATATACCAAAGCAGGTGGCATGTGCAGACTCCAAATAAAAAAGAGCATATGAATTTTCCCCGCTGCCGATCCACCTTCTGTGAACAAAGCCCCCAGACTGTGAATTATGTGCCCAAGACCCTCCTAACAGCACAATGAACCCCCAAAAATGGTATATTTTTGCAAAATACATATTCTGAAATGAGAGTCTATGGGTGTTGTTTGTGTCACATTTTTTCAGCTTTTGGGCTACCATTAAAACATTTCCCCTTACTTTCAAGCTTTGTAGACTCTGATAAATGAATATGGCCTATTTTGCTTTGTGTCAAAATGTGCTGAATTCCATTGGAGTCAATGGGAATACCAATTCACACTCATGTTTGGCTCAGTATACTGCTACACACATGCGCTGCCTACATTGTTAGGACTTGATAGGAGTTCTATCTTTTCAAAAGAAAAAAGTGTTCACATTTTGCCAGTTTCTTTAAAACATCTGTGGTTTATTATATTAGGTCTGGTCTACTAGTACTACTCCGTCTATATTGCTGTTTAACCAAAAAGTACCCAATTCAGGTTACTAGATGGTTTCTGCCACAACGTCAGTTTACTAGAGGGGGACACAATATATGTAACATTATAGTGTGTGTTACTTGGAGCCGATCATTTCAATTGCTGCACATGAAGCAATACTGACTGTAGCGAAGGATGGATAATGTACTGGCAGCACAGGAAGAGATATCGGCACAGAGAGCTGGAGAAGGAGATGGGGGCAGAGGACAGGATGCAAGTAGAATAGCCAGGAAGGAGAAATTGAGCGCCACGGGATGGATGGTCGCCCTTTCGCCTTTTGTGAAGAGAAGGGTAAGTAGAGTTTCTGTAAGTTATTTCTTAATAAAGGCTTTGCTATTTTAACACTTATTTTGTCTTGGTGTTTTTTTGCTGTATTTTAACTAATTTTTTGTAAATTTATTTTGATGATACTGGCCCTTTAACATCGCTCCAGATCCGCTGGATGAGACACAGTCTCAGATGGATGTTAAAACGCCTCTTCAGCCTGTGCTGCAGCCTCTCCATTATATTCCTGCACAGGGACTGTATCCAGAGGTTCCTAAGGGGATATCATACCCTTCCCTGTGCAGATATCGAATAAAACAGCTAAGCTGCTCTTCAGTCAACATTTTAGGACTTGCCATTGTGTGGGTAGGGCATTGGGTATTTATACTGGTGACGCCCAATTTTGACGAGTGTATGACGAGCATGTCGCGTGATGCGAGTTTGAAGCTTGCACCCTGAGCTTAATGCATGGGCACCTAATTTGATGAATTTGCTATTGAATTGAGTAGCACTCAAATCCATTATGCTTTTTTTTGGTTTACTTTTTTTTTGCAAGACTGAGGCAGCAGGACTTTTGACATCGACATACTACACCACCTTCAAGCAGGTGTTAAAGGTTTATAATGTGTAATTAAGTGTCACAATGCAATAAAAGCCTAATGAAGGATATTGCAGGTTTCTGTTATTTGGAATGCTCGGGTTTTCTAGATAAAGTATAGTAATGGGCAAAAAAAATTGCCATAGATTTGTGGTAAATTTGCTGCGACTCGTTTCACCTAGTGCGACAAAACATTTTGTTGCACACAAAAAATTTGATGCATAAATATGCAGCTGGCATCAAAAACTTTTTCAGAGAATCAACATGCTTTATGAGACACAGAAGGTTTTTTGTCAGATTCCTAAAGGGGAGGGGACAGGGGAAACGAACAGCAGTGGGCCTAGGGGTGCCCACTGTGTAAATCTGGCCCTGGTTACTACTTTATATATTTATAGAAGAGCTTATGCAGTTTTCCCAGCACTTCCCTTATCTTTTTATTTAGTGGGCTCACCTTCTTAGTTGGGTCACCCCATAAAGGCCAAATATTTGAACATTCACATGAGGCCACAAACATCCACATTACTGTGCTGCAACATTTTATTCCAAATTATGGAATTTGGAATAAAAAGTTGCAGCACAGTACTGCAGATGTTTGTGGCCTCCTTCATACTATGTGAATGTTCAAATATTTATAGAAAAGCTGTTGTTAGGTTTGTGTAGAAACCAAAATACTGGTATGTGAGGCATGGGGAATTTTTCTTAAAAAGTACTTGTCTTGATGAAAAAAATCTGAAGTTTATTTAATTTTGCAGACTGCCATAAAAAAAAAAAAGAATAAGCAAGACTTATTATTTAACACAATTCAGAGTTTTGCAAAGCAGACTTTGTTACCAAAAACAACAAATATTTACATCATATAGCAACACTTATTAGAACTATCACATCCAACTCATGCGTTACAAATGACTCCTGCTTGCACATCACTCCAGCCTTTAATAGGAGTCAGAACTCCCACCATGCACTTCAACATTATCTTTAAATTCCAGGAAGTGCTGCTGGACTGCCTCTTAAGAGGTGCAAGCCACCACACCATGCTGTATCACAGGTATAGTAAAACTTTTAATTTTAAAGCTGCACTTGCAATTAAGCTGTATTTTAAAATCTTTTACAATATAGCTTACACAAATGCATTACATTTCCTATACATATATGTACACTGTAGCATTTACCTTACACATTTAAATGTAACACAAAATGCAAATATGGGTTTTAACACAAGGTTGTTAATTACATGCATGGTTCACAGGTTTTAGAACACATTACAATCTCCACAGGGTACAAGTCATTTGTTTGATTTGTTTTCTTCCTCCCCCCCAGGTAAATTTTCTGTGGATGCCCATCCTCCTTCTCTACTGTAACACATTGTGCCACTGTTCTGCAGCATTAAAGGGCTTTTAAAGCCACACTCTCATTCTCCATCTCATTCCCCAGCCCCTAGGCAATGAGCGGAATAAATGGCCCCTGAGGCGTTTTGCAGGAAATAAAGAAATATCGGCAAATATATCATTTTGAAGAGATTCACCCTACCCCACACTGTTAATGGCAGATTTACCCATTGAGTGACTACACTTTTAAATTTTTGCATTACCGGGTCAATATTGTCAGCTATTTTCAGTTTTGTGTACTCTTGGAGATCTGTATACCCAAATACTTGAACTTTGACACCCAACATAGTCCCTGGATGTCACCCTCTCTCTGATCAGTCTCCAATGTGAAGAGGATAAACTTGCTTTTATTTATGACCAGGCCACTGTAGACACCAAACCTGTCTGGCAGGTTAAAGGAGAAGGAAAGATTAAAAATAAGTAAGTCTAATCAGAAAGGTCCATCTAAATATACCAGTAAACCCCCAAAATAATGCTGCTCTGAGTCCTCTGTCAAAAGAAACACTGCATTTCTTTCCTTCTATTGTGTACACATGGGCTTCTGTATCAGACTTCCTGCCTTCAGCTTAAACCTCATTGCCCTGGGCAAGAGCATGCTCAGTTTGCTCCTCTTCCCCACCCCCTCCCTTCTCTACTGTAATCTGAGCCCAGAGCAGGGAGAGACTCAGGCAGGAAGTGATGTCACACCACATTAATACTGCAGCTCCTATCCTAAACAAACAGAGAGTTTCTAGAGCTTTTTACTCAGGTATGGTAAAACATTCTACAGAATAAATATAGCATTCTAGCTTGCACTATTGCAGCTAATCTATTGGCAATAAAATGCCTCCGTAGCTTTCCTTCTCCTTTAACATCAGTGCTGGTTTTCATCCCATAATCTGATTGAGTCGAGTTTTCACGCCAAGAATTCAATAAAGTTGAATTTTTCGGAGCATCAGTCGTACATTTTGAATTGATGCACAAATTAGCTATTTTGTTAACATTTTTTTGAGAAGTATTATTGATAAATTAGTTGAATTTGTGCATGGGAGTTAGCTCGACTTTGTTTTAATTAAAACGCTGAGATAAACTCGAGTTTTAGTAAATACCACCGTGCCCATTGGTTTTTTATAGAGCTGAATAGAGTATTTATATTGTTGTCTCAAACATAGCGATAACAGTGTTTTCCTCAGCAAGAAGAAAATCGTTTGGGGATTCGGCTGGTGGGGCCTTGATTTCAAGTTCTCTGGTGGGACCATGGTGCTCCAGTCCAACACTGGTAGTAGCTCCAGGGTTCCCTGTAAATAAACACACTTTGTGCACAATTCAACAGACAGACTGGGTAGGTGTAATGTCAATTGGTGCTGGTATGTGGAAGTGCAAGCAGTGTGTCTCTATGCATGTAATGGATTCAAGCAATGACTATGTGTATTTTAGCATGAAAAGACAAATGTGCCAACGTTTAAGGCTCATATTATATGATAGATTTTGAAACAGAAATAAAGTGACAGAAAATAATAACATAGCACAACATGCATTTGTAACAATAGCAAATGCGTCTCCCCATTTGCCATTATAAGTAAACACAGTACTGTACCAATAATAACCACATAGTGTATTTTGTGCTCCCTACAGCCCATTCATGAACTACATGTAATAAATCCATACAGAGCTATTGACCCACTGGAATTTTCAGGAGTCATTCAGATTTAAATACCAGGCAGTTGGGTGTTTTGTCAGGTCATTATTGGGCGTGACCAGGGTGTAATAGGACATGGCCGGGGTGTAATGGGGCTTGGTAAAAACCTCCTGGGAATCGCCCACCAGGCCAGTCCAGGAGGTTCTACATAAAACATGTTGGTAATGCTAATTTGGGCTATGTTATACCAAAAGGGTTAATATCCAGCTAAAGACATACAACATAGTTTACATTGGACCATAATACAACAGGCTGGGCCTTCACTACGTAAAAAAAAGCTATAGTAACTTAGTAAAAAAGCAGCTATAATAATATCATCTGCTATTATGTGGATGCCTTTAATGTCTTCAAAAGCTTCTGCATTTTTCTGCTGAAGCACCTCACTAGCAAACTTTATTAAAAATGGTAGAAGTTTTAATTTGTAGCGCCCCCATGATGTGTTAAAGGTACACAACAATGATGATTGTTCATCTAGAGCAACTTGCCAGTATCCTTCCTCATCCAGGATAATAAAGAATATTTTTCCACTTACATAGTTACATAGTTAAATTGGGTTGAAAAAAGACAAAGTCCATCAATTTCAACCCCTCCAAACAGGTCTGGACTGAGAATTAAAATAGGCCCTGGCATTTCAGGTCCAATCAGCCTACATAGAGGCCCACACAGCTCCCACCAGCCCACTAAATACTGACTTTCTATGACACATTATAGCAGCCTCTCTGGCATTTGCCAGAACCCACAGATTGCCAGTCCGGGCCTGCCTGCAAATGAAAACCCAGCATCCATACACACAAACCTCCCTACTTTCACATAAATTCTATATAGCCATATCTATACTAACTATAGAGTTTAGTATCACAATAGCCTTTGATATTATGTCTGTCCAAAAAATCATCCAAGCCATTTTTAAAGGCATTAACTGAATCAGCCATCACAACATCACCCAGTAGTGCATTCCACAACCTCACTGTCCTCACTGTGAAGAATCCCCTACGTTGCTTCAAATGAAATTTATTTTCTTCTAGTCTAAAGGGGTGGCGTTTGGTCCACTTAGTTTGGATCGCACATCCTCAGGTGTAGGAATTGAGAAATGCTGTCTTTTTATAACTTTGTTCAGACCTCTGGGATCTGTGCACTTCGCCTTGTCTGGGCTGGCAAAGGCAAGTCTGGCAAAAGAGGTAACTTTCAGTAAAATCCGCATTTCATTGAATTTGCAGAGTAACGTCCATTTGCCAGAGCGAATTGATGCCTGCCGATAGAGTGCAAATGACTGCTAACGTCTATCACTTTCACTAACCCGTTAGTAAATTGGTGATGTCCCTGTGGGCAGCAATGCTATCGAATTGACGCTAGCATTAGCCACTTCGCCCTTGAGTAAATCTGCCACCTTGTTGGAGCACAGACTGCTGTATTTATCCTTCTTTTTATTCTATCTATAATCTATTATTATTATTATTATTTATTCTATTTATTATTTATCTATTTTTTTATTCTATTTATTCTGTTTATCCTATTTATCTTACTCTCCTAAAGAATGCTATAATAGGATCTAATCTGTCACTGGCTGGCCTCATTCATGGGGTCCCTGCCCCCCTGTACTAGAGATACAGGTCCCTCTAGTGCAGAAAGGCTTTACTGGCTTGGTGTACCCAGGCACCCTGGAAAACATCCAGCTGGGTCAGCAACCAGAAGCCAAAGAGAAAGATCTACCCCTAAGCAGACACTATGTTAAAGTGTGGTAGAAGGGGGCATAGGCCTGTAGGCCAATAGTACAAATAGGTAAATGATAAACTAGATCTGCCCAGCAATTAGGGAGATAAGGAAGTGTAGAGATTTTTAAGCTATAGGGACATATTAAACCTATGGGTCCCTCCAGTAATTTTCAACTGACCAGAACCTTATTATAAACAAGTCAGAGACAAGGTTCTCAGAATAACTGTTGCTTTATTTATGAAACAAATTCAGAATCTCAATAACACAAAACACTATGTAACAGGAGAACGAGGACTAGATACTACAAGCTTTATCCTTTCATAGATATATCTTGTATTTTATCAGTGATGATATCTACGTCATAACTGTTTGTAATTGGTGGTCACAGCTGTGCAAACAGCAAAGGTCATATGGGGGATTAGCTAATCAGCACTATCATGTCAGGCACTTGCAGATTTGCAAAATGGCTTATTGACTTTTGTATATTACTTTTATATTACCTTCATTCTCACCTGCCTTAGGGTATGGGCACATGGGCAGATTCGGGGAGATTAGTCACTGGGCAGCAAATCTCCTCTTCTTCGGGGCGACAATCTTCCCGAACTGCCTTCAGCTACCTTCCCGCCGGCTATAATGAGAAATCGGCAGTGGGATGACACTCGCGGTGCTTCGTTTTCCGAAGTCGTCTGAAGTTTCCTCGTTATTTACATGACTGGGCACCTATTATCTGACTGTGTGGAAATCCCTTTAAAAAAAAAGTACCCTTTATTTAACAACACCATCCTGTCTGTCCCCTAAGTATGAACAGAATAAAGTTTCATGCAAAGTATTACCATCCACAGTCTCATAAACAAAACCAGCCTGCTCATCAGCTGGCTATTCTTTCTTAGCCCTGATGGTAATTTGCTGCTAGAGGGTAACCTTAAAGGGGTTGTTCACCCGAAAAGTGACTTTTTTGCATGATATGTTGTCTTGTCATATTCTGTTACAATTTGTTGATTTTTTTAAAATTTTATTTGGGGTTTTTGAGTTATTTCGCGTTTTATTCGGCAGCTCTCTAGTTTTTAATTTTGTTTCTAGGGCGCAAATTAGCCTAGCAACCATGCATTCATTTGAATGAGAGACTGGAATATGAATATGAGAGCAATAACGATACATTTGTAGCCGTACAGAACATTTGTTTTTAGATGGGGTCAGTGACCTCCACTTGAAAGCTGGAACGAATCAGAAGGCAAATAATTCAAAAACTATAACAATAAAAAGGTAAAGGCCAATTGAAAACTTGCTAAGAATTAGCCACTCAATAACTTGAACCACTCTTTTAAAGTAGCATTCTATATCTTAAGGAAGACAATATTAAATTCATGAATGAGTTTGAGTTTAGTTACAATGCTAATTGGAGTGATATAATTCAGTTAATGTCTAGGAAACTGAGACCAGGAGAATTTACTCAGCAAAACTGGTCTCCTTAAAGCACCTCATTTAACTCTCCAGCAATCCAACAGCAATAACGTGACAGAATGGAGAGAGTCATTTAAACAAGTTATCTGCCTGTTAAAGGTTACCATCCCAAAAAGAAATCCAATATTAAATGTTAAAGTTGTAGAAAGAGTGGTCATGTTAGCCGAGACAGACAGCAACCCCCCTCCCCCAAAGAGTAAAGTCAAACCACCTGATGGGTAGGGCTGTCAATAATCCCAGTAATTTCAGAGACCAAGGGAGGAGACACTTATATTGACTTTACTATTAGACAATAAACAGGTTTCCTGCCTTTTAGATACTGATTCAACCCTAGAATCATAACTCCTGCTCACTCCAAAGAGGAGGAATCTGGGTTATTATGGTAATCTTTCACCACCACATGTCTCATACAAACAGACAGCAGTGAGCTGCCATACCACCATGTTGTATTCACAACAGTTGATCCTGGTATGTGGGATAAATTATATTACAGCTAGGTAATTTTATGGATCCGTAATTGCTGTAATTTAGGTGGATCATCTGTCATTCCATTTGCTGGTAACACCTAGCTGCTTCAATAACTCCTAATGTTGGATGGTTTCCACTCCCTCCCACTGTGCACTGAGAGATGGTGGCACACCTGTGTGTATATTATTAAAAGGCAGAAGGTAAAACCTGAGGGGAATAAAAAACAGATCCTATAAACTATGAAATATTTGTGTTTGATAACTTGTTGTTTGAACTCTATTTGTTAAAATGATGGACAACAGAGGGGGTTCACGCCAGCTATTCCATGTTCCAACTTTGGTATATTCATGATAACACCCATGTGGTGTTACAGGGTTCTATAATTTTCAAGGGTTTATTTCCTCACCCAGGTAAGTCCCTTATGCTTTTATCCAACATTCAGAAGATGTTGTCACTAAGTTTTATTGAACCTGGGGTGCCATGTGCCCCCTATTAAAGTCACTATGTTATCCCGATAAGTATCAGATTATTATGCATTATATGCAGTGATCAAGTGACCCTGCTGATGAAACCACCACCATTTCAAGAATAGTTGCACTCAAAGACACCATACAGAAGATCTTTTCAGCTGCAGTATGGAGGAAGATAATTGAGATTAGGCAAGAGTGCAGTGGAATTGTTCTTAATAAAAAAGAAAGTGACATTGTGCTGTGGCTTAACAAACTCAGTAAAATCTACTAAAATGAATGATACTTTCAATCATGGTCTTTGTGAACCTCTAAAAACAGAATTGGTTACCATTTGCAGGAAAATTATTGTGTAATCTGTAACCTCAAGCAGGGTAAATGGCAGGTCAAGGATTACTGTACTGAATTCTGCATCTGGGCGGTAGAGACGGGTTGGAATTATAATGCCTAACTAGTCAGCTCAAGGTGGGGCTTACTGATGCTTTCAAGGATTGCTTAGTGGATTCTCGCCTTTCCAGAGGTAAATGACAATATCACTGTACACTGGAAAGGTCCTGAGGAGAGATCTTGGGTCCCTGTCTCTGATGTTCGGGCTAATTGTCTTATACAGCAATCTCATGTTAAATTTCTTGGGGGTCCAGTGGCCCCACTTAGAGTAATGTAACATTCTGCCTGGAGTCAAACCAGTGACCTGGCGTTTCCATGTTGTCTGCACTACCTCTACCCTATATGAGCAAACAGCTAAGGTCCTGTTTCACTCCTATTGCTATCCATGTATTTGCAAGTAGGTGTGGCTTGTTTCACCTGTTGCCAGTCTAGCCACATGTGATCAGTGTAAGCCATTAGGCTGCCTATAAAACCCCTGCTCTGCACTGACCCTTTGCCCAATGTAGGTCTATTTCAGATAGTTGATGAGAGTGTTTCTGCTTTGAATTACTGTTCTTTGGCCCTTACTCATCCCCACCTACTGCTTGTGCACTGCCTGTACTGACCTTTGCCTGTTCCTGACCATTTTCTCGGATTCTGACTTTGTACTGTGATACGGTTTGGTTTAATCCTGGCCTGTGTCCTGAGTTCAGGTCCTGGTTCCTGTACTGCACTGTCCGTGACTTTGCTAGTTCTTCCCCCATTCCTCCAGTCACATGATACAGTTCCCTTGCTTGCACAGAACCCTTACATTGGTCCTTTTCAGTTTAAGTCCTGGAGGCATTCAAGTAGCTAAGGGCTCCTCCTGATGTAAAAAGTTGGGTGTTATAAGCTTGTGCCATGGTTTTGGGTTTTGAGATGTCGGTCATGACAGAAGTAAGCAGCCAGTGCAGGAGGGAGGCATATACCCAGCAGCACCCTGCCCCCTTATGTCTGAGCTGCCTTATCTCTCTCAGCATTACAGTCTGTTATGCAATATGTGATATTCTTTCAGAGCAAAATTTACATAGATTTGTCTATTAATTATTAGCACAATTGTGGTAAATAAAGATGTCTTGTGTGTGTGTGTGTATTATATATATATATATGGTGCACTCTTAATCCTAGTAGATAATTGCCTGGGTGCTGGTTATAGCTTAGCATAACAATCTCAAAGAAAAAAACGCACTCCCAGGTCTTGTCAATGGTGAAAAAAATGTAAAAAACTTTTATTTCAACGTTTATATATATATATATATATATATATATATATATATATATATATATATATAATGAGGAAAACAAGATTTATTGCTAGTTTTATAAAAGTTTCTAATTTTTAATCTAATATTTCCTTGGATATCACTTCTCTAGTGTAGCATCATAATGTATGTACAACACCTTTTTCAGAATTTGTGACCATTTAGTAACTGTAAAAGAAAGGAAAATAACTACAGTGATAGGGGCACTAATGTAATAAGAAAGCGCACTTGTATATTCTGTGAGTGGATACTATTTAAATATTTTTGCAAGATATCAAAATTAAGAATGTTCTCTAAATGAATAGAATGAAGCTCAAGCATTATGTCCTTGTCCTTCCTACTCCCTTTATTTACATAAACAACAAAAAAATACATTGTGTGCTATAGGTGTTATTAGTGTGTGTGTGTATAGGAGAATGGGTGAATTTTCATTAAGGCTCCCCAAACCTGCTTGACACACACACAAAAAAAAAGAAAGAAAAATCATTCTCTCTTAATGACTGATGGCGCAAGGGACAGTAACTGTAGGTAAAAAGCATTTAAAGGAGGACACTTCCTTTATACAAATTTAGCAAAGGGTGCTAAAGTACTCCACATAATTAGTACAGCCACTTAAGGTATGTAAATAAATGGTTTAATAAATCATATAATTTTAACTATGTATAATTACAAAGTCATTAAAACATATCATTTACTACATACCAATGTCCAAAGTTTCTGACACCAAGTCCTTTGTCAAGGGGATTCCCCTATTACAGTGCTGTCCAACTTCTGTGGTACCGAGGGCCAGTATTTTTCTGGCCTACATGGTGGAGGGCCGATAATGAAACCCTGTTTTAAGGCAAACCGACTTTCAACCACACACGTTACCACAAAAAACTTATAAGAACATATCCACATTAATGGTGGTAGCACACCAAAAAAATCAAGTGGTTGGTGCTCAGGGATATCACTCATCACTTTTGGGAAAAAATTTGTCATATTAAGACACATGCTTAAATCCATATGTGAAGAAGTACCAAACACAGAAGGGCTACCTGTAATATCCTTCCTGGAGTTGAACCAGGGACCTGGTGTTTTTGGACAGATAAGGCCCTGGTTCACTCCCATTGCTATACTATATATTGTAAATATGCATGGCTTAAATAATTTGCAATAGCACCCAGGAACTAGCAAACAGAACCACTATTGGGCAATGATTCAGTGCAGGGTAGGGGTCTTTACAGGCAGTCTAATGGCTTATACTGATTACATGGGACCAGATGGGGCCAGATTGATAACAGCTGAACCAAGCCATGCCTATTTGCATTTACTAGTATAGCAATGAGAGTGGTAACTGGAAAGTGGTAACAGCCCAGAAACACCAGGTCCCTGCTTTAACTCCAGGGGGGACATTACCCTACCCCTGCATGTTTATTGGTGTCAATTGATGCAATCCAACCCAAGATGGTGGTTACATTACTTGACTCCCCGCTTCACTAGCCCTTGTGTGTTTATTACAACTTCTTTGTATACAATTGGGAGAGGTGATAACCTCTCTAACCAATACTGGGCAGTCACAATTGGAGAGACTGGGGGGAAGAGGAATCCTGTTTCTTAAATCCATATGCCTCATCCTCCCCTGTGTATAACACAGCAACCCCCCAGCACATGATTATACACATTAGGGGTGGCTAACAACAATTTTCAAATGCTAACAAACCCCTGTAGGCTTATTTTCCACACCAAAGCAGGGCACACACAGGCAGAGTATGGCACACACAGGGAGCATAAGGCAGGCAGAGTATGGCACACACATTGAGCATAGGACAGGCAGAGTATGACACACATAGGGAGCATAAGGCGGGGAGAGTATGGCACACACAATGAGCATAGGGAAGGCAGAGTATGATGCACATAGGGAGCATAGGGGAGGCAGAGTATGGCACACACAGGGAGCATAGGGCAGGCAGAGTATGGCACACACTCGGAGCATAGGGCAGGCTGAGTATGGAACACACAGCGAGCATAGAGTAAATAGAGTATGGCACACACAGGGAGCATAGGGAAGGTAGAGTATGGGACACACTTGGAGCATAGGACAGGCAGAGTATGGCACACACAGGGATCATAGGATAGGCAGAGTATGAAACACATAGGGAGCATAGGGGAGGCAGAGTATGGCACACACATATGAGGTGTGAAAAAAGTGGGCAGTTCCAGTCTGGGTCTGAGATGTGAACAGTACAGGGCTTTAGGGTGTGAACAATAGAAGCATTACAGGTGTGGAGAATGCAGTCTGAATTATAGGTGTAAACAATGCAGGAGCCAGTTAATCTCTGTAATGATACCTTTTAAAGCTTACACATGGTAAATAGTAAAAGCAGGCAAATATTCATGTGGGGGGGGCAAACAAAGGGGGGCCTGTGGGCTGACAGTTAGACAGCACTGCCCTATTACAATTATAATGTTGCTTTATGTTTATACTCCAGACTACAAAAGTTACTCTGCACACCACATCATTGGTACAGCCACTTAAAGGATAACTGTATTTGTATTTAACCTTTCCTTTTCCTTTAAAGGAAAACTATACCCCCAAAATGAATACTTAAGCAACTGGAATAAATATTTACATAAATATTGCCCTTTTACATCTCTTGCCTTGAACCACCATTTCGTGACTCTATCTGTGCTGCCTCAGAGATCACCTGACCAGAAATACTACAACTCTAACTGTAACAGGAAGAAGTGAGGAAGCAAAAGGCAGAACTCTGTCTGTTAATTGGCTCATGTGACCTTACATGTGGTTTGTATGTGTGCACAGTGAATCTTACGATCTCAAGGGGCGGCCCTTATTTTTTAAAATGGCAATTTTCTATTTATGATTACCCAATGGCACATACTACTATAAACGTATAATATTATGATAATGGTTCATTTACATGAAGCAGGGTTTTACACATGAGCTGTTTTACTCAGTATCTTTTAATAGAGACCTACATTGTTTGGGGGGTATAGTTTTCCTTTAAGGTATGCAAAAGTGGTTTAATAAAGCATATGATTACAACAATGTATAATTACAATGTAATTAAAACATATAATTTAGTACATACCAAACACAGTGTCCAAACATTTCTGACACCAAGTTTGTCAAAAGGATTCCCCTTGACAAAGGACTTGGTGTCCGTAATATTGAGGTATTCTCCCACACTTATCTGCCTTACAAGCCTGTGTGCTGTTGTTTGCTTTGGACACTGTGTTTGGTATGTACTAAGTTATATGTTTTTATGACTTTGTAATCACACATTGTTGTAATTATATGCACACAATTTATTTGCATACCTTTAAGGCTGAACTCCATGGCACTCTGTTGGCCGACACGTAGCCATGTGATGACATGCATGCGACGTGTTGGATGTGCAGAAGATAATGGCACTGAATGTAAAATCTCAGTTACAAACTACATCTATGCCACTGTCAGATGAATACGCAACAGTGCTGAAGCTGTAGCAGACACCAAAGCAAATACTTGACCTGTGGTCAACAATGCTAAAGTAGCCAGACATGCAGTAACTTCCACCATCCCAACTGCAGTAATCTAATGACTGCCAGCAGCACACTCTCTCCACCTAGAAACAGCCTTGGTACTAGAAGGCTAGTAAGGAAGCAGTAGTTTTTTAAAAGAACATAGCCAGGTAGAAAAAAACATGGTGGGACAGAACAGTAAAGAAGAAAAATGGCAGAACATGGTGTTAAACTGAATAAAGTGGCAAAAGAGAGGTATAAATAATGAGAGAAGAAATTGGAATACGCAGAAAGGGACAGCAAATATGCTATGGTGGGACTGACAATATGGAATTGTGAGGATTAGCTTAAAGAAAGGTAGATGTGAGATGAGTGGCAAAAGTATAAAAATGTCTATGAACTGAAGGATAAGGATGAGAAGCATTAAAAATCCAAAAAATGCTGTACAAAGGGATAGTGGTGGAAAGCAGGATGAGAGAAGACATATAAATAATAGAAAAGCGAAGTACTGAGCATGAAAATGGAATGTGAGAAGGGCAATCCATATTTTTGTGTCCATCTATAAATGACATGGTTATGGACCTGTGATTCATGTTGTTTCATCTGTAGCAGTGCCCATGCTGGAGGCACAGTGGCAAACTATAATCTAACAATATTGTGCTGTGACCATGTGCTTGGGGCATTCATGTCCACTACCAATTACTCTATGCGCTTGGGGTGCCAGTATCCACTGTCTTTGACTGTATACTATTAATGTTGCACCACAATATACATCCCTGTATGCTTGGGGTGCCAGTGCCCATAGGAGGAGAGGGGATTTTCTATTTGGAGAGGTAAACGTTAATTTCACACACACGATTTCCCCACCTGCATTTTTCAATCATTGATGGAATATCTTATTTGGCCTCTACAATTCTGTGGCATTGAAAAAAGTGTTTCACCTGTCATTGCAGAGAGATCTGGCAACCAAAACGTATAGAAATCTATGTATATGTTTACACACAGTTATCTGCTCAGAGGTCTGTAATCTTGCTGCTATTGTCTTTTTGCTTAATTGTTATTGCTGCTGAATGCTATTTTTGTTGGTTTTGGATGAAAACTGCCTTTATTTTGCAACCTGTTGCTGCCAACTGAAATAAAAGCAATTTTTCTCTGCCATGACATGAACCTGCCACAACCTGTTATTTGGAGAATGCAGCTGGAAATATTTGCATGGGGTTGTTGGACTGTTGTCCCTTGTACAACAAAAATTGAGGTACTGCTACTTACTGAGAAAGAAGGAATTTGTAAGATCAAGAGGTTGACATTGACAGCAGTAAATCCATAATAAGGAATTTGAAAATGACCCCCCCCCCCTGGGGTGCTCAATATTTAATCTCTATACCAACAAAATATAATGAATCAAATTATAGAGATTCCCATTGCCAATATGTACCAATGTTAGGCAGACAAACCCCTATTTAGTCTCAAATTCCAATAAGAAGAGTAATCTAGTCAAAGAGGCTCTCAAGGCACACATAGGACACATAATAACAAGAGGGTTCTCACCTATCACCAAACAACCCCGATGCACATTTCGGCACTTATGCTTCTTCCTGGGGACAATATGACACTAAACTGCCCAGATATTTAAAACTGCAGATTCTCACACCAAAAGCTCTAGTATGACCAATTACTGCCATAAATAACACTGCATCTTTGTCGAGGGATACAATAGAGAGAAAATTCCTTATCATTCCACTTTCTTTCAATATCAGATTTCAATATTTTCAGGCTCATCAACAGCTTAAGGAGCAGCCACCTCCTCTCAGTAACATAAGGAAAACAGGAACTGGAGAGCCTTCAATGTAGTTAATATTCTTTATTCAGCACTACATGATTCAGACAACACAGTCCTTCCGCAGGGTGCATTTTACAAACATTTTAATTGCTGTGACCTTTTTAAACCCTGTTCACCTCCCATCAGCCACTGGTGCTTCCTCAGCTCCATCTTGTGGCCAGAGGAAAAATTGCAGAAAGAAATTTTACATTTGGATACCATTGCATACAATTACAATCTATCCATTTAAATACACCACAATGTAGTAACTAGTTTCACAGTTGTACATAATTGTATAATTAATCATTTACTTGTTGTAGATTGTTTCATCTGTCTGATTTTGTCGTTCAGATCTATTTTTCATTTGTTTTAGATGAGTTTTCATACTGTGATAAATATATAGTTGATTAGAATTTTATATTGAACCAATATAATTTTTCACAGCTACACCTTTACACAACATATTTACAAGAAACATTTAAGGCTCTGGGCCTCATTCATCCCTCTTGGTTCTATAGTATTCAGTTTGTCTATCCATTTTGCTTCACATCTCTCTTGGAACCAATACAAAAGCCATTAAGAGGCGATGATAGGAAAAATACTCTATTGAGATGTGAAGCAAAATGGATAAAATCCCGCAATGCAAAGAGACACAACTGACTTTTTGCAGAGACTGCTAAACATTGGTGACATAGACCCAATTGGCTTCTGTGCAGCATAGATGTACAGTCCCTGTACACATCTATCCCCCATGAGGAGGGTATATTATACACTGAAGAAATGTTACTGACAGAGCCTATACCACAACATAAAGTCTATTTCCTTCTAGACCTCATGGCACTGGTCCTAAAGAAAAATTATTTCAGATTCAAGGAACATAACTACATACAGACCCAGGGGACAGCTATGGGTAGTCATTTAACGCCCAGTTATGCTAATATTTTTATGTGTGCTTTAGAAAAAAGTTTGATTCTGGAAACTGAGAAGTATAATGACAAAATAGCATGCTACTTCAGGTTTGTGGACGATGTTTTTATCATTTGGAATTCCAATGAAACTGAGCTATTGTCATTTCCAATGGTTAAATTTACTGCTGACTATAGCAACTCTAGTATACATTACTTGGATGTGAAAATTAATAACGAAAATGGCAATATAACAACTGAACTTTTCAGTAAACCACTAGAGCGCAATAACCTTCTGCGACCTGATAGCTTCCATACTCCCAACACGATAAAGGGCATTCCTAAAGGCCAATTTCTACGTCTTAGGAGAATATCCTCAGATGATAAAAAGTATGTTGAAGAGAAATTGTCTGAGAAATTGATCACTAAATTTGTAGAAAGAGGATATAGGAGAGAAATCTTGAGGAATGTAAGAGATGAAGCCAGAGAAAGTCTACTAATAAAAAAATAAAAATAAAATAAAAAAAGAACGGAAACAAAATATTGGCAAGAGAATACCATTTGTAACAGAATTTGAGGTAGTGAGGAGACACTGGTCAATACTGGGACAAGATCACAAATTTGGAAAACTTTTTAAAGAAAAGGCAATTTTTTCTTACAAAAGGGGTAAAAACATCTCTAACTTTTTGGTGAAAGCTGATATAAGAATAAAAAAGAACAATACTAGATT
The DNA here is from genome assembly GCA_038501925.1 of Xenopus petersii. Taxonomy (NCBI): domain Eukaryota; kingdom Metazoa; phylum Chordata; class Amphibia; order Anura; family Pipidae; genus Xenopus; species Xenopus petersii. Next base: position 97,933,930 of record CM076678.1, on the reverse strand, counting down.
TTTGAGCACACCAAAAAATGGCACCTATCCCTGCCTCAATTGTGGCAATTGTAACTCTATAATAAAAGGTGAGCATATCACGCACCCCCAAAGTGGAATAAAGATTCCAATAAAACACTACTCGACCACTAATTCAGATTGGGTAGTTTATGCCCTTAAGTGCCCATGTGGAATACTATATGTGGGACAAACATCTAGAAATGTGAAAGTGAGAATAGGGGAGCACGAAAGATCAATTAGTGCCTTTAACCCCACAGAAAAGAAAACCAATACCCCGGTAGGGAGACACTTTTACACTGCCAAATACAATGCCGCCAGCCTGAGGTGGATGGTCTTGGAACAAATACAAAAGCTCTATTGAGATGTGAAGCAAAATGGATAGACAACTGAATACTATAGAACCAAGAGGGATGAATGAGGCCTGGAGCCTTAAATGTTTCTTGTAAAAATGTTGTGTAAAGGTGTAGTTCTAATCAACTATATATTTATTACAGTATGAAAACTCATCTAAAAAAAACAAAAATAGATCTGAACGATAAAATCAGACAGATGAAACAATCTACAACAAGTAAATGATTTATTTATACAATTATGTACAACTGTGAAACTAGTTACTACATTGTGGTGTATTTAAATGGATAGATTGTAATTGTATGCAATGGTATCCAAATGTAAAATTTCTTTCTGCAATTTTTCCTCTGGCCACAAGATGGAGCTGAGGAAGCACCAGGGGCTGATGGGAGGTGAACAGGGTTTTAAAAGGTCACAGCAATTAAAATGTTTGTAACATGCACCCGCGGAAGGACTGTGTTGTCCGAATCATGTAGTGCTGAATAAAGAATATTAACTACATTGAAGGCTCTCCAGTTCCTATTTTCATCATCTTTGTCGAGCGTCTTGCTGACATCACATTGTTGCATTGCACTTTTGATGACGTCCAATCTTGTAGGAGCTTGTGCAGATAAATTATAGGCAAGGTGATGCCATCTTGGTTTGTGTAATCAGCACCCGAACATGTCTTCAGGCAAAAACACAGGTTTATTTAGGAAAACTCTTCCAACATAAAGTCACTGGCATACAGGAACACAGTTCGTCAGCGTTTTAACAGCATACATTCAACACTTTTCCCAAACTGGGGTTCTTACTCTACAGGTTGGCTTCAATATTCAGGCTTCTCACTAAGCCCCTTTTATTCTCCCCTCCTGGGATATCAAACTCACAAGTCCCTTAACCTTTCTTTCCCCACCACGGATTTAGGCTCACCAGCCTCGGCTGGCAGCAAGACCCCCTCTGCCTGACACTGTCTCTCCCAGCAGCACCACTCTTCACTCCACTCTAGGAGGTATCCGGAGAGCTCTAAGCTGGGGGAGCACATCACTTTTACATTTCCAGGTAGCTCCTCTCTCAGCTGCCACTTGATTACTAGGCTGAGAGGGAATATTAATTCTACCTGAGCTGGGTATCCCTCTGCAACCCATGTCATGCATCTTAAATGCACTATTTTCAGTGCACTTTCCTCCAAGACAGTGATGTTTCCGAAACACCTTTCACAATATAAACAAATTATCAGCCACCTTCTAAATAAAGAGGACATTTGAGGTGGTCAGTATGGACATCAAGACCTCTCCTCGGGACTGTAGCCCTTCCAGTGAACCAAATACCATAATCTGCCTATGGAAAGACAAGAATCAACTAATCTTTGAACCAAGTACTCAACCTGACCTTCCACAGAAAGAGGAGAAGGTTGGATATTTCTGGTAAGCTTTAACAGAGAAGCATGAAAGGAGTTAGAAATATTGAGTTCAGGAGGTAGCTCTAACCTGACTGAGCTGGGATTAATAACCTCAGATATTGAAAATGGACCAATGAATTTAGGCCCCAATTTGGCGGAAGGGACTTTCAGTGGAATATTCCTAGATGATAGACCCTATCGTCCATCTGATATTCAGGTGACACCTTACACCGACTATCAGATGCTCACTTTTGGCAGCTACTGCTGAGGATAGAGAACTTTGGACCCTTTGCCAAATCTTAGAGAGGTGATCAACAAAAGAGTTGACAGCAGGAACATCCAAGGACTGACATGAAAATTAAAAGGCTCTAGGATTATAGCCAAAAACAATAACAAAATGAGATTCTCTAGTCGAAGAATGAGTAGCATTATTAAAAGCAAACTCAGTCCAAGGACGAAAATCTGCTCAGAGCAACTGATTGTTGGAAACATATTATTTTAGGTATTGTTCCAAAGACTGATTAGTTCTTTCTGTCTGACCTTTAGTCCATGGATGGTAAACAGACGAGAAAGATAAATCAGTCCTCATGAGAGAACAAAATGCCAGCAAAAATTTAGACACAAACTGAACCCCCCTATCAGAAACAATATTCACTGAAACTCCATGAAACTTAAATATATTGGATAGGAAGAGTTCAGCAAGGGTTTTAGCAGAGGGGAGGCAGGGAAGGTGAATAAAATGAATCATTTTACTGAAATTACCCAAATAACCATTTTCCCTTTAGAGGGAGGTAATTCCACAATGAAATCCATGGATATATGAGTCCATGGCTTTACAGGAACAGGAAGTTACTGCAGCAGCCCCTAAGGTAAAGATCTGGATGTTGGCAAACTAGGCATAAATCAACACTTATTCTGGCGGTTAGATCTAAACCTCATCAGGAGGAGTGTCATAAGTGTAAAGTTGAATATGTAAAACCAAGTATATGCTTAGGATTTCTATGTTATTAATGTTGCGTACTTTATTAGACTATCAAGGACAGATGTCTGATGCCATTTCTACCACCTTTGTGAGCTGGAGGAGTGGATCGATATATTCTGGGTTATGATTTGGAATGCATATGCGTTCCACCGTACTTCCCAGGTAGTCATCGCGCTTGTGCTCGTGGTTTTATCCAATCCTCATTGAGAGCAGTGTCAAAGAAAAAAGTCTAATACGTCAAGCAAAGTATATGCGAATTTGGGATTTCCATATGGTCTAATGAATAAACAAAAGATAACTTTAGGAATTACATATGCTCTATTCTATATAAATGAGCAGTATTCTCAATACAAGAAGATCCCTTAAATATGCAACATCATCAACCAACTCTATAACAATTCACCGGACATGCACAGCAATGTACAAAAAGAAAATATGATAAGAGTACAACATAAAATAATGTTATTCCAAAAAAACCCCAAAAATATTCTAAACGTACTGTCAGTTAGGCTATAGATGTCCCAAATGGAGGAAATTGCATGTAAGTAGCCCTGTAGCTGTATATATGTAAGGGAGGTCAAACAAACTGGAAGGAAATCTTAAGGTTAACCCTATATACCTTTGCGAGCATACCTAACGAATCAGGGGTATACTTACATATACTGTAAGTTAGCCATATCAGATTATTAAAATTCAAATGGCATAGTCTGAGGGCGAGCAATAGATGATACTGTGGACAAAGGGTTATCATCTAGTCTGTAAAAAACAAGATAAATTGTGTCCCAGGGACACCAGCTGCATTGATTTTTTTCTCCTCTGCGCCAGGCTCCTCTATGGTGCGCGTGGCGCGCGCTTCAAGGTTACGTGCGCACATTGACGCCAGCGTCATGATGTCATCGCACACTGTCGCGAAATTCAAAAGGTATTTTAAGGGACTTTTGTATTGAGCTCATTGCCCATTGTTGGTTCTACTTTGTAGCTTCCTGGTTGCATTTCTGATACTATTTGACTCCTGCCTGACTCTTCTATATTTCACCTAACCCCTTGAACTATGACCTTCTGCCCAAAGACTTTGCTAACAATCGTACCCCTCTGCTCGTCCAGAACCCTTGCTTAGCTCCTCTCTTAGTAAGACCTGGCGGAATCCTATTAGCTTTTACAAGAATGTACTTCAAATGTTTGCCCCGTTTATAAGCAAACATATCTGGTTCTTGTCACTCAGCACCTAAAATCCTCATATTCAGTCATGTATAGATTGGCGTATGATGTAGCTGTCTGTAAAATGTATTTTCAAAACTGAAATAATTATGATCCAAAATAAAGCACAACCATTCAAAAATAAAAGAAGCTAATGCCTGATTATCATATTTCTCCATTAGCAACTGTTGAATCGTGGATTTCCCCAAAACGTGTGGGATTTTTGTAGATAGCCTGGAGATGTCCATGGTGACCAATAAAATCTGTGTCTATACCTGTGGATCTACTTAGATCATCTCAAGTTTTTAAAGAAAAGTCAAATGAATCTTTAATAAAAGAGGGGATTTCTGTAACATGAACCTTTAAAAAAGAGTCAACAAAATGTGCAAGTGGTTGGTAGGGATGTAGCGAACGTCGGAAAAAAAGTTTGCGAACATATTAGCGAACTTGCGTCAAAAATGCGAACGGTTCGCGAACGTCGCGAACCCCATAGACTTCAATGCGAAGGCGAATTTTAAAAGCTAAAAAAGACATTTCTGGCCAGAAAAATGATTTTAAAGTTGTTTAAAGGGTGCAACGACCTGGACAGTGGCATGCCAGAGGGGGATCAAGGGCAAAAATGTATCTGAAAAATACATTGTTGACACAGCGCTGCGTTTTGTGCTGTAAAGGGCAGAAATCACACTACATTTCTAAACCTGTGTAATAAAATGCTTTAAAACGTCCGGCATCTACATGCCAATCAAGTCGTGTAAAGGTTACAGCCTGTTCACACGCAACGACGAAACGCGACGCTTACTGCAACGCAAAAGAACTCAAAGAGCTTTAATGAACGATACCGTCAAGTGAGCAAATAATAGTTGTTAATTACTAGTTGAGCTTGTCACCTCCAGGATGTTCGTCCTGTTGGTGGCAATATTTCTGTAGTGGTGTGTTTAGCAGTCACCGTGCTTGTGCGCACGTGCACGGTCAGGCAGAGGTAATTCAATGTACAGTGAAGCGAACCAAAAAACACTGATTCTGCAGTGTGGGCCCAGTTTTGGTGTACTTTATTGATCACCTGCGGTGACCATAAAAGATGCGATTTTGCCACTGTTGCAGAACCCTGAAAAATTAGGCATGAGTTCAAAACACAGTTGAGGTAAATCCAAAAAGTAGCAGGGCTGAACTCTGGCAAGTTGTATGATGTGTTGGTGGCACTCCTGCAGGGTATCCTGTGGTGATACCCTAATAGATCAATGTGATAGAAAAGGAGGTAATTGCAGGAAGTCCACGGCAGCAAGCTGAGTCTGCAAGTGTATCTTTATTGGGGTAGTGAACAACACACTACATGTTTCGGGCTAGGCCCTTTATCAAGTGTGCATGAACAGTGCAAAAGGGAACATTTAAACAAACAATGACCTTTCACCTTAAGGGTTGCATTGTGGGTGCAGACCCTATTAATCAATTAGTTATTCACATAAGAAACAGGTGAAACAATATAGTTAGAGTTCATCGTGTCCAGGTGTGGCAGTGAAGTCCAAATTGAACCACTGGTGTAGGAACATCCTTGTGCTGAAAAAAGGTCAATAGATCCATATAAGTCCAAAAATTCTTTGAATGTCACTTTGGACAGACCATTACTGCATTAGTCTGGCCTGTGCCTGATAGGAAACTGCCAAAAAAAGGCCTATCCAGGCTTTAGCTTCAGAAACAGAGTAGCATAGGTAATACAAAGAGTGACTTATTCACATTAGTAACCATGTTACTGCGACATGGTTATATACTATAGAAAGTAACATATTAGAGCCCTTAATCTCTTACAATCAAACGTTACATTAATGCAACAGTAGTAATGTATCCACAGCATTGTAATTGTATATTAATAATGATACAAAAAGCCAGCTTTTAACATTAGTCTCCTGTAATGGTAACTCACCACAATGCTTATACGGCAGGAGATCCGTAAACCGGCACTAACTGGCTGTCAGAATAATCTGTGAAGAAAGTAAATTGTAAATTAGCACTAAGGTAAACAATAATAAACAAGTTATAAGAAACAAGTTATAAGAAACAAGCCAAGTTGAGCTGTTCATTCATTCCTTTGGGGTACGTGCTATCTAATCGATTAATCCAACGGGACTCTCTTTGGAGTAGCAGATTATTTCTATCGCCCCCTTTGGACATTTTAGGAACAACTTCCAATACTTTCCACTTTAGTTGGCAGACGTTGTGCCTTGCCTCAGAAAAATGTCTGGATACAAAAGTGTCTGTATATGTGTTTGCTTTAAAGTTGCGAATAGCATTTTTATGCTCTTTGATTCTGGTATTAACTGATCTTATAGTCTTACCTACTAGGGATGTAGCGAACGTCGGAAAAAAAGTTCGCGAACATATTCGCGAACTTGCGCAAAAATGCGAGCGGTTCGCGAACGGTTCGCGAACCCCATAGACTTCAATGGGAAGGCGAACTTTAACATCTAAAAAAGACATTTCTGGCCAGAAAAATGATTTTAAAGTTGTTTAAAGGGTGCAACGACCTGGACAGTGGCATGCCAGAGGGGGATCAAGGGCAAAAATGTATCTGAAAAATCTGCCTGTGTGTGCTTGGAAGAGATAGTGTAGGGGGAGAGCTGTTAGTGATTTCAGGGACAGATGATAGTAAGTTTGCTGGCTAGTAATCTGCTTGATACTGCTCTGTATTGGAGGGACAGAAGTCTGCAGGGATTTGAGGGACATTTTAGCTTAGGTAGCTTTGCTGGCTAGTAATCTACTGTTCTCTTTAAACAACTGCCATACGTTGCCCTTGTAGGCATTGTTTGCCCAGTTTTTTTGGACGCAGCCACTGAAGCACAGTTGCCAGAAAAAATATGCCATATAAATGCTGAAAATAGTCATTTTTCGCCATACGTTGACCTTGTAGACATTGTTTGCCCAGTTTTTTTTGGACGCAGCCACTGAAGCACAGTTGCCAGAAAAAATATGCCATATAAATGCTGAAAATAGTAATTTTTCGCCATACGTTGACCTTGTAGACATTGTTTGCCCAGTTTTTTTGGACGCAGCCACTGAAGCACAGTTGCCAGAAAAAATATGCCATATAAATGCTGAAAATAGTCATTTTTTGCCATATACGTTGAGTCAACGTATGGCAAAAAATGACTATTTTCAGCATTTATGTGGCATATTTTTTCTGGCCTCTGTGCTTCAGTGGCTGCGGCCAAAAAAACTGGGCAAACAATGCCTACAAGGTCAACGTCGTTGACCTTGTAGGCATTGTTTGCCCAGTTTTTTTGGCCGCAGCCACTGAAGCACAGAGGCCAGAAAAAATATGCCATATAAATGCTGAAAATAGTCATTTTTTTGGTCGCAGCCACTGAAGCACAGTTGCCAGAAAAATTATGCCATATAAATGCTGAAAATATAAATTTTTTTGGTTGCAGCCACTGAAGCACAGAGGCCAGAAAAATTATGCCATATAAATGCAGAAAATATGCATTTTTTTGGTCGCAGCCACTGAAGCACAGTTGACAGAAAAATTATGCCATATAAATGCTGAAAATATAAATTTTTTTGGTTGCAGCCACTGAAGCACAGAGGCCAGAAAAATTATGCCATATAAATGGAGAAAATATGCATTTTTTTGGTTGCAGCCACTGAAGCACAGAGGCTAGAAAAATTATGCCATATAAATGGAGAAAATATGCATTTTTTTGGTTGCAGCCACTGAAGCACAGAGGCTAGAAAAATTATGCCATATAAATGGAGAAAATATGCATTTTTTTGGTTGCAGCCACTGAAGCACAGAGGCCAGAAAAATTATGCCATATAAATGCAGAAAATATGCATTTTTTTGGTTGCAGCCACTGAAGCACAGAGGCTAGAAAAATTATGCCATATAAATGGACAAAATATGCATTTTTTTGGTTGCAGCCACTGAAGCACAGAGGCCAGAAAAATTATGCCATATAAATGCAGAAAATATGCATTTTTTTGGTTGCAGCCACTGAAGCACAGAGGCTAGAAAAATTATGCCATATAAATGGACAAAATATGCATTTTTTTGGTTGCAGCCACTGAAGCACAGAGGCCAGAAAAATTATGCCATATAAATGCAGAAAATATGCATTTTTTTGGTTGCAGCCACTGAAGCACAGAGGCCAGAAAAATTATGCCATATAAATGCAGAAAATATGCATTTTTTTGGACGCAGCCACTGAAGCACAGTTGCCAGAAAAAATATGCCATATAAATGCTGAAAATAGTAATTTTTCGCCATACGTTGACCTTGTAGACATTGTTTGCCCCGTTTTTTTGGACGCAGCCACTGAAGCACAGAGGCCAGAAAAAATTAAACCAGTAGGGTTTGCACCCTAGTTTGTAACGGTGGCGGAGGGAGGAGGACGCTAAAGGACAGCTGTGTGTGGAGTCATGAGGCTTGAAGAGAAGGACAGCTGCATAGAAGTCAGAACAAGTCTTCCGGCGTGCAGTAACCCTCCGAGATCCACCCCTCATTCATTTTAATAAAGGTCAGGTAATCGACACTTTTGTGACCTAGGCGAGTTCTCTTCTCAGTTACAATCCCTCCTGCTGCACTGAAGGTCCTTTCTGAGAGCACACTTGAGGCTGGGCAAGACAAGAGGTTCATGGCAAATTGTGACAGCTCTGGCCACAGATCAAGCCTGCGCACCCAGTAGTCCAGGGGTTCATCGCTCCTCAGAGTGTCGATATCTGCAGTTAATGCCAGGTAGTCCGCTACCTGCCGGTCGAGGCGTTCTTTGAGGGTGGATCCAGAAGGGTTGTGGCGCTGCCTTGGACAGAAAAACATTTGCATGTCTGATGTTACAGACCGGCCAAAGGGCTTTGTCCTTGCAGGTGTGCTCGTGGCAGGATTACTGGCACCTCTGCCCCTGGAATGTTGATGAGTTCCTGAAGTGACATCACCCTTAAAAGCATTGTACAACATGTTTTGCAGGCTGGTTTGTAAATGCCGCATCTTTTCGGACTTGTGGTATGTTGGTAACATTTCTGCCACTTTATGCTTGTACCGAGGGTCTAGTAGCGTTGCGACCCAGTACAGGTCCTTCTCCTTAAGCCTCTTGATACGGGGGTCCTTCAACAGGCATGCCAGCATGAAAGACCCCATTCTCACAAGGTTGGATGCAGAGCTATCCATCTCCGCTTCCTCATTATCAAGGACTGCATCATCCACGGTCTCCTCCCCCCAGCCACGTACAAGACCAGGGGTCCCCAAAAGGTCACCACTAGCCCCCTGGGAAGCCTGCTCCTGTTGGTCCTCCTCCTCCTCCTCCACAAAGCCACCTTCCTCCTCTGACTCCACTTCTGGCACCTCTCCCTGCGTTGCAGCAGGTGCCTGGGTTCGTTCTGGTGATTGCGACCATAAATCGTGCGCTTCCAGCTCCTCGTCACGCTGGTCTACAGCCTCATCTGTCACTCGTCGCACGGCACGCTCCAGGAAGAAAGCGAAGGGTATTAGGTCGCTGATGGTGCCTTCGGTGCGACTGACCATATTTGTCACCTCTTCAAAAGGTCGCATGAGCCTGCAGGCATCGCGCATAAGCACCCAGTAACGGGGGAAAAAAATCCCCAGCTCTGCAGATCCAGTCCTACCACCCAGTTCAAAAAGGTACTCGTTGACGGCCCTTTGTTGTTGCAGCAGACGTTCCAACATAAGGAGCGTTGAATTCCAGCGAGTCTGGCTGTCAGAAATCAAACGCCTGACTGGCATGTTGTAGCGCTGCTGAATGTCAGCAAGGCGTGCCATGGCTGTGTAGGAACGTCTGAAATGGGCCGACACCTTTCTGGACTGGGTGAGAACGTCCTGGAATCCTGGGTACTTGGAGACAAAACGTTGGACTATTAAATTTAACACATGTGCCATGCAGGGCACATGTGTTAAATTTCCCAGTCTCAACGCTGCCAACAGATTGCTTCCATTGTCACACACCACTTTTCCGATCTGCAGTTGGTGTGGGGTCAGCCACCGATCGGCCTGTGACTGCAGAGATGACAGGAGTACAGATCCGGTATGGTTTTTGCTTTCCAGGCACGTCATCCCCAAGACAGCGTGACAACGGCGTACCTGGCACGTCGAATAGCCTAGGGGGAGCTGGGGGTGCACAGGTGTGGAGGAGGAGAAGGAGGACCCAGCAGCAGAGTAAGAAGAAGAAGAGGAAGAAGACGAGGTAGAGAGCGATGGAGGAGTAGAGGTGGTGGCAGAACCGCGTGCAATCCGTGGCGGTGACACCAACTCCACTGTTGTTGTTGTTGTTGAGCTACCCATTCCCTGCTTCCCATTCCCAGCCATTACCAAGTTCACCCAGTGGGCAGTGTAGGTGACATACCTGCCCTGACCATGCTTGGAGGACCATGCGTCAGTAGTCATATGGACCTTTGGCCCAACACTAAGTGACAGAGATGCGGTAACTTGGCTCTGCACATGTTGGTACAGGTGTGGTATTCCCTTTTTAGAAAAAAAATTGCGGCTGGGTACCTTCCACTGCGGTGTCCCAATTGCTACAAATTTGCGGAAGGCCTCAGAGTCCACCAGCTGGTATGGTAAAAGCTGGCGGGCTAAGAGTGCAGACAAGCCAGCTGTCAGACGCCGGGCAAGGGGGTGACAGTCAGACATTGGCTTCTTACGCTCAAACATGGCCTTCACAGAAACTTGGCTGGTGGCAGATGACTGGGAATGGGAACAGGTGGTCAAGGTGGAAGGCGGAGTGGAGGGTGGTTCAGATGGGTCAAGGAGAGCAGAGGTAGAGCAGTAAGATGCTGGACCAGAAGGAGTGTGGCTTTTAGTTTGCCTGTTGCCTTTGAGGTGTTGCTCCCAAAGTGCTTTGTGCTTGCCGCTCATGTGCCTTCGCATAGAAGTTGTACCTATGTGGCTGTTGGGCTTACCAAGGCTCAGTTTCTGACTGCACTCATTGCAAATTACAATGCTTTTGTCAGAGGCACACACATTAAAAAAATGCCACACTGCTGACTTTTTGGAAGTCTGCGATCTGGCGGTAACAGTAGAAGTTGGCGGCATTGGCGGCAATGGCGGGTGCGTTGGCCGGCTGAACACAGGTGCCGATACATGTTGTTGCCCTACTGATCCCTGCGGGCTGGCCTCCCTGCTTCTTCTAAGTCTTATTCTCCTACTGCCTCTCTGACTCTCCGTCTCTCCATCTGAACTACCCTCCTCTTGCTCTCTTCTACTAGGCACCCACAAAACATCAATCTCCTCATCATCATTCTCCTCAGATGCATCAATTTCTTCTGACACATCACAGAAGGAAGCAGCAGCGGGGACCTCCTCCTCCTCCTCATCACTCATCATTATGTCCATCTCTGTCGTGTTCTCTGCCAGAATTAAATCTGGTGTAACGTCCTCATCTCCTTCATCTTCTTCTGCCAATAATGGTTGCGCATTACTCAGTTCAAGAAACTCATGGGAAAATAACTCCTCTGACTCCAGTGAAGAAGGGGCACCGGTGGTGGAGGAAGTGTTACGTGGGGTGGCCATAGCAGTGGAGGATGAGGAGGATGTTGTGGTAAAGTTAGAAACGGTAGAGGATGGGGTGTGCTGTGTAAGCCAGTCAACTACCTCTTCAGCATTTTGGGAGTTCAGGGTCATTGGCTTTTTAAAACTGGGCAATTTGCTAGGGCCACAGGATTGCATAGCAGCACGGCCCCTAGCACGGCCTCTGCGTGGCGGCCTGCCTTTGCCTGGCATTATTTTTAAAAAAACAACAACAACAAAAACTCAGTTGGTTTTTCTGGAAACGATAATACACACAGCTAGATGGCAGTTTGAAGAAAACAGTGTGCAAATAATGCCTACAAGATCAACGTATACACTACTACAGCGGTGGATACGGATTACGTAAAATATATGAATGCTGCTTGAAAAAAAGTAACTCAAGTGGTTTTTCTAGAGACGATAATATTATCAATATTTAGACAAAATGTGAACAAGCTCACACAGCTAGATGGCGGTTTGAAGAAAACACTGTGCAAATAATGCCTACAAGGTCAACGTATACACAGCGGTGGATACGGATTACGTAAAATATAAGAATGCTGCTTGAAAAAAAGTCACTCCGGTGTTTTTTCTGGAGACGGTAATATTATGGATATTTAGACAGAATGTGAACACGGTCACACAGCTAGATAGCAGTTGGTTGAATAACACACTGGGCAAAAAATGCCTACAGGGCAAATAATGCCTACAAGGTCAACGTATACACAGCGGTGGATACGGATTACGTAAAATATAAGAATGCTGCTTGAAAAAAAGTCACTCCGGTGTTTTTTCTGGAGACGGTAATATTATGGATATTTAGACAGAATGTGAACACGGGCACACAGCTAGATAGCAGTTGGTTGAATAACACACTGGGCAAAAAATGCCTACAGGGCAAATAATGCCTAAAAGGTCAACTTATACACTACTACAGCGATGGATACGGATTACGTAAAATTTATTATGGCTGCTTGAAAAAAGTCACTCCGGTGTTTTTTCTGGAGACGGTAATATTATGGATATTTAGACAGAATGTGAACACGGTCACACAGCTAGATAGCAGTTGGTTGAATAACACACTGGGCAAAAAATGCCTACAGGGCAAATAATGCCTAAAAGGTCAACTTATACACTACTACAGCGGTAGTAAAATAAAAAAAAGTTAAATAAAAAAAGAATGAATATTAAAAAAAAAAAAATTAAAGTTGGTGCTGCTGAACTACTAGGAGCAGCAGATTAGCACACCAGTCCCACTCCCCAACACTGCTAGACTAATAGCACTGGGCTCTTATAGTAGTAGTAGTAGTAGTAGTAGTAGTAGTAAAACAACAAAAAAATAAATAAAAGCAGTCCTTACAAGGACTATTGCTATTGCAGCAGTCAGCAGATGAGATCAGAAGCAGGACAGCTGCCCACTGCAGCTACATACAGAGCACTGCAGTAGAAGGTAGATTACTAGCCAGCAAAGCTACCTAAGCTTAAATGTCCCTCAAACCCCTGCAGACTTCTGTCCCTCCAATAACAGAGCAGTATCAAAACGATTACTAGCCAGCAAACTTTCAACTGTCCCTGAAATCACTAACAGGCAGCAGCTCTCTCCCTACACTATCTCTTCAGCACACACAGGCAGAGTGAAAAAAAGCTGCAGGGCTTCGGTTTTTATAGGGAAGGGGAGTGGTCCAGGGGAGAGCTTCCTGATTGGCTGCCATGTACCTGCTGGTCTGGGGTGAGAGGGCAAAAAAAAGCGCCAACAATGGCGAACCCAAAATGGCGAACGTCGCGCGACGTTCGCGAACTTCCGGCGAGCGCGAACACCCGATGTTCGCGCGAACAAGTTCGCCGGCGAACAGTTCGCGCCATCTCTATTACCTACGTATAACTTCCCACATGGACATTTCAACACGTAAACAACATAGTTTGTTGAACAAGTGGCATATGTGGACAGTTTAATTTCTTTGCCTGTTGCGGGATGATTAATGTGTGCACCTTTTATAATAGAATTACAGCAGATACAGCTCAAACAAGGAAAGGTACCTATCTTTGGTGTACCTTTAAACACTTTATACTCGTTTTTCGGGGCGGTATTCTGGCAGAGTATATCGCGTATAGTTTTTCCCCTTTTATATGCAAAACGAGGTGGTATAGAGAAAATTGGACCATATTTGGGATCATGCTGTAGTATTGGCCAGTACTTTTTAATCACATTTTCAATGGATCTACTACGTTTGTCATATTTACTAACAAAGGTCAATCTGTCTGTGTCTCTTGTTTTTTGTTGTTTAGGACTGAGTAGGTCCTGACGTGTCAGTTTCTGGACCTCTTGCTGTACTTTAGAGAGGTAACCTGCAGGGTATCCTCTATTTACAAATCGTTTAGTCAGCTCCTTGGATGCTTGATTGAATGCAGTTTCAGTAGATGCGATTTTCCTGGCTCGCATGTACTGCCCTTTGGGGATAGCATTAAGGGTTTTTGGGTTGTGGAAACTTTTCCTATGTAGGAGGTTGTTCCTATCCATTGTTTTACGGTACAGGTTAGTATAAATTTTGTTTTCGTCAATTTTAATATTAATGTCTAGAAAATTAATCTCATGCTGTGAAGATTCCATTGTAAATTTGAGAGTAGAATGTGATCTATTTGCCTCGTTCACCATTTCTTCAAATAGGTTAGCTGGACCTTCCCATAAGATAAGTATGTCGTCCACATACCTATAATAGTGTTTGATATAATCTAAGTAAGGTTCTCTAAGAAAAAATGCTTTTTCTAATTTATATACAAACAAATTGGCGAACGAAGGGGCGACCGCTGAACCCATTGAGGTCCCTTGTTTTTGCCAGTAAAAAACGTCTTCATGTTTAAAATAGTTCTTTTTAAGGACTATTTCTAGGCAATCTAAAAGGAAATAAACCAGAGCATTTGGGATGTTGGTCTCTAATAGTGCATCTTCTATACACCTAATACCCTCGTCCTGGGGAATGGAGGTGAAGAGACTTTGAACATCTATACTACAAAGTAGAGTCCCCGGTTGTATGGTTGTAATTTGATTAAGTTTAATCAACAAGTCTGTTGTATCTTTAAGGCAAGTAGGGATATTCAAGACAAGTTTCTGAAGATGGTAGTCCACATATTTGGAAAGGGGTTCTAATACTGACCCTATACCCGACACTATTGGTCTCCCTGGAGGGTTGGTAAGTGTCTTGTGTATTTTTGGCAGGATATATAGCGTAGGGATCCTTGGGAAATCAGTACAGAGGTATTCTTTAGTGGTTTTATCTATAATACCGGTATCGTGGGCATCAGTAAACCATTAAATCAATCAGCTTTTTAAGTTTGTCTGTGGGGTCTGCATCTATAGGGCAGTAGTGGCCTGGGGTCTCCAACTGGCGTTTAATTTCTAGCAGGTAATTGGCCTTGTCCATGATTACCACTGCCCCTCCCTTATCGGCTTTTTTAATAATAATATCATTATTATTTTTCAGGGTGGAGAGCGCCTTTCTTTCATTCAAGGACAAATTTGTGTGTTTTCCCCCTAATGGACGCTCCCAATTGTTTTTAACCTCTTCAGTAACTGCCTGTACAAAGAAGTTCAGTGCATTGCTTGATATATCGGGAATAAAATTACTTTTCTTTTTTAGACCCGCAGGTCTGATTGAAGGCTTGGAGTCAGAAAAATACATTTTAAGTTTAGCAGTGCGTATAAACTTGAAAAATTCAATTTCCCAATAAAAAAGGTCAGTATTATAACAGGGTACAAAACCTAAACCTTTGTTTAACACACGCAATTCATTATTATTTAAAGCAACAGAGGACAGGTTAACCACCAAGTCATTTACCTCTTGTTGCTGGTGCCACTGTTCTTTTGGCGCTGAGGGTAAGCTTCCCTTGCGATGGGGTATCTTGGGTTCTTTTTCCTTGTGGCTAGTGCCGTATTGTTGGGGCCTACTCCTAAAAAAGGAGCAGGAAATGCCCCTTCTCTATCCGAAGCGATTCCCTCCTCCTCTGTGCTGGTATAGGGTGAGGAGTCGGCCGTATAGTGGTCTTTGGGCTGTCTGTAGGTATGGCGGGGTCTGCGGTCTTCTCTATAATGGCTCCTCTTGCTGTAGATCCTAGGTAGTTCGCGATTGGCGTGCTGGTCTGCGCTGGTGTGAGCGGGCAGTCCGTCCGGTTTTTGCTTGGATCGCTGCCTGTTGCGCTCGTCCTTCCAGCAGACTCAGCTTGCTGCCGTGGACTTCCTGCAATTACCTCCTTTTCTATCACATTGAAAAATTAGGCATGTGTACTTTCCTGAAAAATTATGTTTTTTTTGTCGCAGCCACTGAAGCACAGAGGCCAGAAACAATATGCCATATAAATGCTGAAAATATTCATTTTTTTTTTGTCACAGCCACTGCAGCACAGAGGCCAGAAAAAATATGCCATATAAATGCAAACAATATTAATTTTTTTTGTCGCAGCCACTGAAGCACAGAGGCCAGAAAAAATATGCCATATAAATGCTGAAAATATAAATTTTTTTTGTCGCAGCCACTGCAGCACAGAGGCCAGAAAAAATATGTCATATAAATGCTAACAATATAAATTTTTTTTGTCGCAGCCACTGAAGCACAGAGGCCAGAAACAATATGCCATATAAATGCTGAAAATATTAATTTTTTTTTGTCGCAGCCACTGCAGCACAGAGGCCAGAAACAATATGCCATATAAATGCTGAAAATATTCTTTTTTTTTTGTCGCAGCCACTGCAGCACAGAGGCCAGAAACAATATGCCATATAAATGCTGAAAATATTCATTTTTTTTGTCACAGCCACTGAAGCACAGAGGCCAGAAAAAATATGCCATATAAATGCTGAAAATATTCCTTTTTTTTGTCACAGCCACTGAAGCACAGAGGCCAGAAACAATATGCCATATAAATGCTGAAAATATTTGTTTTTTTTGTCACAGCCACTGAAGCACAGAGGCCAGAAACAATATGCCATATAAATGCTGAAAATATTCCTTTTTTTTGTCACAGCCACTGAAGCACAGAGGCCAGAAACAATATGCCATATAAATGCTGAAAATATTCCTTTTTTTTGTCACAGCCACTGAAGCACAGAGGCCAGAAAAGATATGCCATATAAATGCTGAAAATATTCCTTTTTTTTGTCACAGCCACTGAAGCACAGAGGCCAGAAAAGATATGCCATATAAATGCTGAAAATATTCCTTTTTTTGTCACAGCCACTGAAGCACAGAGGCCAGAAAAAATATGCCATATAAATGCTGAAAATATTCCTTTTTTTTGTCACAGCCACTGAAGCACAGAGGCCAGAAACAATATGCCATATAAATGCTGAAAATATTCCTTTTTTTTGTCACAGCCACTGAAGCACAGAGGCCAGAAAAAATATGCCATATAAATGCTGAAAATATTCCTTTTTTTTGTCACAGCCACTGAAGCACAGAGGCCAGAAAAAATATGCCATATAAATGCTGAAAAAAATTTTTTTTTTTTGTCACAGCCACTGAAGCACAGAGGCCAGAAACAATATGCCATATAAATGCTGAAAATATTCATTTTTTTTTGTCACAGCCACTGAAGCACAGAGGCCAGAAAAAATATGCCATATAAATGCTGAAAATATTCCTTTTTTTTGTCACAGCCACTGAAGCACAGAGGCCAGAAAAAATATGCCATATAAATGCTGAAAAAATTCATTTTTTTTGTCACAGCCACTGAAGCTCAGAGGCCAGAAAAAATATGCCATATAAATGCTGAAAAAAATTTTTTTTTTTTGTCACAGCCACTGAAGCACAGAGGCCAGAAACAATATGCCATATAAATGCTGAAAATATTCATTTTTTTTTGTCACAGCCACTGAAGCACAGAGGCCAGAAAAACTCAGGATTTACCTGGATTCAAATTAAACCAGTAGGGTTTGCACCCTAGTTTGTAACGGTGGTGGAGGGAGGAGGACGCTAAAGGACAGCTGTGTGTGGAGTCATGAGGCGTGCAGAGAAGGACAGCTGCATGGGGAGTCAGAATCAGAAACTCAGAACAAGTCTTCCGGCGTGCAGTAACCCTCCGAGATCCACCCCTCATTCATTTTAATAAAGGTCAGGTAATCCACACTTTTGTGACCTAGGCGAGTTCTCTTCTCAGTTACAATCCCTCCTGCTGCACTGAAGGTCCTTTCTGAGAGGACACTTGAGGCGGGGCAAGACAAGAGGTTCATGGCAAATTGTGACAGCTCTGGC
This sequence comes from Xenopus petersii, assembly GCA_038501925.1. NCBI lineage: Eukaryota > Metazoa > Chordata > Amphibia > Anura > Pipidae > Xenopus > Xenopus petersii. The sequence goes on along the minus strand of CM076678.1, from coordinate 97,916,270 downwards.
CACAGATCAAGCCTGCGCACCCAGTAGTCCAGGGGTTCATCGCTCCTAAGAGTGTCGATATCTGCAGTTAATGCCAGGTAGTCCGCTACCTGCCGGTCGAGGCGTTCTTTGAGGGTGGATCCAGAAGGGTTCTGGCGCTGCCTTGGACTGAAAAACATTTGCATGTCTGACGTTACAGAGTGGCCAAAGTGCTTTGTCCTTGCAGGTGCGCTCGTGGCAGGATTACTGGCACCTCTGCCCCTGGAATGTTGATGAGTTCCTGAAGTGACATCACCCTTAAAAGCATTGTACAACATGTTTTGCAGGCTGGTTTGTAAATGCAGCATCCTTTCGGACTTGTGGTACGTTGGTAACATTTCTGCCACTTTATGCTTGTACCGAGGGTCTAGTAGCGTTGCCACCCAGTACAGGTCCTTCTCCTTAAGCCTCTTGATACGGGGGTCCTTCAACAGGCATGACAGCATGAAAGACCCCATTCTCACAAGGTTGGATGCAGAGCTATCCATCTCCGCTTCCTCGTTATCAAGGACTGCATCATCCACGGTCTCCTCCCCCCAGCCACGTACAAGACCAGGGGTCCCCAAAAGGTCACCACTAGCCCCCTGGGAAGCCTGCTCCTGTTGGTCCTCCTCCTCCACAAAGCCACCTTCCTCCTCTGACTCCACTTCTGACACCTCTCCCTGCATTGCAGCAGGTGCCTGGGTTCGTTCTGGTGATTCCGACCAGAAATCGTGCGCTTCCTGCTCCTCGTCACGCTGGTCTACAGCCTCATCTGTCACTCGTCGCACGGCACGCTCCAGGAAGAAAGCAAAGGGTATTAGGTCGCTGATGGTGCCTTCGGTGCGACTGACCATATTTGTAACCTCTTCAAAAGGGCGCATGAGCCTGCAGGCATCGCGCATAAGCACCCAGTAACAGGGTAAAAAAATCCCCAGCTCTGCAGATCCAGTCCTACCACCCAGTTCAAACAGGTATTCGTTGACGGCTCTTTGTTGTTGCAGCAGACGTTCCAACATGAGGAGTGTTGAATTCCACGAGTCTGGCTTTCGCAAATCAAACACCTGACTGGCATGTTGTACCGCTGCTGAATGTCAGCAAGGCGTGCCATGGCTGTGTAGGACCGTCTGAAATGGGCCGACACCTTCCTGGACTGCCTGAGAACGTCCTGGAATCCTGGGTACTTCGAGACAAAACGTTGGACTATTAAATTCAGAACATGTGCCATGCAGGGCACATGTGTTAAATTGCCCAGTCTCAGTGCTGCCAACAGATTGCTTCCATTGTCACACACCACTTTTCCGATCTTCAGTTGGTGTGGGGTCAGCCACCGATCGGCCTGTGACTGCAGAGATGACAGGAGTACAGATCCGGTATGGTTTCTGCTTTCCAGGCACGTCATCCCCAAGACAGCATGACAACGGCGTACCTGGCACGTCGAATAGCCTAGGGGGAGCTGGGGGTGCACAGGTGTGGAGGAGGAGGACCCAGCAGCAGAGGACGAAGAAGAGGAAGAAGACGAGGTAGAGAGCGAAGGAGGAGTAGAGGTGGTGGCAGAACCGCGTGCAATCCGTGGCGGTGACACCAACTCCACTGTTGTTGTTGAGCCACACATTCCCTGCTTCCCAGCCATTACCAAGTTCACCCAGTGGGCAGTGTAGGTGACATACCTGCCCTGACCATGCTTGGAGGACCATGCGTCAGTAGTCATATGGACCTTTGGCCCAACACTAAGTGACAGAGATGCGGTGACTTGGCTCTGCACATGGTGGTACAGGTGTGGTATTCCCTTTTTTGAAAAAAAATTGCGGCTGGGTACCTTCCACTGCGGTGTCCCAATTGCTACAAATTTGCGGAAGGCCTCAGAGTCCACCAGCTGGTATGGTAAAAGCTGGCGGGCTAAGAGTGCGGACAAGCCAGCTGTCAGACGCCGGGCACGGGGGTGACTCGCAGACATTGGCTTCTTACGCTCAAACATGGCCCTCACAGAAACTTGGCTGGGGGCAGATGACTGGGAATGGGAACTGGTGGTCAAGGTGGAAGGCGGAGTGGAGGGTGGTTCAGACGGGTCAAGGACAGCAGAGGTAGAGAAGTAAGATGCTGGACCAGAAGGAGGGTGGCTTTTAGTTTGCCTGTTGCCTTTGAGGTGTTGCTCCCAAAGTGCTTTGTGCTTGCCGTTCATGTGCCTTCGCATAGAAGTTGTACCTATGTGGCTGTTGGGCTTCCCAAGACTCTGACTGAGTTTCTGACTGCACTCATTGCAAATTACAATGCTTTTGTCAGAGGCACACACATTAAAAAAATCCCACACAGCACACAATGTGAACAAGCTCACACAGCTAGATGGCAGTTGTTTGAAAATGAAGAACACACTGGGCAAATAATGCCTACAAGGTTAACGTATACACTACTACAGCAGTGGATACAGAATATATTATTGCTGCCTGAAAAACGTCACTCGGGTGGTGTTTCTAGAGACGGTATTATTATTGATATTTAGACAGAATGCGAACAAGCTCACATGGGAGTTGTTTGAAAATGAAGAACACACTGGGCAAACAAGGCCTACAAGGTCAACGTATACACTACTACAGCAGTGGATACGGAATATATTATTGCTTCTTGAAAAACGTCACTCGGGTGGTGTTTCTGGAGACGGTATTATTATTGATATTTAGACAGAATGTGAACAAGCTCACACAGCTAGATGGGAGTTGTTTGAAAATGAAGAACACACTGGGCAAATAATGCCTACAAGGTTAACGTATACACTACTACAGCAGTGGATACGGAATATATTATTGCTGCCTGAAAAACGTCACTCGGGTGGTGTTTCTAGAGACGGTATTATTATTGATATTTAGACAGAATGCGAACAAGCTCACACAGCTAGATGGGAGTTTTTTGAAAATGAAGAACACACTGGGCAAATAATGCCTACAAGGTTAACGTATACACTACTACAGCAGTGGATACGGAATATATTATTGCTGCCTGAAAAACGTCACTCGGGTGGTGTTTCTAGAGACGGTATTATTATTGATATTTAGACAGAATGTGAACAAGCTCACACAGCTAGATGGGAGTTGTTTGAAAATGAAGAACACACTGGGCAAATAATGCCTACAAGGTTAACGTATACACTACTACAGCAGTGGATACGGAATATATTATTGCTGCCTGAAAAAGTCACTCGGGTGGTGTTTCTAGAGACGGTATTATTATTGATATTTAGACAGAATATGAACAAGCTCACACAGCTAGATGGTTGTTGTTTGAAGAACACACTGGGCAAATAATGCCTGCAAGTGCACTACTATTGGTGCACTACTATGAAGAACAGCAACAGCACTGTACACGTTAAAGAACAGTAAGATAAGTAAAAGAAAAAAAAAATATATGTATATTAAAAAAAAAAAAATTCTCGGGTTGCTGCTGCTGAACTACTAGGAGCAGCACAGCAGCACACCAGTCCCACTCCCCAACACAGCTAGACTAATAGCACTGGGCTGTTATAGTAGCAAAGTAAAACAACAAAAAAGAAAATAAAAGCAGTCCTTACTAGGGATGTAGCGAACGTCGGAAAAAAAGTTCGCGAACATATTCGCGAACTTGCGCAAAAATGCGAGCGGTTCGCGAACGGTTCGCGAACCCCATAGACTTCAATGGGAAGGCGAACTTTAACATCTAAAAAAGACATTTCTGGCCAGAAAAATGATTTTCGTTGACCTTGTAGGCATTGTTTGCCCAGTTTTTTTGGCCGCAGCCACTGAAGCACAGAGGCCAGAAAAAATATGCCATATAAATGCTGAAAATAGTCATTTTTTTGGTCGCAGCCACTGAAGCACAGTTGCCAGAAAAATTATGCCATATAAATGCTGAAAATATAAATTTTTTTGGTTGCAGCCACTGAAGCACAGAGGCCAGAATAATTATGCCATATAAATGCAGAAAATATGCATTTTTTTGGTCGCAGCCACTGAAGCACAGTTGACAGAAAAATTATGCCATATAAATGCTGAAAATATAAATTTTTTTGGTTGCAGCCACTGAAGCACAGAGGCCAGAAAAATTATGCCATATAAATGGAGAAAATATGCATTTTTTTGGTTGCAGCCACTGAAGCACAGAGGCTAGAAAAATTATGCCATATAAATGGACAAAATATGCATTTTTTTGGTTGCAGCCACTGAAGCACAGAGGCCAGAAAAATTATGCCATATAAATGCAGAAAATATGCATTTTTTTGGTTGCAGCCACTGAAACACAGAGGCCAGAAAAATTATGCCATATAAATGCAGAAAATATGCATTTTTTTGGTTGCAGCCACTGAAGCACAGAGGCCAGAAAAATTATGCCATATAAATGCAGAAAATATGCATTTTTTTGGACGCAGCCACTGAAGCACAGTTGCCAGAAAAAATATGCCATATAAATGCTGAAAATAGTCATTTTTCGCCATACGTTGACCTTGTAGACATTGTTTGCCCAGTTTTTTTGGTTGCAGCCACTGAAGCACAGAGGCCAGAAAAAATTAAACCAGTAGGGTTTGCACCCTAGTTTGTAACGGTGGCGGAGGGAGGAGGACGCTAAAGGACAGCTGTGTGTGGAGTCATGAGGCTTGAAGAGAAGGACAGCTGCATAGAAGTCAGAACAAGTCTTCCGGCGTGCAGTAACCCTCCGAGATCCACCCCTCATTCATTTTAATAAAGGTCAGGTAATCGACACTTTTGTGACCTAGGCGAGTTCTCTTCTCAGTTACAATCCCTCCTGCTGCACTGAAGGTCCTTTCTGAGAGCACACTTGAGGCTGGGCAAGACAAGAGGTTCATGGCAAATTGTGACAGCTCTGGCCACAGATCAAGCCTGCGCACCCAGTAGTCCAGGGGTTCATCGCTCCTCAGAGTGTCGATATCTGCAGTTAATGCCAGGTAGTCCGCTACCTGCCGGTCGAGGCGTTCTTTGAGGGTGGATCCAGAAGGGTTGTGGCGCTGCCTTGGACAGAAAAACATTTGCATGTCTGATGTTACAGACCGGCCAAAGGGCTTTGTCCTTGCAGGTGTGCTCGTGGCAGGATTACTGGCACCTCTGCCCCTGGAATGTTGATGAGTTCCTGAAGTGACATCACCCTTAAAAGCATTGTACAACATGTTTTGCAGGCTGGTTTGTAAATGCCGCATCTTTTCGGACTTGTGGTATGTTGGTAACATTTCTGCCACTTTATGCTTGTACCGAGGGTCTAGTAGCGTTGCGACCCAGTACAGGTCCTTCTCCTTAAGCCTCTTGATACGGGGGTCCTTCAACAGGCATGACAGCATGAAAGACCCCATTCTCACAAGGTTGGATGCAGAGCTATCCATCTCCGCTTCCTCATTATCAAGGACTGCATCATCCACGGTCTCCTCCCCCCAGCCACGTACAAGACCAGGGGTCCCCAAAAGGTCACCACTAGCCCCCTGGGAAGCCTGCTCCTGTTGGTCCTCCTCCTCCTCCTCCACAAAGCCACCTTCCTCCTCTGACTCCACTTCTGGCACCTCTCCCTGCGTTGCAGCAGGTGCCTGGGTTCGTTCTGGTGATTCCGACCATAAATCGTGCGCTTCCAGCTCCTCGTCACGCTGGTCTACAGCCTCATCTGTCACTCGTCGCACGGCACGCTCCAGGAAGAAAGCGAAGGGTATTAGGTCGCTGATGGTGCCTTCGGTGCGACTGACCATATTTGTCACCTCTTCAAAAGGTCGCATGAGCCTGCAGGCATCGCGCATAAGCACCCAGTAACGGGGGAAAAAAATCCCCAGCTCTGCAGATCCAGTCCTACCACCCAGTTCAAAAAGGTACTCGTTGACGGCCCTTTGTTGTTGCAGCAGACGTTCCAACATAAGGAGTGTTGAATTCCAGCGAGTCTGGCTGTCAGAAATCAAACGCCTGACTGGCATGTTGTAGCGCTGCTGAATGTCAGCAAGCCGTGCCATGGCTGTGTAGGAACGTCTGAAATGGGCCGACACCTTTCTGGACTGGGTGAGAACGTCCTGGAATCCTGGGTACTTGGAGACAAAACGTTGGACTATTAAATTTAACACATGTGCCATGCAGGGCACATGTGTTAAATTTCCCAGTCTCAACGCTGCCAACAGATTGCTTCCATTGTCACACACCACTTTTCCGATCTGCAGTTGGTGTGGGGTCAGCCACCGATCGGCCTGTGACTGCAGAGATGACAGGAGTACAGATCCGGTATGGTTTTTGCTTTCCAGGCACGTCATCCCCAAGACAGCGTGACAACGGCGTACCTGGCACGTCGAATAGCCTAGGGGGAGCTGGGGGTGCACAGGTGTGGAGGAGGAGAAGGAGGACCCAGCAGCAGAGTAAGAAGAAGAAGAGGAAGAAGACGAGGTAGAGAGCGATGGAGGAGTAGAGGTGGTGGCAGAACCGCGTGCAATCCGTGGCGGTGACACCAACTCCACTGTTGTTGTTGTTGTTGAGCTACCCATTCCCTGCTTCCCATTCCCAGCCATTACCAAGTTCACCCAGTGGGCAGTGTAGGTGACATACCTGCCCTGACCATGCTTGGAGGACCATGCGTCAGTAGTCATATGGACCTTTGGCCCAACACTAAGTGACAGAGATGCGGTAACTTGGCTCTGCACATGTTGGTACAGGTGTGGTATTCCCTTTTTAGAAAAAAAATTGCGGCTGGGTACCTTCCACTGCGGTGTCCCAATTGCTACAAATTTGCGGAAGGCCTCAGAGTCCATCAGCTGGTATGGTAAAAGCTGGCGGGCTAAGAGTGCAGACAAGCCAGCTGTCAGACGCCGGGCAAGGGGGTGACAGTCAGACATTGGCTTCTTACGCTCAAACATGGCCTTCACAGAAACTTGGCTGGTGGCAGATGACTGGGAATGGGAACAGGTGGTCAAGGTGGAAGGCGGAGTGGAGGGTGGTTCAGATGGGTCAAGGAGAGCAGAGGTAGAGCAGTAAGATGCTGGACCAGAAGGAGTGTGGCTTTTAGTTTGCCTGTTGCCTTTGAGGTGTTGCTCCCAAAGTGCTTTGTGCTTGCCGCTCATGTGCCTTCGCATAGAAGTTGTACCTATGTGGCTGTTGGGCTTACCAAGGCTCAGTTTCTGACTGCACTCATTGCAAATTACAATGCTTTTGTCAGAGGCACACACATTAAAAAAATCCCACACTGCTGACTTTTTGGAAGTGTGCGATCTGGCGGTAACAGTAGAAGTTGGCGGCATTGGCGGCAATGGCGGGTGCGTTGGCTGGCTGAACACAGGTGCCGATACATGTTGTTGCCCTACTGATCCCTGCGGGCTGTCCTCCCTGCTTCTTCTAAGTCTTATTCTCCTACTGCCTCTCTGACTCTCCGTCTCTCCATCTGAACTACCCTCCTCTTGCTCTCTTCTACTAGGCACCCACAAAACATCAATCTCCTCATCATCATTCTCCTCAGATGCATCAATTTCTTCTGACACATCACAGAAGGAAGCAGCAGCGGGGACCTCCTCCTCATCACTCATCATTATGTCCATCTCTGTCGTGTTCTCTGCCAGAATTAAATCTGGTGTAACGTCCTCATCTCCTTCATCTTCTTCTGCCAATAATGGTTGCGCATTACTCAGTTCAAGAAACTCATGGGAAAATAACTCCTCTGACTCCAGTGAAGAAGGGGCACCGGTGGTGGAGGAAGTGTTACGTGGGGTGGCCATAGCAGTGGAGGATGAGGAGGATGTTGTGGTAAAGTTAGAAACGGTAGAGGATGGGGTGTGCTGTGTAAGCCAGTCAACTACCTCTTCAGCATTTTGGGAGTTCAGGGTCATTGGCTTTTTAAAACTGGGCAATTTGCTAGGGCCACAGGATTGCATAGCAGCATGGCCCCTAGCACGGCCTCTGCGTGGCGGCCTGCCTTTGCCTGGCATTATTTTTAAAAAAACAACAACAACAAAAACTCAGTTGGTTTTTCTGGAAACGATAATACACACAGCTAGATGGCGGTTTGAAGAAAACACTGTGCAAATAATGCCTACAAGGTCAACGTATACACAGCGGTGGATACGGATTACGTAAAATATAAGAATGCTGCTTGAAAAAAAGTAACTCAAGTGGTTTTTCTAGAGACGATAATATTATCAATATTTAGACAAAATGTGAACAAGCTCACACAGCTAGATGGCGGTTTGAAGAAAACACTGTGCAAATAATGCCTACAAGGTCAACGTATACACAGCGGTGGATACGGATTACGTAAAATATAAGAATGCTGCTTGAAAAAAAGTAACTCAAGTGGTTTTTCTAGAGACGATAATATTATCAATATTTAGACAAAATGTGAACAAGCTCACACAGCTAGATGGCGGTTTGAAGAAAACACTGTGCAAATAATGCCTACAAGGTCAACGTATACACAGCGGTGGATACGGATTACGTAAAATATAAGAATGCTGCTTGAAAAAAAGTAACTCAAGTGGTTTTTCTAGAGACGATAATATTATCAATATTTAGACAAAATGTGAACAAGCTCACACAGCTAGATGGCGGTTTGAAGAAAACACTGTGCAAATAATGCCTACAAGGTCAACGTATACACAGCGGTGGATACGGATTACGTAAAATATAAGAATGCTGCTTGAAAAAAAGTAACTCAAGTGGTTTTTCTAGAGACGATAATATTATCAATATTTAGACAAAATGTGAACAAGCTCACACAGCTAGATGGCGGTTTGAAGAAAACACTGTGCAAATAATGCCCACAAGATCAACGTATACACTACTACAGCGGTGGATACGGATTACGTAAAATATATTATGGCTGCTTGAAAAAAGTCACTACGGTGTTTTTTCTGGAGACGGTAATATTATGGATATTTAGACAGAATGTGAACAAGGTCACACAGCTAGATGGCAGTTGGTTGAATAACACACTGGGCAAAAAATGCCTACAGGGCAAATAATGCCTAAAAGGTCAACTTATACACTACTACAGCGATGGATACGGATTACGTAAAATTTATTATGGCTGCTTGAAAAAAGTCACTCCGGTGTTTTTTCTGGAGACGGTAATATTATGGATATTTAGACAGAATGTGAACAAGGTCACACAGCTAGATGGCTGTTGGTTGAATAACACACTGGGCAAAAAATGCCTACAGGGCAAATAATGCCTAAAAGGTCAACTTATACACTACTACAGCGATGGATACGGATTACGTAAAATTTATTATGGCTGCTTGAAAAAAGTCACTCCGGTGTTTTTTCTGGAGACGGTAATATTATGGATATTTAGACAGAATGTGAACAAGGTCACACAGCTAGATGGCTGTTGGTTGAATAACACACTGGGCAAAAAATGCCTACAGGGCAAATAATGCCTAAAAGGTCAACTTATACACTACTACAGCGATGGATACGGATTACGTAAAATTTATTATGGCTGCTTGAAAAAAGTCACTCCGGTGTTTTTTCTGGAGACGGTAATATTATGGATATTTAGACAGAATGTGAACAAGGTCACACAGCTAGATGGCTGTTGGTTGAATAACACACTGGGCAAAAAATGCCTACAGGGCAAATAATGCCTAAAAGGTCAACTTATACACTACTACAGCGATGGATACGGATTACGTAAAATTTATTATGGCTGCTTGAAAAAAGTCACTCCGGTGTTTTTTCTGGAGACGGTAATATTATGGATATTTAGACAGAATGTGAACAAGGTCACACAGCTAGATGGCTGTTGGTTGAATAACACACTGGGCAAAAAATGCCTACAGGGCAAATAATGCCTAAAAGGTCAACTTATACACTACTACAGCGATGGATACGGATTACGTAAAATTTATTATGGCTGCTTGAAAAAAGTCACTCCGGTGTTTTTTCTGGAGACGGTAATATTATGGATATTTAGACAGAATGTGAACAAGGTCACACAGCTAGATGGCTGTTGGTTGAATAACACACTGGGCAAAAAATGCCTACAGGGCAAATAATGCCTAAAAGGTCAACTTATACACTACTACAGCGGTAGTAAAATAAAAAAAAGTAAAATAAAAAAAAAATGAATATTAAAAAAAAAAAATTACAGTTGGTGCTGCTGAACTACTAGGAGCAGCAGATTAGCACACCAGTCCCACTCCCCAACACTGCTAGACTAATAGCACTGGGCTCTTATAGTAGTAGTAGTAGTAGTAGTAGTAGTAGTAGTAAAACAACAAAAAAATAAATAAAAGCAGTCCTTACAAGGACTACTGTTATTGCAGCAGTCAGCAGATGAGATCAGAAGCAGGACAGCTGCCCACTGCAGCTACATACAGAGCACTGCAGTAGAAGGTAGATTACTAGCCAGCAAAGCTACCTAAGCTTAAATGTCCCTCAAACCCCTGCAGACTTCTGTCCCTCCAATAACAGAGCAGTATCAAAACGATTACTAGCCAGCAAACTTTCAACTGTCCCTGAAATCACTAACAGGCAGCAGCTCTCTCCCTACACTATCTCTTCAGCACACACAGGCAGAGTGAAAAAAACGCTGCAGGGCTTCGGTTTTATAGGGAAGGGGAGTGGTCCAGGGGAGAGCTTCCTGATTGGCTGCCATGTACCTGCTGGTCTGGGGTGAGAGGGCAAAAAAAGCGCCAACAATGGCGAACCCAAAATGGCGAACGTCGCGCGACGTTCGCGAACTTCCGGCGAGCGCGAACACCCGATGTTCGCCGGCGAACAGTTCGCGCCATCTCTAGTCCTTACAAGGACAAGGGTTATTACAGCAGTCAGCAGATGAGATCAGAAGAGATCAGTGCCCACAGCAGGCGGCTACATACAGAGCACTGCAGTAGAAGGTAGATTACTAGCCAGCAAAGCTACCTAACCTAAAATGTCCCTCAAATCCCTGCAGACTTCTGTCCCTCCAATACAGAGCAGTATCAAGTAGATTACTAGCCAGCAAACTTACTATCAACTGCCTCTCAAAGAAATCAGTGAAATCAGTAACAGCTCTCTCCCTACACTAGCTCTTGCAAGCACACACAGGCAGAATGAAAAAACGCTGCAGGGCTTCAGTTTATATATGGAAGGGGAGTGGTCCAGGGGTGTGGGGGTGGTCCAGGAGGGAGAGCTTCCTGATTGGCTGCCATGTATCTGCTGGTCTGGGGTGAGAGGTCAAAAAAAAGCGCCAGGTAAGGCGAACCCAAAATGGCGAACGTCGCGCGACGTTCGCGAACATTCGGCGAGCGCGAACAGTCGATGTTCGCGTGAACAAGTTCGCCGGCGAACAGTCCGCGACATCCCTAGTGGTTGGCACATCAAGCCTGAGGCCGAAACGATAGGTCTTCCTCGCGGTTTAAGACTTATGTACCTTTATAATCCAGACAATCCTTTCAAACACTTCTTAGATTACTATGGCTGCTATATAGACAACCTTATAGTTATATGGCAAGGATCAAAACATGACTTTGAAAGATTTGTCCTCTATCTAAGGGCATAGACACATGGTCAGATTTGTGGAGATTAGTCTAGACAAATCTCCTCTTCTTTGTGGAAGGCAGGGATGCAGTTCGGGGAGTTTCGTCGCCCTGAGGAAAAGGAGATTTGTCACCGGCGACTAATCTTCCCGAATCTGAGCGTGTGTTTCTGCCCTAAACAGTAACGAAGTGGGTTTGAAATTTTCACACTCATTTGACAAAGAGAACAATTAATTTCTTAGACCTTACTTTTTACAACATAAATGAACAAATAGCTTCCAAAATTTATAGGAAACCAAACTCGGGTAACTCACTACTTCAAGCTACCGCATGCCATCTGAAGCATGTTATTAAAGCCATTCCCATGGGGCAATTTATGAGACTTTGTCATTTATGTAGCAAATTTCTTAAGCAATCAGAAATCCTTAAACAAAAATTCAGAGGCAGAGGATATGCAGAAACTTACCTTAACAACTCCTTTCATAATGCCTTTAATTATCATCCAGTAAGAAAGAAAATGAATCACAAGAATTTGGGACAGACTGAATGGTTCAGATGTCCATACAGAGGGGCATTACCCATTCACCAACCTTTTTGTATAGCCCCCAATTTCAGACGAATGGTACTTGACCTGACACATAATGATACCCTGGGTGGACACTTGGGGGCAGAGAAGACAGAAGCAAGAATCACAGACCGGTTTTACTGGCCAGGTTTAAAGTCCGAAGTAAAAACCTACTGTGCATCCTGTCCCATCTGCCAGTTAACAGCCCCGGCTTCTCATTTTGGTAGCCCCTTGGTGCCCTTACCCATTATTGAAGTACCATTTGAACGTATAGCCATGGACTTGGTAGGTCCCCTGGTAAAATCTGCCGAGGGCATCGGTGTATCTTGGTAATCCTTGATTATGCCACCCGATACCCAGAAGCTATTCCCTTAAGGAATGCCACATCTAAAGCCATTGCCCGTGAGCTGTTCCTAATGTTTTCAAGGACAGGCTTCCCCAAGGAGATACTCACTGACCAGAGTACCCCATTCATGTCAAAGGTTATGGCTGGTGTGTGTAACTTGTTCCAGATAAAGCAGTTATGTATGTCTGTCTACCATCCTCAGACAGATGACTTGGTTGAACTTTTTAATAAGACCTTAAAAACAATGCTTAAGCGGGTGGTACAAAAAGATGGTAAGGATTGGGATTGTTTATTAACTGCTCTTTTATTCGCAATTAGAGAGGTGCCTCGGGCGTCCACAGGTTTCTCCCCCTTTGAGTTGGTGTATGGGCGCAGGCCCCGGGGACTGCTTGATATTGTAAAGGAGACTTGGGAGAGTGAAGCTACTCCTCACAAAAGTGTTTTGGAATATGTCTCTCAAATGAGGGAAAGAATCGCAGGAGTGATGCCACTGGTTAAGGAACACATCCAAAGTGCCCAAGAGGCTCAGCGCTGGGTATAGAACAGGTCCAATAAGGTGAAACAATTCCAGGTGGGAGATAGAGTAGCAGTGTTGATCCCCACTGTAGAGATCAAATTCTTGGCCACGTGGCAGGGCCCATTTGAAATTGTAGAAAAAGTGGGTGAGGTGAACTATAAGGAGGTATAGAGAACCCGTTTCGGCACTGGCTAGTGGGAAACTTGAGTCTCAGGTTGGTGCTGACAGTGTCCATGTGGCAACAACATTGTCAAAAGCTCAGACCCAGCAAGTCAGGGAGTTTCTGCAGAGAAACAAAGATATTTTTTCTGATTTGCCTGGGATCACTAATGTCATAGACTAGAGCACGATGTAATTACAGACCCGGGAGTAAAGGTGTGTCTCAAGCCTTACCGCATTCCAGAGGCTCGCCGTATGTTGTAATTAGTAGTTATTGAAGAGTCACAGAGTGAATGGTCAAGTCCTATTGTGTTGGTATCCAAGCCCAACGGTACTCTGCGATTCTGCAATGATTTCCAAATTTGATGCCCCGGGTTCCTTCCTGGGAATAGTTGGGTACTACCGTAGGTTTGTCCCTGATTTTGCCACTATAGCTGCTCCATTAACAGACCTGACCAAAGGTCGTAAGTCAATTATGATTGAGTGGAACACTGATCCTGAAAAGGCCTTTCTGGAGCTCAAGTCTGAACTTTGTAATCACCCCATCTTGGTGGTTTCAGATTTCTCCAAGGATTTTATTGTCCAGACTGATGCTTCAGATGTATTTCTGGGAGCTGTATTATCACAGGTCATTAATGGGGAAGAGCATCCTGTGGTGTTCCTCAGTAGAAAGCTGACTACAGCAGAGAAATACTATGCAATAGTTGAGCGAGAATGCCTGGCCATCAAGTGGGCCTTGGACTTGCTCTGTTATTACCTTTTAGGTAGAAGGTTCTGGTCTCTGATCATGCCCCCCTCACATCGATGAAGCAGAAAAAAAGGGGCAAACGCCAGAGTAACCCAGTGGCTCCTGGCACTCCAGGAGTTCAAGTTTAGAGTAGAGCACAGACCCGGAAAACAGCACCTGAATGCTGATGCTCTTTCCAGAGTCCATTGTTTGGGCTCTTCTGGTGCCTCCACCTCCCCTGGGTTGAGCCAGGGATATGTACAAGCTGGGGGGATATACAGGTATTGTAGATGGCCGGTATACTGTAGATTCCCATTCTTTAGGTTCTAAAACTATCTTTTTAAGAGACACCATGGGGTTAACCTGCCAGAGGTGGGCTGGACATCCAAGGGGTGTTTAATGGAGGTGAGTAGCAGGTGAAGGGGGAGAGAGTTTTTTCTCAAGTGTGGAAACTCACTGCTGTGTTAAACAGAAAAGTTTTGGTTTTTCATGTGTGGCTACTCACTGTGGAGTTGGAGAAAGTTCTTTTCTAAAAGACTAGGGAGTTCACTCCCGGCAGACTGGACACTGCAAGTTTTCTTGGCAAGTACACGGCTCTTTTGTTGGGACTTATTTGTTGCTGAACTGAAGCTGTTTTGGTTTTTACTCCATTGCTTGTCTGTAAGAGATTTATTTGAACTGAAGAAATTAAACAGCCTGCATGTTTGGTGAAAAAAACCCCGCTGTGATTCCCCAAACATCACAATAGACATAAAAGGTTGAACTTGATGGACATGTGTCTGTTTTCAACCTAACTTATTATGTGACATTGTGATATAAAATGTAATAGTGGTTAGAGCGAATAAGTAGAAGCAAACTGGGGATAAATCGCAAGAAATAAAAAGTTAAACAAATATTTTTTTTCAGTGATGTCTTAATTCATACAGATAATATTGTATATGTTGTATTACATTGTATATGTTGTATTAGATTGACCTATACTAGATATACTATGACCTGGATGAATGAAAATCTTTATAGTCATATTACAAACAACGGAAAGTTGTGCTCACCACTAATTTTAAAAACATTAAGTGGGGGTGCAATTTGTGACCACAAAATTCACATAGACAAATACAAGAGGTCCTCAGCACTCAACCCATTATCAATATATTAAGGACATTTAAACATTTTATACCTTAAGTTACCAAAAATACCTTACCCTTTAAACAAAACAGGGATTGTTTGTCCATATATTGCAATATATTTAAGCTGGCCAACTACTTCAAAGTCATCCCCGGTGTGGCCAGTTCCTACACTTGTAGAAGGAAATGACATGCTCAGATTAGATTCCGCCTGGTGCTCAGTCCTTAAGGGAGATCGCACTCCCAATTGCAAGTAGCTAGAAAATATGACCGGCACACAAGGTAATTCAAACAGGGGACTAGCCCCTTGTGCGTTTATTGCGTCACAGTTCCTACACTCAACTTGCATCTGATTCATTAAGAATTCTATTACTTCATTATACATTTTATAAAAGGAATACGTTTTACGCGCAACCAGGCCCGGATTTGTGGGCAGGCCACATATGCCCAGGCCTAGGGAGGCAAAATGCTGGGGGCGGCATGCTGCCTGCTGGCCACAACTGAACCTGTCCCCATCTGTACTCTGAACCCGCCCACCACTGCATTTCAACCCGCCCTCCCAGTGCCAGCAATTGGAAGAATTGCGATGGAGGTGAGCCAGTCGGGGGTGAGCTGACCGGCAGTGGGGGGACGAGTGGGTCGGCGGTGGGAAAATGAGCGGGTGAGCACAATCCAAACCGGGTGGGGAGGTGCGTGGCACACATTTTAGAAATCCGGCACTGCCTGCAACTTACTTGCTGTTTTCAAAGTGAAACTCCCAAACTTTGTTGCCCTTTTATTGGCCACCAGTGGGATCACCTGACTTTAGCTGGAAAGGATGGACGCTACAACATTTTTAGTAGCTTAAGGCAAAAAAAACGTTTAAATGTCCTTATTATATTGATAATAGGTTGAGTGCAGAGGACCTCTTGTATTTGTCTATGTATATATTTTATTGCCTTCTAACAGGAAAGGCCTGTTAAAATACAGGTAGTACACATGCTAAGTTTAACTATTTTCCTTCACTGAGAGGTGATTTGCCAAAGCAACAGCAAATACCTTGGCACTGTGTTTTTATTAGTCATTAAACTGTAATCTGTTCTCAAAGCATGGTATGGTCATAACTCCAAGGTAATAAAAACATATATAGTGAAGGTCTGCTGGCAAAATAGTGCAAATGTAAATTTAGACCCACACAGGGCGACTTATAGCAATAAGTCAACAATTACCCATTGTTACTGTTACTCCACTGTGCTGATCCACCACCCTGCAACTTCCTTCTCATTCTCCACCATGCTGAAAGACCCCCTTTTCCTGTTTGCAAGTTCTGTCACTGTTTCCTGCAAAAAAAAATTCTTGCTTCATTTTACTTTTTTTTTGCAATTTCCCAGCATCACAAAAACCATGGGTAGGAACAATGAAGCTATACACTAGACAAGGCAGTGAGCCAAAGATGATCCACCTACAATAATTGCAGGCTGTGCCTGGGGGCCAACAAGAACAGTCTTGTAAACTAAAATTCTAAACAAGCCCTCAAACAGGACTTCTTTCGCTGACATCACATCACTTGCTTTCTCCGCCCCCAGCCTGGCTTTTCACTGCTTTCCCTTAAAGTGGTTGTTCACCTTTGAATGTTTAGTATGATGTAGAGAGTGATATTCTGAGACAATTACAATTGGTTTTCATTTTTATCAGTTTTTGAGTTATTTTTGAGTTTTAGCTATCAGGTTGCTAGGGTCCATATATGTATATTTTAAGAGGGCTTCCCAAACGTTTATATATATATATACACATATATATTACAATGAGTTTTTCCTTGTCCGTTAATTATGTACTCTTAGTCTAACTGTACCCCTGTTTGTGCATTTTAAAGGGGTTGTTCACCTTTGAGTTGTGCTGTAGAGAGATATTCTGAGTCAATTTCCAAATGGTTTCCATTTGTTATCATTTGTTATTATTTGTGGTTTTTGAGTTATTTAGCTTTTTATTCAGCAGCTCTCCAGTTTGCAGTTTAACTGATAACTAGGGTCTAAATTACCCAAGCAACCATGCATTGATTTGAATAAGAGACTGGAATATGAATAAGTCCTGAATAGAAAGACGAGTGATAAAATGTAACAATACCAATACATTTGTTGCCTTACAGATCATTTATTTTTTAGATGGGGTTAGTGACCCCCATTTGAAAACTGACAAGAGTCAGCAGAAGGCAAATAATGCAAAAACTATAAAAAAGAAATAATGAAGAGTAGACCAATTGAAAAGTTTCTTAGAATAGACCATTCTGTAACATACTAAAAGTTAACTTGAAGGTGAACCAACCTTTTAACACAGTCTTCAGTTTGTCCTGTTATCCACATACAATGTATTTCACATCAGTGTATACTTGGTAATCTCTGTATCCTGTTTAGAAAAACCTGTGACAATTCTGAATAAAATTAAAGAGTCACACACATCACCATCCCACCTTCAATCATCCCATCAAAGGGGAATAAGTTTAAAACCACATAAAAAAAACAGTTTAGCATGAGTAATAATATCACAGTTCGGTAAACGACAGTATATTTAGGAGGCAAGCTTGTGCAATTGGCAACCTGCTCTCAACTCACTGAGAGCAGCACTGGCAGAGTAGGAGGGAGGAGGGGTTGAGCAGCTGGCTATGTATTCAGTCCCATACCACACCTATAGCTACTCTTCATTTCCCAGCGTTACAACTAAATTAAGGCAAGCAAGATGTGACATTGTCTATTCTGTTCCAATTTTCACAAATCAGGATCCTGTTCCTTGATATTAGTCTCCAGTTCTGCTCTGCACCTTGGAACTAAAACCTACTGCCACAAAAACCATGTTACCCAAACAGTGGATATTGGGATCCCTGATCGTCTTAATGATATTCATACTTCTGTTCTTGTAAGTGCCAACTATATTGTCTTATTGTCCGACTAGTGTATATTGTATCTGTACACATTGCATGGGTTCTTACTGTAGTTATCTGCTGGATATACATTAAACAGTGCAAACAAGTCCTGTTTCAGCAATCATTATATGTAATTGTATGTTTAATCTCATAGTCGGTTTCCTGACCAAGAGTCAAATTCTATTTTTAAAAATCACTTTTATAATTAAAGTGATCTGTGCAACATTTACCCATAGGAAAGTTGTACTGAGAGTTGCCTTAGTTTTATCAAATAACTTTTTCTGGCACCATAATACTATATATCACAATTATTATTTCTTTTAACTTTTCCAGAAAGGCCAGTTCAGAATGTTACAGCCTTCTTTAACATTAAAATCAGTAGGAAGGTTTCAACAGTGAACAAATGTTATATGTGTCACGCTTAAAGGGGTGGTTCACCTCTAAAGTAAATTTTATTATGTTATAGAACAACCAATTCTAAACAACTTTTCAATTGGTTTTGATTATTTTTTTATAGTTTTGTATTTTTCTTCTTCTTTTCTTCTGATTCTTTGCAGCTTTCAAATGGGTGTCGCTGTCCCCTTCTAAAAAAACAAAGGCTCTGTAAGGCTACAAATGTATTGTTATTGTTGCTTTTTATTACTGATCCTTCTAATCAGACTCTCTCCTTTTCATATTCCAGTCTCTTATTCAAATGAATGCATGGTTGCTAGGGTAATTTAGGCCCTAGTTACCAGATTGCTTAAAATACAAATTAAAGAGCTGCTGAATAAAAAGCTAAACTCAAAAACCTTCAATAATAAAAAATTAAAACAAATTGCAAATTCTCGGAATATCGCTCTCTACATCATAGTAAAAGTTATCTCAAAGGTGAACTAATGACACTAAATACAAAAAAAATATATAAAAGCTAAAAAAAAAAGTTCAGCACTCACAAGTCTTTGGCAATAAAATAAAAAATATTTGAATGTTCATACGTACACGCCAATATTTTGGTCACTACAATGTGACCACTGACAACTTGCGTATCCACAAACAAACAGTGAGAAATCAAGTGGCATCAGACATGCACCACCAGACTGCTTTATTTTGGTTTGCTACTATGTGCTACTAAAGAGGAATTCTTAATTAATTTCCTTTTGAATATTCGGTCTCACACCTGATACTCGCACTGGCCATGAGGTGTTCCCTACCTCCACTCACAAAGAGGGACTTGATGTTAACAACAATGGTCTTAAAATCACCTACTACCTATCTGGCGGTTGAGACCTACATACATAAGGTTAAATCAGAAATTGAGAGTTTTATCACCAATGACTCACATAAGCAACAGTATAACCTTACTAAACTAGAATGTGATGCCTTGGGTGATGTCCAGTATCATGATCAAGCCCTCCGATAAGGGTGGAGTGATCATGGTAATTGACACAGCAAACAAATGTGTATACACGCTTATAGAAAATTCCAGAGAGTTTTTGGGCGAATTTCGTTTGATGTTAAAACAAGGTGTTATTACAGAATGTACTAGGACATTTGTGTGGGTGGAATATCCCATCATCCCCCTCATATATGTGCTACCTAAGATTCACAACTTTTTATGCTTACGAAATGAACGCTATGTTTTAAACTTTTATATCCTGGTGTATGGTCTCGTTGGACAATATACATATTTTTAGTGGAGTGACTCACCACATTTTGAGATAATACACCCAGTACAGCTTCACTTTTTTCAGTGAATGTGCAATACACATGTTGGATATATATATATATATATATATATATATATATATATATATATATATATATATATATTTTTTTTTTTCTTTTATAAATGTATGTATAACAAGTAATGAATAGCATCAATATATAATTTTATTAATTTATGTATTTATAACTTTTTTTTAGTGATATGTATGTTTGGTGATGTTTAAAATGATAGTAGCTTTGATATGACAGGGTTAACATGTCAGGGGCAATGCTGTTGTTTTCCCAACACATTGTAGATATAAGTTGAACACCTATTTGGGCCATACGGGGTTAATTCACCAACTAGTGCACTAGAGCATGGGTTACACGTGACTCAACACTTCAGGTTAGGGCCTTCGCTATATGGAAGATTAAAGGTGTAGTGTAACTACAACTCCCACAGGCTACTGTGCAATAACAAAAGACTTGGGTGCCAGGAGGTACTTAATAAAACAGGAACAAGGTTTATTAACTATGCACGAGGCAAGTTACATCAGGTTTCTACTCACGCAGAAGTTGAGGCAACAGCATATAGAGAGTTCACACAGATCTGCAGACACAGGCTTTTCATGAGGAAGAGCCTCCATTAGGCATTTGCAGAATTCACACACATTCCCTCCTGAAAGTGGTCAGGAAAGCAGCTTCTACCCTACAGTCCCTCTTCACTGAGGTCCTTGACTAAAGGCAACACACAGAGCCTCTGGGAAGCTACTCCCTTACTGCAAATCCTTGTTGGAGCTTCAGCTGCTCTTTCTCTCTAACCTTACTGCCTTTCTCTCCTAGAGAGACTATGACAAGTCTGCTCTAGTATATCTATTCCTCATTCACGGGGTTGCCTGGTCCCCGACTTGGACACATGCCTTCTTCTGGGCCTTCTGTACTCAGCCCCTCTGAGCACACCCAGCTGGATCAGCATCCAGAGGTGAAAAAGGAAGAGGCCACTCATAGGCGGATTTTAATGAAGGCTGGGGGAGGCTAAGCCTTTGCCAAACCAAATTCCTCTGTAAATTTAATCAAGCATACAGTATTGTGCTACACGGGAGTCTAACTCATAATCATGAGGGACGCGACAAGTTAAAAGCATAAACTGGCAATGCATGTTAGAGTTCTATGGGGAGGGTTAACAAGTGAATGGAATAGGTATGCAAGTAGAAGACCGTAATAATCGAGCCACGGTGTTCTCCACCTTGAAGGCAAAGGAGAACTTCTTTGTCTCAGACTCTGCTACTCTTGCCTTCCCAGTGTAGGTTTAGAACCGCCCAGCAAGGGGCGGGACTACATCACTGAGCAGAGAAACTCATGTAGATAGAAGGAGAAGGTGTGTAGTGTAACTTAATAATATAATAAGCCCCCAGATATTCATTTATTTAACTGAGCTGCTATGCTGTACATAGGATTTTTTTGTGATATATGGGAGCTGAAATGTTTGCAAGATTTTCCTAACTGTTATTAAGCTTTGATTTCTATAAAATTCCCTAATACTGACCTAAACAAGCAGAGTCTTGGAGCTACAGAGTGAAAAGTCTTGGGTCAGGATCTTTTGGGTCTGTATGGGATGATATAGTTCTGCTGGGGTGTATGGAGGATTGTCTGGCTGCAGGGGTTATTGCAGGGGCTGATGAAAAATGCAAAATAAGTCTGGGGACTGAAAAAAAGTGTAAGGTAGCTGTTGGTATGGAATTCGTCTATTTAGAGTAGGGATGCACCGAATCCACTTTTTTGGATTCGGCCGAACCCCCGAATCCTTTGCAAAAGATTTGGCCGAATACCGAACCGAATCCGAACCCTAATTTGCATATGCAAATGCAATTAGGGGTGGGAAGGGGAAAACATTTTTAATTCCTTGTTTTGTGTCAAAAAGTCACGTGATTTCCCTCCCCGCCCCTAATTTACATATGCAAATTAGGATTCGGATTCGGTTCAGCCGGGCAGAAGGATTCGGCCGAATCCAGCTGAAAAAGGCTGAATCCTGGCCGAATCCCGAACCGAATCCTGGATTCGGTGCATCCCTAATTTAGAGGGAGAGCTACAGGACTGAATGTAGTTAAAAAGGCGCAACTTTAAAGGACCAACAACACTAAAAGTATTGGATATTTCTGTTACCCTGCACTGCTACTAACAGAATCTTTGCTTTAGCACAAAAGAGTTATCAACATGTGTGTGACAAAAAAATGTTTAGGTGAAGGTGGACATACACAATAAAATCTGCCCACTAAAAATTTGGCGAGGTTGCGGATCTTAACCCAATATGCCCACTAACATCAGGGCGATATCGGGTGAATCTGAACGTTTAGCTGAGCGATCAGATTACAATGCTGCAAATGGGGGCAGACAGGGCGCAGGACCGCATCAAACTTGCCAGATCGACATCTGGCTGATTTTTGGCCTGATATCAATCGGGAGACCCTGTCGGGATCCCCCACACATGGCCATATAAACTGCTGAATTGGTCTAAAGGACCCATAACAGCAGCTTTATTCTGCCTGTGTATGGCCACCTTGAGCCTAGGATTTTAACAGTCATTGCAGTTATATACTTAACACTTTTTAGCCTCCCCAAATAAAAAAATCACCATCCGCCTATGAGGCCACTCCTTACACACACTATACAGGGTCTCTTACCCAATAACCCAAAGAAAGAATGAAAAGATTAACTCTCTATAGGGCCAATTAACCCTATAGGACCCTACATTCACCCGGGGGAAAAACCCATTTCGTCCCGACAATGGTTTAACATCCCCAACACATATCAAACTTACAGTACCATCATATCCACTTCTGGTATCCTCTCCTAAGGCAAACCTGGTAACAATGGTCATTGCAAAGGAAACACAGCATACACAATACTGTATCAATATTTTAAATTGTATAATAAACAGTTGCAGTTGGTCAACTTTTATTATTCATCAGCAAAAATACTTCTCCCCCTCCCAAGGGTCCATACAGGCCAATCCTTGGGTGCAGAAACACTACTCAGCAAGTAGGTGAAGGCAGAAGAAATGGTGGTGGGGATCAATAGTCTTTTGTTGGAACCCACTTAGTCTACAGTCCTTCAAGCCACAAATAGCAGCTGTACTCTAGGCATCTCACTCTGCAGGAGTCCATAGAAGAGCTGTAGAAAATCAGAAGAATCCATCCTCCAGGTTCTTCTCTCACATCAGGGGGTCACAAATGAACAGGGAGTGGTCCCAGCAGAGACATCCATCTTCTTCCCATCCAACTGGTCTCCATTGGCCTTCGTGAAAATTCGGGGCGAACCTCCAAGCCCGAACCCACGGCCAAACACTCTGAAGGAATTTTGTACGATTCAAAGAATTTGTACGTTCCGTTCATCCACTTCAAAAAATTTGTACGATTCATTCGTACACTTTGAAAAATTCATACATCCATTCGTATGATTCGAACAAAGCAATGCACAGCCTGGTTTTAGGGAAACATTCCCCATGTTGGGCGCCAAATGTAACACCTATTTGGGCCATACGGGGTTAATTCACCAGCTAGTGTAATAGAGCATGGGTTACACGTGACTCTAACACTTCAGGTTAGGGCCTTCGCTATATGGAAGATTAAAGGTGTGGTCTAGTGTGACTACAACTCCCACAGGCTACTGTGCAATAACAAAAGACTTGGGCGCCAGGAGGTTCTTAATAAAACAGAACAAAGGTTTATTAACTATGCACAAGGCAAGTGACATCAGGTTTCTACTCATGCAGGAGTTGAGGCAACAGCATATAGAGAGTTCACTCAGATCTGCAGGCAGGCTCACCTAGAGCAGACACAGGCATTTCATGAGGAAGAGCCTCCATTAAGTATTTGCAGAATTCTCACACATTCCCTCCTGAAAATTGTCAGGAAAGCAGCTTCTACCCTACAGTCCCTCTTCACTGAGGTCCTTGCTGGAGGCAACACATAGAGCCTCTGGGAAGCTAATCCCTTACTGCAAATCCTTGTTGGAACTTCAACTGCTCTTTCTCTCTAACCTTACTGCCTTTCTCTCCTAGAGAGACTATGACAAGTCTGCCCTAGTATCTATTCCTCATTCACGGGGTTTCCTGGTCCCCGACTTGGACACATGCCTTCTTCTGGGCCTTCTGTACTCAGCCCCTCTGAGCACACCCAGCTGGATCAGCATCCAGAGGCGAAAAAGGAAGAGGCCACTTCTTACACACACTATATTGCAGTGTAGCAGGGGAATGCCATTTCACCTCTCAGCCAATAATGCTAAAGGTTATCTACAGGGTCTCTTACCCAATAACCCAAAGAAAGAATGAAAAGATTAACTCTCTATAGGGTCAATTAACCCCATAGGACCCTACATTAGGCACTTTCATTGTTTATTTGGCAGTTTGAGAAAGGCCCAGTAAGGATTGAGACGTCAGTCGTTTTGCTCTACAATAAAGTGATGTTTTTTTTAAGTCCTATAAGTGTGGATTTTTCTCTGGACTCTCAGCACTCAACCGGTATTGTGCAAACAAAACTTAAGTTATTTTTCTATTTGATTTACAAACCAGATGTTTTAACACTAGACTTTGACCGTTCTCAAGGGAAAACTGGAGTGCTGTTTTCCCTTGAGAAAGTTCACAGACAGTGACCGAAACTGCAGGTTTGTAAATCCTTTGTAAAATCCTTGTTCACTATATATATATACATGTATAAGCACTGCTTCAGTATAAACAATAACAAACAAGTTGCACTCACCACTAATTTTTAAAACCATTAGGATGGGGTGCAATGAGGCTATGATCCTGTATGCACAAAATGTCTTAGGGGGTTATGTAATAAAAGGCACTGAGGGTTTGCCCAGGTGCAGTAACCCATAGCAACCAATCAGCAAGAATTTACTGGTCACCTATTTGAAAGCAAACATTTATTGGTTGCTATGGGTTACTGCCCCTGGGCAAACTTAGTGCCTTTTATATATGGGGGTTAATATTTTAAATATATTGATAATGGGTTGAGTGCAGAGGACTCTTGTATTTGGCTATATGTATTTTGTGGTCACAGCCTCATTGCACCCCTGCCTAATGGTTTTAAAAATTAGTGGTGAGCACAACTTTCCCTTGTTTGTTAAAGTTTATACAGGGTAAGTGACCGGCTCCATGTTGTAGCTCCCACCCTTCCCAGCTATAGTCAGGTGATCCCACTGGTGTCTAATAAAAGGGCAGCCAAGTTTTGGAATTTTACTTTGAAAGCAGCTAGTAAGTTGCAGATAAAACTTAGTCCCTTTGTAAAATGTATAATGAAGCAATAGAATTCTTAATGAATCAGATAAAAATTGAGTGTAGGACTGGCCAGATATGGGATGACTTTGACGTAGTTGGCCAGCTTAAATATATTGCAATATATGGACAAACAATCCCTGTGTTGTTTAAAGGGTAAGGCATTTTTTAGTAGCAGTATGCACAAAATGTCGCTGTCTTAAATATATTGATAATGGGTTGAGTGCAGAGGACCTCTTGTAGTTGACTACATACTGTATATATATATATATATATATATATATATATATATATATATATATATATATATATATATATATATATATATATATTTTTTTTTTTTATATATATATATATAAAATAGTATTGTAAATACTCATAACCACTGTAAAAATGGCACCAAAAGGAGATCAATCAATTAATGCCTCAAATTTAATTTAATGTAAATATGCAAAATACCAAACATATTAAAGTGCATTTCATTAATTTTCATTTAATCAAAAAGTGCATTCTATCATGTTGCTATATCAAATATATCATAGCGTCTGCGCATTTTACTAAAATACTCAATTGTTTTATATAGTGTAAAAACTAGTGTTAAATATTCTTAAACACAACTATATGTTACAGTGATCCAGTGTGTCTAAACTTGAAAGTAAAAATGATGTGGTATATCAAGGGGCCTATTTATCATGCTGTGTAAAACAGTGAAGTAAAACATCAACAGTGATGTTGCCCATTGTAACCGATCAGATCTTTACTTTTGTTTTCTAACTTGTAGGTGACTGTTGAAATCGATTTGCTGACTGGTTGCTATGAGCAACATCACCGATGATGGTTTTTCTCCAATATTTTACACAGCATGATAATGTACCTCACTAGTTTGCTCCAATTAGAGAGTTAAAAGTTTCATTCTAAAACAAAAGTGCCATGAACTTTGCATTGTTTAGAAAGAGGAGGGGTGGAGCTGTTGGTTAGACATTCAGTCCTCTACTGCCCCTATAGCCGCTCTTCCTTTCCCAGCATTGCAACTGAGTTAAGGCATGCGAGACACGACTTTGTCTGTTCTCCACAAACTTGTTTTCAATAACATTTATGCAAATCTATTAAAAAGTTTTTAATTGAATTTGTTTGTGAACTGCACGGTTTTAAATTGAACTGCAGTATTGAAATAGTTGAAGTAGTAGTAGCAAGAGATTGTTAACACCTGTCTTGAGTTCAAATAACTTGTGATTTAATGAGTGATGTCATTTCCTTAATAATCCTTTTAAAAAGCCGTTAGAAGTTTCTGTGAATTTATGCCTATGATTACGTATCGTTTAGATACGAAACGCGTCAGGATGCTATGGTTTTAATGTATTTGAAATAAAGTTGAATTTTACCTACTACAAGAGGCTTCCGGAGTGCTCGACGATTTTCTTCATATTCTAACACTTGTCACAAATGAGGATCTTGTCATTGGGCGTCTCCAGTTCAGCTCTACCCTATGGATCTGCCATGATACCCAAACATTGGGTGGTGGGATCCCTGATCGTCTTAATGATAGTCCTGCTTTTCCAGCATCACAAAGCCCTACATGGAACTGGTTATATTAAACTGCATCAATAAACTGCACGGTCTCGGAGGGGCCCTGGGGAGAAAAGTGGCCTGGAGCAGGAGCACCTATTGCATCTGGCCCAGGGCTCAGCACACACTTGTTACGCCCCTGACTTTGACCTCTGAACTCCAGCTACGCAACACACACAGCACTGTGTAAGAGAAACTCTGTTTTAGTAGATAAGGTATATTTAACCTGTTTTCAGTGGAAATAGCAGTCTGTATACAGCATTTCCAGGACAGACTGGGAGACTGACAATGGAATCAGGGAATAGGAAGATAGAGGCATATTGGGAAGAACAGTGTCTGGGCAGATGGCTAAAACGGTACCTGACAAGCAAGGCTGAAACTAGGTGTTGGCAAAGAGGAACTTGTATAGGGTGTAAAGGTATGCCAGGCACATACTTCTTCTACCGCCTTCCCCTAGTTCAGGCACTTGTCATCCACCTTTGCAGCTCTCGGCGTGTGAAAGTGCTCTTCAGTGTGTGCGCACATTCACTTGCATGCATGAGGGGGGAGGTGAAGTGGTCGACCAGTAGTGATGTGCGGGCCAGCCCGTTACCCATGGGTCGGGATGGGGCCGACTTCGCACCCCTATTTTCGGGTGGCAGGCTTCCGAGTTCCAGTTTTATAAGTTTCTTAAGTCTAGCACATTGGGAATGGAGGATAAACAAAGTAAAAGGCAATGAGAGGGGAGAGAAGAGGCAGAAATAGAAAAATAGAAAAACACAGGATGAGATGGAGAAAGAAATATATAAATTATGCAAAAAACAAGCATTGGAAAGAGCAGGAAAAGCAGAAGAAAATGTAGAAGGATCAGAGACATAAGAAGCTGAAAGGTGAAGCATGCTGAAGATTTTATTATACATGGGTACATGCTGAAGTGAGGGTGTGCACCTAGTCTGGTGTGGCCTAGAACCCATAACTGAAAGCTTATTAAAGAAGGATATATAGCACCATGAACCCACCAATGTTTATGCAAAATCAGCAGTATTTATTAAACTTTTAGTTGTGTGTGCACTTCGCATAATCACTGGTGGGATGGGGATCGTAATTTAGTAGAAGTGTAGACTTCTACACTGAAATCCATTTTTCAAAAGAGAAAACTGTTTTTTTTATATTTAATTAGTCATGGGGCTAGACATATTGTCAGTTTCCCAAGACCCCCAGTCATGTGACCTGGTGCTCTGATACGTTGTCACTCTTTACTGCTGTACTGCAAATTTGATTGATATCACCCCCCCTCCCCCCAGCATTCTGACAACAAAACAATAGGAAGATAAAAGGTAGCAGCTCCCTAACACAAGATAATAGCTGCCTGGTAAAAATAAGAACAGCACTCAATAGTTAAAATCCAGGTCCCCTATGGAGAAACCATAGCCTGCCAGAAAGCAGTTCCATAGTGCAGCGCTGGCTCTTTCTGAAAGCACATGGTCAGGCAAAATTACCTGAGATGGCTGCTTACACACCAATAATACAAGTAAAAAACATACAATTGTTGGTTCAGGAATGAAAAGTTATATGGTAAACTGAATTATTTGCAGTGCACACAGTGTCATTTAGGAATAAAACTGATGCCATAAAAATCATGACCGATCCCTTTAATGGCTTTCTCTCCAGCACAGAAAAAAGTAAAGGAGGAAGACAATAGAATTGCAGAGCAAGAAAGAGATAAAAAGAAAACCTCAAATAATGAAAGGATAGAATAATGTTGAGAGAGATAATAATGAGGTACCAGAGTAGGACAATGAGGAAAAGGCAAAAAAGTGGATAATGATGAGCGAAATTTTTCAACATGTTTCTTATTGAAAAAAAAGAGCCATATACTCCAATGTATTGTTAAATAAAGAGTTGTGTGGCTTGGAAAAAGTTGCACAAAAAATGCTCTGACAAAAATATATTTTATTAATTTTTGTTTTTTTTCCGCAAATTCATCAATCACTAGATACTATGGTAAACATAGGGAGAAAATATTAGAAGGAGAGGAATTCAAAACACCTCCCTGAGGAGGCAGTGTGGAAAAAGAGATGAAAAAGTGGAGAATTCCTAGCAACTAGGAGGAAACCTCCGGTCAAGCAAGGACAGAAAGAAAAAAGATGAGGCAGGTGGGCTTCGGGATTGGTGTTAAAGGTTTTGGTAAGGAGGAATGTTCTGGTCTATGGGCGGGGATGGGAAGAGATCCCCGGTTGTAATGCTGATATGGAGTGGACATGAAAAATGGAATGAGGAGGGAGGGCAGTACCCATTGCATTTCACTATATACAGGTACCCACTGCCTCTCACAGCATTTAATGTTCTTGGGGAGGAAGTCCTTGCTGCCTGTTACTGTTTATAAGTATACTGTATAAAGACATGTTTTAAACTGCACAAATATTAAAGGGTGTGTATTTACAACCTTGCTACATCCTAATTAAAGTGTATATGGCATAAAATTTGCATTATATCTTTATTTGTGTGGCCTATCAAAAGTGGGCATGGCAAAAAAAAATTGCTATGTGCGCCACATTGTCTTATTCTTGGCCCCCCCAGATAAAAGCAACTTCTGCTGCCTATGGGTTATTTATCATCAGTTTATACTTGGCAATCTCTGTATCCAATTTAGAAAATCTGTGACAGTTTTGAATAAAGTTAAAGTGAGTAACAGACATCACCTTGCCACCTTTGCCAAAGATGGAGTCACCCACCGGCCTGAACAAAGGGTCACTTAAAATAATTATTTGTTGCTCCGAATTGGCTATTTAGATCGACTGACCTAAGCCCCAGTTGGGGAAGGACAGACCTAGTAGGTGATAAAATAATTTTTTTGTAATGAGAAAGATGCTGCAGCACCCAGGCACGTTTCAGGGGCTGCTGCCGCCTGAGGCGGCAGCCCCAATGCCGCTCCGCTCTTCTTACTTCCATGGTCAGAGTGGGTGTAGAATGTGTACTTTCCAAAAATGTATGGTTTTAATTGGTGTGTCTACTCTTTTACTGGTGGTGGTTATAAATGTGCTCTTTGAAGGGAGGTGCTTAGGCTTCTGATGAAGTGACGTATTGATCACGAAACGCATCAAGCTACCCTCCCTGCCCGCCTGTACACATTGTTTTGGCATTTGGAAAGGTTCAGTTTTGGTCCTGCAGAATCAATGCACTTCAGAAAATGTTTTAGGTACTTGTCATGAAGATCCATAGTTGGAGTATAGACAATTATATCATCCAAGTAGCATTGTACACCAGGTATGTTATTGAGTATAGAAGACATCAGTCTTTGAAAACAACTTGGTGCTGAAGCCAGACCATAAGGTACACACTAGAACAGAAAAAACCATTGTGGGTAATAAATGTAGTGAGGTCTCTGCTTTCCTCATGCAGTAATACTTGATGATAAGCACTCTGAAGGTCCAGGGTGGAAAATAATTTTGCTCCTCGGAGTTTTGAAAATATTTCCTCTGTGTGGCAAGGGATGATTATCCATAACAATTTCTTTATTAGGATCATGGAGATCAACACACAATTGAATACCTCCAGTTTTATTCATTGTTACAACAATTGGTGAAACCCATTCAGAGGATTCTGATTTTTCAATCACATCATGCTCTACCAGTTTTTTATTTAGTTCCTGTGAGACCATCTCCCTTATAGAGTAGGGCAATCGCCTCAGTACTGGTTTAACATCTGGTCGCAACGTAACTTTGTGTAGAAAGTTCTTTGCACAACCCAATTAAGTGTTACTTTGTGGTGAAATTTTAGACACTGGCTGTGTGGCAGGCACTGATGCTGTAGTAATGAGACCATCAACTAATTGTAGGTTTAATGCAGCAAAGAGATCTCTTCCAAGTATAGCAGTACCCTTATTCACAATGTAAAAGTCACATTTTGCAGTATTTGATTCAAATTGAATTGTACAGTCACTGGCAAGCAACCAAGCACAAGGATTAAAGTAACTTTAAGTAACTGACCAGTCTCAAGGTAGGTGCAACAAGAGGATCTTTTGCAAAGTATTTCAAGAAAATATCCTTTGGTAGTATAGAAACAGCTGAACCTGTATCAAGCATAAGGTTAATTGACTGTCCCTTGTCAGCAGAAGCAGTACTGACACTGACACAGTGCATATAAACTAGTCTGGAATAAATGTATCATCTTTATCCACACTTATTACTGTAACATTTGAAGCAGTGACTTAATAAACCTCCTTATCAGAACTACGGCATATCTTAGCAAAATGTCCTATTTTGCATTTGCAACACTGTACAGCTTTTGCAGGACATGTAGCATAATTTGCAGTGTGTTGTGTTGAATCACAGTGAAAGCATTATTTTTTATTTGTATTTGCTGCACGGTTTTGCAGTGTAGGGGAATCCCTTTCCATATTACTGTATTTTGCCTGTATGTTTAGGCCACAGTGCTGCATATACAGTCTGTACATTCCCAGCAGTTCCCTGACTGTGAGTTTTAGCCTCTGCCACTGCTGTTTTTGGCTAGCTAACTGTAATAGCCTTTGCAAGGGTTAAATCCTGCTCTAGGAGCAGTCTCTCTCTAATGCGAGGGGAGTTTGTTTTTTCCACTATTTGGTCTCTTAGCTTTTTATCTGTTAGATTCCCAAAGTCACAGGTAACAACCAGCTCTCTCAAAGCTGCTACAATTTGTTCTGTGGATTCGCCATTATGTTGTCCACATTGGTGGAATTTATATCTTTCAGCCACCACGTTTACTCTTGGCAAAAAAAGTTCTTTATAGCAGTAAGTGCAGTTTCATAAGTATCATCAGGTAATGATAATGTATAAATTATACTCTGTCCCTCTGCTCCCAGGCAGTGAATAAGTAAAGCACGTGTTCTAGCAGCAGAAATCTCCCCTCAGCAGCAATAATGTAACTTTAAAACGTATGGCTCCAAGCAGTAAAAGCTATGGTAGGCTCACCAGAGTTTGGAAGAAAAGCTGCAGGCTGCTGCAGAGGTAAAAGAGACATCTTGTCGCCAATTTATGTTTTGGTAGCAGAGGATGAGTAGAGTATAACTGTGCTTCATTAGCATGTTCATGCAGCCATTACACTTCAACAGGAACTTCAACTCTAGCACCTTAAGCTGTATAGAAAGTACTATGTATACACAGTATAACTCTTGTGCACAGTGACACCTACAGGCCATTTGTATAAACACCATAATATGTATTGCTTGTATGTCTTGTCTAGTATTCATCAGGGAAAACAAAGGCTGGAGAAAAAACCCCTCAAATTATCTATTCAACTCCCTTGGTGCCATACTATTGAGCTCATGGATCCAGAAAGCCTTAAGCAAGGCCTAATCAAAGGCGGATTAGCTCTAGAGGGTACATGTTCTATTGTTATGCATCCCATCCAAATGTGGTAGGGCTGTGCTTATCCTCTGCCCAATGCTTGGTCACCATTTGATGTGTAATTTTTTTCACTTATAGTAAAGAATATTGTCTATTTGTCATTTCTGGAAACTAAGTGTAACACGTTTTTGGACTATACAGGCCTACAGGGTTATCAACCAGCTAGTATACTAGAGCAAGGTTTACACTGGACTCTTAACAGGCAGGGCCTTCGCAAAGGGGAAGAAATGAAGATGTGGTGTAGTGCAACTGCCACTCGCTACTGTGCTTTAAACAATTAAAGAAATGGGCACCGGGAGGTTCTTGCAGTCAAACAGAACAAATACTTTGTCAAAGATAAATGTTCCATAGGTTTACTTACATTAGTAAAGAGGTATTTGCAGAATATATAGGCACACAGCTCAGACAGGATATCAGAGGTAGATGCAGGCAATGTCGGACTGGCCCACCGGGATACCAGGAAAACTCCCGGTGGGCAAAGGTGTCAGTGGGCCCTCATGCAGCTAAACTTTTGGCCATTCCCTATTTCTATGAGAACAAAGAGGCTAAATAATTGCTTATAGTATGTAAAGAAAACAGTCTAGGAGAATAGAGGTTGATTGAGGAGATGAAGAATATTAGTACTGAGAGTGGCTCCTGGTCTAAGGTTTTATGGTGGGACCCTGGTCTAAGGTTTTTGGGTGGGCCCCTGGTGTCCCAGTCTGACACTAGATGCAGGTGCATTCCCTGAGGATGTAGTCAAGGCAGTACAGCACACCTCCAGGCATACATACCTCACACATGGTCTGGATCTCACCCAGTGGAGTGGTCAGGGAGGAGAACCGAAAGCCTGACACCCTATCCACTGTCGCTCCTTCACTGTAGGCAAATCCTACAGCCTGGGAAGCTACTCCCTGCTACACCCCCGTGATGGAGCACAAAGCTGCTCTTTCTTTCTTCCCTCATTGTCTTACTTTCCTAGAGAGTCTAATAACCATTATATTCCTGCCACTCACTAGCCTCATTCACGTTTCTGCCCAGAAACTAGGGATATCAGGAAGTGTAGGGATTTAAAGCCATAGGGGCTGTCAGGGAGCCGGGTGCTCCCTCCAGGGAGGTAGTCAGGATCGAGTAGGAAGCCCTCTTGAGGGAGAAAGGTCGCAGTGTCCAAAGGGTTAATCAAAGGAGTAGTCAGAATCCAGGCAAGAGTTCACGGGCAGGCAGATAACAGCAAAGTCCAAAGTCCAGGCAAAGGGTCAAGATAATGATCAGGAACAAGATTTCAACAATAGCAGCTCACAGGAAACCCAGGATACACTCAGGAAATGTTTCCTATACTTGGGCACCATTCTGGCATCTTGGTAGTGTTTTTATATTTGAATTTGGCGCCATAGTGACGTCATCGGCGTCCTTGCGCCGACATCGACACGCTGACGTCATTGCGCCAGCGCCGCTACCCATGTGGCGGCCATGGGCACCGTCATTTTGGGAGCGACGCCGGCAGGGGAGGACACACCGCCCGGAGCTCCTGGAACTGCTCCGGGCGGCGATTGTGACAGTACCCCCCCTCACAGGGGGCCTCCGGACCACCAGGACTTGGCTTCTGGGGAAATTTGGAGTGGAAATCCCTCACAAGACAAGGAGCATGAACATCAGAGTGTCCTTCCCAGGAGCATTCTTCAGGGCCAAAGCCCTTCCACTTGATGCTGAAGAGAACTACTGGAGATTCTGGAGTCAAGGATCTTTTCCACCTCATATTCTTGTTGACCATCCACAGAGTTAGTAGGAGAGGGAGGCTGGACAACAGAAAGGGTTGGAGGTAGCGGCTTTCACCAAGCAGACGTGAAACATGTTGGGAATTCGCATCTCAGGGGAAAGCTGAAGTCTGACAGCCACAGGATTGATCACCTCAGAGATGGAGAATGGACCTATGAACTTCGGACCCAACTTAGGAGATGGCACCTTCAACCAAATGTTCCTGGAAGACAACCAGACTTTATCACCGACCTTGTAGGGAGGAGAGGGTCTACGTCTACGATCTGCAAACGTCTTATGAACCAGAGCGCTCTACTCCAAGTTCGACTTGTTGCAGCCCAAATAGCAGACATGTGGGCTGCATGGTCATCAGCGGCCGGAACATCAGACAACACAAAGTCCTGTGGGAAGGCTTGAGGATGTTGACCATACACCAACATAAATGGGGACCTTCCAGTGGAAGTGTGGCAGGCATTGTTATGAGTGAATTCCGCCCATGGAAGGAGATCAGACCAACCATCTGGACAAAGGGAAACGTGGTTCCTCAGGAACTGTTCCAAAGCTTGGTTCACTCGTTCAGCCGCTCCATTTGTCTGGGGATGATAAGCGGAGGAGAACTGGAGATTAATAGCCAGATCTTTGCACAGGGAACGCCAAAACTACACCGTGAATTGGGAACCTCTGTCAGAGACGATTTCGGCCGGGAAGCCATGCAGGCGAAAAATGAACTGAATAAACAACTGTGACAACTCCACTGCAGATGGAAGCTTCCGTAGAGGGATGAAGTGGGCCATCTTGCTAAAGCGGTCAATGACAACCCAGATCACGGTGTTCCCACTGGAGGGAGGAAGTTCAACTATGAAGTCCATTGCCAAGTGCGTCCAAGGACGAGAGGGTACAGGCAATGGCAGTAGTAACCCGCTAGGGCGAGAATGGCTAGACTTGGAAGTGGCACAAACGGTACAGGCAGTAACAAAGTCTTTGACATTTTTACGGATTGTCGGCCACCAGACTAGACGCCGTAAAAGTTCAAGAGTTTAAGCAGGACCAGGATGTCCAGCTTGTTTGGAGCTATGAGTCTGTTGCAGTATAGGCAGACGAAGTTAAGGAGGTACAAATGCCATTCCGATGGGGGTATCAGGAGGGGCAGAAGATTGACCAGCCAGAATTTGATCAGCAAATTGAGGGTACAAAGAAGCGATGATCTTGACAGGAGGAATAATAGGTTCTTATCTTTCAGGAGAACGATCCACCGGAGTGAAACTTCAAGACAGAGCATCGGCTTTCTGATTCTTGGAGCCAGGACGATAAGTCAGAACAAAGTTAAATCGAGAGAAGAAGAGAGCCCACCTTGCTTGTCTGGGATTCAGCCTCTTGAGAGATTGAATGAACTCAAGATTCTTGTGATCTGTGTAGATCGTGACTGGAATCAAGGAACCTTCAAGGAGGTGACGCCACTCTTCTAAAAGCATGACAGCCAGGAGTTCTCAATTTCCTACATCATAATTCTGTTCAGCGGGATACAGCTTCTTAGAGAAGTACGCACATGGGTGCAACTTTCCATCAGAGGGATGTCTTTGGGACAGGATAGCTCCAGCTTCAACTTCAGAAGCATCCACCTCGATGAAGAAAGGTAACTCTGGATCAGGATGACGGAGAACCGAAGCAGAAGTGAAGGCATCCTTCAAGGATTGAAAAGCTTCAATAGCAGATGGGGGCCATGAGCTGGGTTTACCCCCTTTTTGGATGAGGGCCAGGATAGGAGCAATACGAGAAGAGAACCCCTTAATGAATTGCCGGTAGTAATTGGCAAAACCAACGAATCTCTGGATAGCCTTGGTGCTCAGCGGTAGTGGCCATTCTTGGATTGCAGACACTTTCACAGGATCCATCTCGAAACCCTCTGGGGAGATGATATAGCCCAGAAAAGGAATCTTGGACACTTCAAACACGCATTTCTCCAGTTTGGCAAAGAGGGAGTTCACCTTCAAACGAGAGAGAACTTCCTTCACCTGGGAGCGATGGCTTGCAAGATCCTTAGAGAAAATCAGGATGTCATCAAGGTACACAACCACAAACTTTCCCAAGAGATCCCGGAAAATGTCATTCACGAATTCTTGAAAGACAGCGGGGGCATTGCAGAGACCAAAGGGCATCACGAGGTATTCATAGTGCCCATCACGAGTGTTGAATGCTGTCTTCCATTCGTCACCTTCACAGATGCGGATGAGGTTATACGCCCCACGGAGATCCAACTTAGTGAAGATTTTAGCCTCCTTCAGTTGGTCGAAAAGTTCTGCAATCAGAGGCAAGGGATACCGGTTTATTAAGACCCCGGTAGTCAATACAAGGACGTAGGCCTCCATCCTTCTTCTCCACGAAGAAGAATCCAGCCCCTGCAGAAGAAGTAGAAGGGCGAATAAACCCCCGCTGGAGATTTTCTTAGATATATTCCTTCATAGCAGAGGTCTCTCCTGGGGAGAGAGGATAAGTGCGACCTCTAGGAGGCATGGTTCCAGGCAGGAGATCAACTGGGCAATCGTAGTGACGATGAGGAGGGAGAAATTCTGCAGACTTTTTACAGAAGACATCAGAGAATTCCTTGTAAAAGGAGGGAAGCGTCTTCAAATCAGATGTAGAAATAT